>JANFOE010000455.1:0-600000 GCA_025667525.1 Glebionis coronaria
GATAGATGTCGAGGAAACAGTGAAGGAATGTCCTATTGTACAGTCGGTGGATATTGGTAGTCCATCTAGCTCCTATGCAGCTGCTGCTAGTTCAAGCCAACAAGCTTCACCTGTTGCTCGTGTTAATATAGGTTCTATCATATCTGAAAACAGGTTTGAGGGTGTTCAGGTATCTATTCCACGTAAAGTGGTTGAGAAGGTTAATACACGTTTTCATAATACGCTCTATGGATACTTTATTGGTAAACGAATGGCATTTCCAGTGGTTGAGTATTATGCTAAAACTAATTGGGCTAAATTTGGGTTAAAAAGGATCATGATGAATTCCAATGGTTTCTTTTTCTTTCAATTTGATGCACAATCTGGGTATGAAGCTGTGTTGGAAGGTGGACCATGGATGATTCGTAATTCTCCCATTATTCTTAAAAGGTATACTATGAAGACTAGCCTTCGTAAAGAAGAATTTACCTGTATTCCTGTGTGGGTTAAACTTCATGATGTGCCTCTTCAAGTGTTTGAAGAAGAGGGTATTAGTCTGATTGCTACATACCTTGGTAAGCCTATTATGCTTGATTCTTTTACTAGCACTATGTGTAAAGAATCTTGGGGTCGTAGTAGTTTTGCTCGCTGTTTAATTGAAATTAAATCTGATTGTGATTTACATGAGACAATTACTATTGGTGTTCCTGATTTGGAGGGTGAGGGGTTTACTAAGGAAACTATTAGAGTTGAATATGAGTGGAAGCCGCCTAGATGCCCTACTTGTAATATCTTTGGTCATACGGCTGAAACTTGTCCTAAACGTGTTATCCCTAAAGTGGCACCTACAGTTATACATGAACAAGATGATGGATTTCAACAAGTTCGTAGTAGGAAGCATAACAACAAAGGAAAGCAAGGAAGCCAGATTCCGAGAGGTGTCCCGTTAAGCAAAGGCTTCCAGATTGGTAATCCTTTTACTTTTAGTCCGAAGTCGTCTACTTCTGGTGCTCATATACATGATAACTCATCTAATCCTGGGAAGACTTCGAATGCATCTAAACATGATAATAGCAAAGTTGATAGTGGTACCAAATCTGGGTTGCATACTAGTAGTTCAAATAACGGTAAATCTGTGGTGAGTGGAGTTTCTACTTCGAATTCATTTGGGACTCTTTCAAGGGATATAGGTGACCTAAGTGGAGATGATGATGATGATGAGGAGGTTGAAAACATTTATGATGAATCTGCTAATCTTCTTAATTCTCAATCAGGGGCAAGCACCCCTGCCACGAATGTTTTAAATGTTTAGTATAGCATCATGGAATATAAGGGGTCTGAACCAATCCCCTAAAAGAATAGAGGTTCGTCAGGTTATTAACGAAAATAATCTGAGTGTTTGTGCTATCTTGGAGTCTCATGTTGATGCTTCGGGTGTTTATGATATGTGTCGTAAGATTCTTAGCAGATGGAAGTGGACGTCAAATGGTGGCTTGTGTCCTAAAGGGACTCGTATAATTCTTGGCTGGAATGATGATAATGTGGATGTTATGGTGTTGTCTCAAACAAGTCAAGTTATTCATTGTCAGGTTAAAACGCGTATGGATAACCGTACTTTGTTCTGCTCTTTCGTTTATGCTGATAACTACTATATCCATCGGCGTGTTCTCTGGAATAATTTGGTTGCTCATGCTACTTTTATGCGGGATAAGCCATGGGCTGTTATGGGTGATTTTAATGCTGCTCTTAATATTGAGGATCACTCATGTGGTGGCTACACTCCTAATATTGCCATGCGGGAATTCAAGGAGTGTGTTAATCTTATGCAAGTTATGGATGTTAATGCTACAGGTTTACATTTTACTTGGAATGAGAAACCACAGGGTGATGATGGTATTCTCAAAAAGATTGATCGGATTATGTCTAACATTAAGTTTCTTGATGAGTTTCCAGGCTGTTTTGCGATATTCCAACCTTACAGGATTTCTGACCATTCTCCTTGTGTGTTACGAATCCCTACAATTAGCAAACCTAAGCCTAAACCTTTTAAATTCAGTAATTTTCTTGTGCATAAGGAGGGTTTTCATGCAGTGGTAGCTAACGGATGGTTGGCTAATGTTCATGGTTGTGCTATGTTTAGGCTTGTTAAACGCTTAAAAGGTTTAAAGGCTCCGTTTCGTAAGCTGCTGTTTAAACAGGGTAATCTTCATGATCGTGTTGCTAGACTACGTGTGGAATTAGATGCTGTTCAACAAGCCCTTGATAGAGAACCATCCAATGTGCTGTTGAAAGAAGAGCATGCTCATTATCTAGTCGCTTTTAAGGAAGCTTCTCTTGATGAGGAACGCTTCTTACGTCAGAAATCTAAAATTGAATGGCTTGATGCAGGTGATTCAAATACGGCTTATTTTCATAACTCGGTTAAGAGTAGGGCGGCTCGTAATCGTATTGAAATGGTTCGTGATTCTCATAATGTGCTTCATGATGGAGATGCTGTGCCTGGTGCTTTCGTTGCTCATTACGAGCAATTTCTTGGTCAGGCAAGTGTTTCAGGTTCTTTTAATACGTCTGATTTGTTTGTTCGAAAGCTTGGTGCTCAGAAATCTGCCCATATGGTTAGAGTCATCTCTAATTCTGAAATTAAGAGTGCGTTATTCTCCATGAGTGATGATAAAGCGCCTGGGCCGGATGGTTTTACTGCTGCGTTTTTTAAGAAGTCTTGGGATATTGTGGGTGATGAGTTTACATGTGCTATTCGGGAGTTTTTCTCTAACGGAAAACTTCTTAAAGAGGTTAATCATACTATTATTGCTCTTATCCCTAAGGTGTCTGTTCCAAATAAGATTACTGATTATCGCCCCATCTCTTGTTGTAATGTTATTTTCAAATGCATTAGTAAAATAATTGCTAACCGTATTAAAGGGGATTTGGGCGATTTGGTTAATATTAATCAATCTGCTTTTGTTCCGGGGCGTAGGATCTCGGATAACATCTTATTGACGCAGGAGCTAATGAGGAATTATCACAGAAAGTTTGGTCCTCCAAGATGTGCTTTTAAGGTGGATATTCAGAAAGCTTACGATACGGTGGATTGGCAGTTTCTGCGTAACATTCTGATTGGTTTTGGATTCCACAATTTAATGGTTGATTGGATTATGACGTGTGTTTCTACTACTTCATATTCCATTTGCATAAATGGTAATTTATATGGCTGGTTTCAAGGAAAAAGAGGTCTCCGGCAAGGTGATCCGTTGTCTCCATATCTTTTCACGTTGATCATGGAGATCCTTTCTCTTATGTTGCAGCGGAGGGTTCTAAATGCAGAGGTTTTTTATTATCACAACCGTTGTGAGCAACAGCGTATTATCAACCTCTGTTTTGCAGATGATCTTTTCTTGTTTGCTAGGGGTCACTTGGACTCTATGCAAGTTATTATGGATGCGTTGGAGGAATTTAAGATAGCTTCAGGTTTGGTTCCAAGTATCCCTAAGAGCACAGTTTTCTTCTGTAATGTGGCTACTGTTGTTAAGAATAGTATTTTACATATCATGCCATTTGCTGAAGGCGAGTTACCTGTCCGATATCTTGGTGTCCCTCTCATTTCGTCCAGGCTTCTATATAGGGATTGTAAAGTACTTGTTGAAAAACTTGAAAGTAGAATTAATGATTGGCGCAATAAATTTCTTTCTTTAGCAGGAAGACTCCAATTAGTTCGTTCAGTTCTTTCATCAATGCATATCTACTGGGCGTCTGTCTTTGTCTTACCTGTTCGGATTATTCATGATTTGGAACAGCTTATGAGAGGCTTCTTATGGTGTCAAGGTGAAATGAAGAAAGGTAAGGCTAAAGTTGCTTGGGACTCTGTTTGTACCCCATTTTATGAAGGTGGACTTGGTATTCGTAAGCTCTCTGATTTTAATACTGCTTTAATGGTTTCTCATATCTGGTGTATTCTCACTCGTAAAGAGTCTTTATGGGTTAAATGGATCTATTCTTACAAGTTAAAGGATCGAAGTTTCTGGGACGTTCCATGTATAGGTGATATGAGTTGGGGCTGGAGAAAACTTCTACAGATTAGACCACGCATTCGTCAATTTATTTGGTACAAGATTAATAATGGTAGATTGGCTTCTATGTGGTTTGACAAATGGGCAGATTTATGTCCGTTAAGGGACGTTCTTTCGTTTCGAAGTATTACAAGATCGGGGCTCTCTCTATCTAATAAGGTAAGGGATCTTATTACTGATGGTATTTGGCAGTGGCCGCAGGATTGGTATACTAGATTTCCGAACATTGTCTCTATCCCGGTCCCTGTTATTAATGATGCTCAGGATGATGATTTGATGTGGCGGGATATAAATGGGGTTTTACATCATTTTTCAGTTTCTTTAGCTTGGGACTCCATTCGGGATAGGGCTTTGATGGTTGATTGGTTTCATGCTGTTTGGTTTGCTCATTGTATTCCTCGTCACTCTATCCACTTATGGTTAGTGGTTAGAAGAAAATTGAAGACACAAGATCGGCTTAGGCAATGGGATGTTGGCCCTTTGGTGGATCTAAGCCTTCTACGATGTCCGTTGTGTAAATTGGTGCCGGATTCTCATGACCATCTTTTCTTTGAATGTTCTTATTCTATGCAGGTTTGGTTTAAGGTTCGGGGCCTATGTGATATGGATAACATCCCCCCTCGGATTGATGATATTTTAGCCTATGTTATTCCAATTTCTAAGGGAAAGTCTTGTCCTAGCATCCTTGCCCGTCTTGTGTTGGCTGCTACTGCGTACTTTATATGGATGGAACGTAATTCAAGACTTTTCAAGAAAAAGCTGTTGGCTGCTGATCAGATTGTTCAGCTTATTTGTGATACTATTCGGTTGAAGTTGATTTCATTTCGTTTTAAGAAGTTGTCTGCCAGGTCGAGTTTGCTGCTTGACAAATGGAGGGTGCCGAGCTCTAGAGTTCTTCATGATGGGAGTGCCGGGTGAGGGTTGTACTCTTTTTTCCTTGTCCAAGGTTTTTCCCACTGGGTTTTCTTTGGCAAGGTTTTTTAAGGAGGCAGGCTCATTTGGATATCATTTGCTCCTTTCGTGCTGTTGGTGGAAGCTAAAGACAATGTGTGACTTCATGTTTGCATCTTGGTTTCTTTCTAGTTTACTTGCATTGTAGTTCTAGATTAGTTTGTGTTTATGCCATAACATAATCACGTGTTAACATGCTGCCTGTAGCATGCGGTTAATGTGGTATCTTAGCCACATTCCTTTGTACTTCAACGCTTTTTTGGTTAATATATTTACCGGGGAAACCCTTTACCAAAAAAATAATTAGATAATGACTTTTTAATGCTAATTAAAGCCCTAAAAATCAAAATTAACTATTAAAAAGTCCCAAACAAGATTTTAAAGTTTGTAAACCTCAAAAATACCCTAATTAAGCTAAAAAGTATTTTTCAAAATTTAAAACCAATTAAAACTATATTTAGACAATTAAAAACTAATAAAATCAATTAAAACTTAAATTAATTCTAGAAAATAATCAAAAGACCTAAAAAATATTTAGAAAGTTGCAAAATTCCTAATTAAGTGTTTAGAACCTAGAAAAAATATAAAAACTTAGAAAATCAGACTTTTAGTTTTTAATAATAAAATAATATTAAAAAAATATTAAAAATCCAAAAATCATAAAAATTCTAAAAACTTGCAAACTAACTTAACTTAACCTAAATAACTCAGAAATGAAAGTGAAATTACCTAAATACCCCTATTGGGCCTAGAAAATGGGCTAAACCCAAAACAATAGCTTATTGGGCCAAATTTGGGCCCAATATAAAAAAGGGTTCAAAATAAGCCCAAAAAGCACAGGTTGACTCAAAATTTGATTTTAAACAACTTTTTCCAAAGGTCCAAAAGCTAAAAGTGTGAAATAAGCTAGCTTATAACAAGCAGCTTATTCTTAATGGGCTTTTTGACCCATTAAGCTATAAGCCAATGCCATAAGCTAAAATTTGACACACAAGCTTCTTTTGACCTAAATAAGACTTCTGCAAAAAGAAATTTGAAATAAGCCCTAGGAATAAGCCTGAAAATGCAATAAGCAATCTACAGAAAACGACAAAATATTCGTTTTTGAGTTCTAGGCCACCCCAAGTGCTGATTCAAGTTTCAAAAGCTTTGAAATGACTTAATTAAGCAAAATCAACAAAGAGTTTTCAAATAAGCTGACTCAATAAGCTGGAAAAAGCAAATAAGCACTTATGTAAAAGTCAAATAAGTTGGTTTTCTAGTAAAAAGTCAAAGTCAAAGTCCAATAAGCTCCAGTCTACTTAAATGGGTCAAATAATGAAGACCTATCACAAAAAATAAGTTGTTGCAAGTCTGGATAAGCTAGAATAGCTTATTGATAAGCTGAGTTCAAAATTACACTAGCAGGGGCTAGTTTTGGGTGTTGAGCAGTGGGAACTTTTCCCACTGCTTAACTTGTTTGACTTTTTGTCTTTAGTGGCTGTTTTGGAGATTCAGATTACACAAAGGCACCCAAATGATCTTTGGATCATAAAGAGTCAAGAACAATCAACAAATCACAACAAGAAACAGCCAAATGATACAGTTAATTCAAACAAGTACCAGATCTGGGCAAAATAAGAACAAGTATAGCAGATTGAACCAATAAGCTGTTCTAGCAAGAATAAGCTAACCAAATTGCACCAAAAGCATACACAGGCTAAAATAAACTTAAATGAGCAAGTCTAAACAAGTTTCATGCAAAACTTACAAGATTTGAACAAGATCTAAACAGCTTAAAGTTATTGATGAACAAGTTTTGACCAAATGATGTTCTTGCTGATACACTTGACCCAAAGCTCAGATTCAAACACTCAAATCTTTCAAGTGCGTTATATTAATGAGGTTTAGACAACTTTTACACCTAAGCATGCATAAACTCTAGGTTTTCCCAAAATCTTAGGCAAAAAATTAGTAAAACTCAACAAGATATAGCAGATTGAACAATTCAAGGTTTTAAGTCCAAATGTTTGTAGGTTTGTGGTCTATTATGAGCATACAACAGATAACAAGCACAAATACCAACTTCCCTTAACACAATAACACAAAATCAACACAAACAGGTAGACCCAAACACCCCTTTAACTTTTCAAAATCAAAATTTTCAAAGAAAAACTAAGATTCAAGACCACCCAAGCATCAATTAACACAAAAACAAGTAAGATAAACAAATTCAAGCAAGATCAAGCCACAAAACACACAAGAACAAAGGTAACACTCAAATATCACAAATATCCAAAATTATATCAGATTTTGGGATTAAGGGTGTGTACCTTATGGATGTACATCCACACCCACGAATTTTGAGCTTATGTGCTAGCAAGAACAAGCACAAGCTTCCACAACAAAGCCTGCAAAGATTGAACAAGGTTAAAGCACAAGAGTATGAAAACAGAAACTTCAAAAATCTTGATTGATGCAACCTTGTTACCCCACACTTGATTATCCCCAAGTTATAAGCCTTACAACACTTTAATTAACACATTTAGGATGCTATGATCAGCCCTATAACCCAAAAATTCCAAGTTGGAACAAGTACTTAGCAAAATATCAAGAATGAGGAACATTGCAAACTTTTGCAACCTCCAATTGAAAACAGGTTTTTAACTTCTAAACTAACAATCATATAACAATAATAAGCAGTAACAAAGATTGGCCAATGACTTTTCTTCAATGCTTCAAACACAATTTCATTAAACTGAAATGGGATTTACAGAAACTTGAACAAGGAAAAATCAAAAGCAAACGTCTATGTTGGACCCTATACCCATTATATAGAGGGTGTACATGGTCAGTTTAAACCTAAAAACTTAAAACCCTAACTTGTAGAAGCCCAAAAATGCCCTTGAGGTTTTGTCTTCTTTGGAGAATCATGTGACTTGTTTTGGAGATATGTAAGAGCTGGCAAGTGTAAAGTTGATCCAAAGGTGTGAAACAAGCTTAAGATACAAGCTAGAATTGAGCCCGTTGGATGGCTGGCAAATTCTTGTCTTCTTCCCTTTTGACGTAGCAGGGGAGGCCCCATGCAGCATGTGGGTTGGTGGGGTGCAATGTTTAAGGGTTGGGTTGTGTTAAGTATCACCTTAATCTTAAATCTGGAGAAGATTAAGGTGTAATTGTGAAAAATGAAGGAATACCCAATTTGGCTCAAGAACATCAAGAACAAGGTTTTGATCTGTTTTAATGTTTAAACAAAGTGTTAGGCGCCATAATCTTTATTAAATAAAGATTAGTTAAAAACGGGTATAAGTGGGGTGTGATGTGGCACCAGGGAGGGATTTGATTGGTGGAGAGAGTGAGTGGGGCACGTGTCACCCCCTCACTGGCCTAGGTAAGTATCTTGTCTGCCAGCATTACACCCTTATCTTTCATCAACTTGCTACTTTGTAAATAATAGGCCAAAACTCAGTTTCCTTTGTTATGAAAGTTTTGGTTTTCATACTTTTGCCCCAAAAAGTTTCATAAAGTAAATTCAGGGGTATTTCTTGCCATTTTTGTATTCTTGAAGGACTGGTTTGGCATTTTGATGATGGATAGTGGTCTTGACTTGTATGTTGAGCATTTTGGAGGACTGAAATTGCCAAGTCTTGATGATTGAGGGACCATTCTTGCCAAATGTTGAAAGTTAAGGGTCCTTTTTGTAATTTTGGGATTTTCAAAGGACCAAACTTGTAATTTCTTGTACTTTGAATGACTTCATGATATATTTGACTTTGTGGAGGTTATGGGTTAACAATTTAGCTTTGTTGAGGGGCTAAACTTGCCAAATCTTCAAAGTGGAGGGCCCTTTTTGTAATTTTGACAAACTTTAGGGACCAATCTTGTAATTATGAGGATACAAGGGTATAAAGTGTCAATTCTTCAATATTGGAGGACCCTTCTTCATAATTCTTCAAATCTTCAAGGGTTGATCTTGGGAAAGTCTTCATTAGGGCTTGGTTTATTGTGCGGCTTCGTTTCCCGTGTTCGTTTTTGAATGATTCTTATGATCTTTTGTCATTTTCTCAATATCCGTACCTAAAATACACAAGCAACAAACACAAGCATATATATGGGTATTTTGATGATATTTAATGCATTTTAAGCCCTATTTGGACGATGAGACTATGTATAAAAGCAGTCTCATCACTCCCCCATACTAAACCATTGTCGTGCCCTCACGTAATGCTAGAATAAAGTATCATAGCATCTCCAAAATTCATTTTTATTTACTTTATTGAATGATAAACTAGCTACACTACTACTATTGCTACTACTACTTGCGTTTTAGACATAATGTATGATTTTCATCACAAAATGGGTCGTTTAGGTTCATAGAATAAGAACACGTGAATGCTTCGTTAGAAATAATTTCATCGTCCTCGAATTTAACCCCAATTCCATGCCAAGCGTGCAACGAGATCATTGTCATTATAAGTTAGTAATGCTAACAATACTCATATGCCCTAATCACGTACTTATCCTCCCATTATTCCTAAGTTGTATCTCTTATATTTTATATTGTCTTGAATGTTTCACGAGGATACATTGTTTGACTTATGCGATAGTAGAGATTTATGTCTAAAAATAGAGTCCTAACGGTGTAACCAAGACCATCAAATCAAAAACCCCTCCTAATAGACAACGATGTTAAAAAATTAAGTTGACAAGAAGAATCGATAAACACGGTTTTATAACGGTTTTGAACACGAGACTTATTACCAAGACTTTTATACGCCCCCTAACGGAAGGGCCTTATTATCTTTGGTTTACCTCCATCTTTTATTCAACTTCGCCATGAAGCTTTTATTATGACTTCGGTCTTGCCTTGCCTTTTATTATCCACCTCATCGGTAGTTTTATTAGCCAAAGACGTATATCCTCACGCTAAGGCAAATTTTGGATCTTTAAAGCTTCGAAGATTAAGGCTTGATTCACTTTCAATTTTGCATAGATTTTTCGGCCTTGTGGGGCTTCAAATTGTTTGCTTGATTTAGGTGAGCACTTGAAATCTTATTATTGGGTGAAGCTTTTGATTATTCGGGTGCCAATACTTCAAAACCGTGACGCTGGCGATACCTTAATGTCTTCCCAATTTAATTACACTGAAGCTACTAGAAAAGACTAGAAACCCAACAATCCTAACTAAACCGCTAAGTCAATATTTATTAAGCAAAAAATATTTACATGCGAAGGGAGAATAGGCAAACAACGAGAACACATGAGTTTTTGAAAGAATATGAATACTCTACGTTTAGCATAGTAACTTATAATTAACCCTATCATTTCTCGTCCTCATTTAAGAGACTTAGCCTAATGTGTAGTTAAGGAATCAAAGCTAAGTGCTCAACACGCACGGTCGAGTCAAAAATTACTCTTATTCTCACCATCGAAAAACCTACATTCGTGTCTTCAAGCACTTATAAAACATGAGAAAAATTTAAAATTTTGCCATTTTTAGCCTTATTTTGCAACAAAAACGATAAACAAAAAGATAAACTTTGGAAAGCGTGAAGGTTTGGCAAGGCAAGTATCTATTCACCCCCCCATACTAAAGTTAAACAATGTCCTTAATGTTTCGAGTCTAGGGGTGCAAACACCCCCATACTAGAGACGTAGTCGAATGCCTAATCTAGCATGGAAAGGGTGTAACCAATAAATTAATAGCCGTTTATGAAGTGTGCTATAAAACTAAGGTTAGAACATCAAAAGGATATATCATGGATATTGAGAAAGTCTTTAAAGCAAACGATCGAGTGCTCCCATAAAACGAACACGAGAGGCTCCAATCGTGAAGATCATGATCATCTAAAGTCCACAATTCACAAACAACCACGGAACAAAGGTTGGAAGGGCACAAATCCCCACACGTTAATTACATTAGAAAGCGATAATATATACATAGGATAAGCATGGGACTCCCCTACGAGGCTCCTCGTTTCTGATTACCGAGTCATGAGCTCGACTCGATCCCCACAATACTAATTATCATTGGGGAAGGTGACTTGGTCGAGGTAGTTCAAGGATGGAACTTCCCCGCCAAAGTAGTGCTTCAACCTATGTCCATTCACCTTGAAGTTAGGACCATCATCTTGAGCTAGCTCGATGGTCCCATACGGAAACACTTGAGTCACGGTGAATGGACCGGACCAACGGGATTTCAACTTACCGGAAAAGATTTTCAAGCGAGAATTAAAAAGCAAAACTTGATCCCCAATGTTAAAAACCCGGTTTTTAATTTTAGAATCATGCAACTTTTTAGTTTTTTCCTTATAAATCAATGAATTTTCATAAGCAATATCCCTCAATTCATCCAATTCATTTAATTGCATTTTCCGGTGTTTTACCGCGGTCTCCATATCATCATTACAATGCTTTAGGGCCCAATAAGCCTTGTGTTCTAACTCGATAGGCAAATGACAATTCTTTCCATACACAAGCATATAGGGAGTGCACCCACTGGGCGTCTTATAAGCGGTCCTAAAGGCCCATAAAGCATCGTCCAACTTATCCGACCACAATTGTCGGTATTCCCCAACGGATCTCTCCAAGATCCTCTTCAACGCTCGGTTTGAAACCTCGACTTGCCCACTCGTTTGTGGGTGATAAGCCGTAGAAATCCGATGTGTAACCCCATATTTCCTTAGGACCCTTTCGAATTGGTCGTTACAAAAATGGGTTCCACGATCGCTTATGATCGCACGAGGGGTTCCAAATCGAGAAAACAAGCTTTTCAAAAACTTGACTACCACACGAGCATCATTGGTGGGCAAAGCCTTAGCTTCCACCCACTTAGATAGGTAGTCAACCGCAACGAGAATGTACTTATTACCACAAGATGATGGGAACGGCCCCATAAAGTCTATACCCCAAACGTCAAAGATCTCACACACTTGGATGATATTTTGTGGCATTTCATCTTTTTGTGAGGCTTTTCCTTGTCGTTGGCATGAATCACAAGTCTTCACAAGATCTTGTGCATCTCGGTAAATAGTAGGCCAAAAGAAGCCGGCATCAAACACCTTCTTAGCCGTGAGATTAGCACCGTGGTGACCACCCGTGGGTCCTTCATGGCAAGCTCTAAGGATGTTAGAAGCTTCGGTGACAAATACACAACGTCGGATGATTTGATCCGCACAAGTTCGAAACAGGTAAGGGTCGTTCCAAAAGTAGAACTTGACGTCACGAAAGAATTTTCGTTTTTCTTGAGTCGTCATACCCTTAACGATGAAGTTACCCGCATGGTAATTTGCAAAATCCGCAAACCATGGGGTGGAAGGATCAAGCTTAGAATTCACTACACCAAGTGTCTCGAGCGGAAATGTTTCGGTGATTTCCTTGGGCTCGTAAACACTTTGGTGAGGATCTTCCAAACGAGAAAGATGATCGGCCGCTAGATTCTCGGCTCCTTTTTTGTCAAGATGGTGTGATCACAATCTTGAAGGAGGAGAATCCAACGAAGTAATCTAGGCTTAGCATCTTGCTTGGACATGAGATACTTGATAGCCGAATGATCCGTATACACTATGCATTTAGCTAAGACGAGATAAGGTCGGAACTTCTCAAATGCATACACCACGGCAAGGAACTCCTTTTCCGTTGTAGTATATTTTAGTTGAGCCTCGGTCATCGTCTTGCTAGCATAGTGAATAGGCAAGAAGTGCTTATCATGACGTTGCCCCAAAATGGCCCCTATAGCGTAGTCACTAGCATCACACATGAGCTCAAAGGGGAGGTTCCAATTGGGAGCAACAAGAATGGGAGCTTCGGTAAGTTTCCTCTTAAGGATTTCAAAGGCTCGTACACAATCTTCGTCAAAGACAAAACGTGCTTCTTTTTCAAGAAGACGTGTAATGGGTCGAGAAATCTTTGAAAAATCCTTGATGAATCGACGATAAAAGCCCGCGTGGCCTAGGAAACTCCTAACTCCCTTGACGGTTTTGGGATGAGGTAATTTGGCGATGACGTCTACCTTAGCTTGATCTACCTCAATCCCTGCTTTCGAGACCTTGTGCCCTAAGACGATTCCACTCCTAACCATAAAATGACATTTTTCCCAATTGAGCACAAGGTTGGTTTCCTCACAACGTTTCAACATTCTCTCAAGGTTCGACAAACACGAAGTGAACGAATTACCAAACACGGAAAAGTCATCCATGAAGACTTCCATCGTCTTCTCGATCATGTCATGAAAAATAGCCATCATGCACCTTTGATAGGTTCCCGGTGCATTGCAAAGTCCGAATGACATTCTACGATAGGCAAACGTTCCATATGGACACGTAAACGTAGTTTTTTCTTGATCACGAGGATCGATGGGAATTTAGAAGTAACCGGAAAAACCATCTAAAAAGCAATAGAAATCGTTTCCCGCAAGACGCTCCAACATTTGGTCCATGAAGGGCAAGGGAAAATGGTCTTTTCGAGTGGCTTCATTCAACTTTCGATAGTCAATGCACACTCTCCATCCGGTCACGAGTCTAGTGGGAATCAACTCGTTGGCATCGTTTGGCACAACGGTCATCCCTCCCTTTTTAGGGACACAATGAATAGGACTCACCCAAGGGCTATCGGAAATAGGGTAAATCATTCCCGCGTCAAGGAGTTTAAGGACCTCCTTTTTGATGACGTCGTGAATTTTGGGGTTCACCCTCCTTTGACTTTGGATTGTGGGCTTGTAATCCTCCTCCATTAAGATTTTGTGGGTACAAAACTTAGGATCGATTCCCTTAATGTCGGATAACTTCCACGCAATTGCCCCTTTGTGATCCTTTAGAACATCGACAAGTGCGGTTTTTTCATCATTCAAAAGTTCCTTCGCAATAATAACCGGAAACTTGTCGTCCTCCTCCAAATAGACATATTCGAGATGAGGAGGTAAATCTTTCAACTCAAGGATAGGTGGTTCCTCAAGTGAATATTTGGGCTCGATACTCATAACCTCCTCGGGTGGAGGAAATGGGAAATCGTTAAGAAAATCCTTGATAATCGAGAAGTCCTCATCGTTGTCGAGGTCTTCGTCACAAGTACGTGGAACATCGAATTCTTCCAACGTAGAACCACCACCTTCAAATGGAGTGAAGGTTGGTGTCGAATTATCAAGAATTGGATCTAACATAGTGGGATTGCCACTAGTTTCTTCATCACCAAAACCTAGAACTTCTTGTGAAAATTCCTCGCAAACCACGTCGATCATATCAACGAGGTTTATGGTTGCAACGGAATAAACATGAGAAATTTGAGAGTTTTGAGTTGCGTTTATAACAAGTTCCTCGTCGTTGAAACGTAAGGTGATCTTTCTAGCATGAACATCGATCAAAGCCATAAACGTATATAAAAACGAACGACCTAAAATGAGAGGAACTTGAGGATCCGTGGGGATATCAACAACGATAAAGTCTACGGGATAGTAGAACTTCCCCACTTTCACAAAAATGTCTTCCGCCAAACCACATGCGGGAATCGTGGAATGGTCGGCCAACTCGATAGACATTAGTGAAGGAGTAAGATTAGGAAGATTGAGCGACTTGAAGATTGCAAGTGGCATCAAGTTAATGCCAGCACCAAGATCGGCCAAGGCGAAGCATTCCTCCATATCTTGGATTGCACAAGGAATCAAGAATTTACCGGGATCACCGACTTTTTGAGGTATGCGATTAAGATAAACCGATGAACAACTAGACAATTGGTGCAATTTCTCCTTGTTGTTCAACATACTCTTAAAGTTAACGGCAAATCGAGGCATCATGACCAAAGCATCGGCGAAACTCACACTAAGGTGCAAATCACGAAACATTTTCATAAAAAGCTCAAATTGATAATTGTCGCGCTCTTGACGTTTCTCCTTCCTAAGTCTCGATGGATAGGGCAAAGGTGGTGTGGGTTGAGGCATAGTAGGCATAGCCTTTGGAATCTAGGGTTCCAATGATGGTAATGGGTCAACCGTAGGTGTGGCATGAGCGGTACTTTGTGGGATTGGGACATGCTCCTTTTGGACCACCACCTCGGGTTCTTCCTCAATTGCTTCCTCCGTAGGAGCAATTGGTTGAGGAGTCGGTTCCTTAAGTGTCTTACCACTACGTGTGGTAATCACTTTCATCTCACCCTTAGGGTTGGATACGATGTTGCTAGGAAGACTACTCGAAGACGGTTTACACATTATTGCCTCAAACATAGACGAGATTTTATCTTCAAACACGGATTGCCTCTTCTCGGCTTTAATCATTTCTTGTTTAATCTCATGTTGCCCTTGTTCCATTTTTTGTTGGTTTTGTTGTAACCTAGTGACATTTCCTTCCATCTTGTTGGTGTGTATTTTAAGTTCATTAGCTAACTCATTTTTCAACTCTTTCTTCAAGTCGTTCTTAAACTCGGATCTTAGGCTAATGATTTCTCTTTGAATATTGTCAAACCTAGCATCATTCCCACTAGCGTATTCAACAAACTCACTTGGAAGATCTTTCAATGTTTGAAAACCTTTGTTGTTGTTTTGAAAATCATTTTGATTCTTGTTTGAAACTTGATTATTAGCCCCTTGATTCCCATAATTTCCCTTGTTGTAATTGTTTTTGAAACCAACTTGATTGTTGCGATAGTTGTTGTTAGCATTTTGATTCGAACCAAAACCCGGTGGAGTCATTTGATTAGAGCGGGAAACTTGACCGTTTTGGTTGTAATTTCCCGTGGCCGCGAAGGCACTCGAAGTGTTACCACCGTTGGTAATGCACTCGGAGAAATCATGACCTCCACCACAATACATGCAAGAAACCTCAACCGCTTTAGCCGTAGCGGGAGCACTTTGTTCACCAACTTTAAACTCAATCAAAAGTCCTTTTAGCTTATCAAAAATCTTGTTTTCCAAGTTCGCCTCAATTTGGCAAGCATCGATGGTAGTATACAAAGAAGGTGAAGCCGAAGACGAAGCCTTACGAACACTAGACGTGCTACGAGGACTATACACCTTAGATCTATTCTCAATTATCACCAAAGCTTCCTCAACTGTTTTACACAAAAAATTACCACCCGCGGCGGCATTCAAATAATCTCTTTCATGATCATTAAGTCCATTGTAAAACGTGTCAATTTGATGCAAGTCGGAAAAACCGTGATGAGGACATTCATGTAACATTTCCTTAAACCTATTCCAAGTCGTTGAAAAACTTTCATTAAACTCTTGTGAAAACTTTGAAATCTCGTTTTTCAAGTGCGTAGTCTTAGAGGGCGGAAACAATTGGTTCACAAACTTAGACACGAGATCCTTCCACGTCAATATAGAATTGGGTGGCTCTTTCTCTAACCAAATTTTAGCGGGCCCCGCTAAGGAATACGGAAAAAGCATCATCTTAATCGAGTCATTCGAGACATCCTTAAACTTGCAAGTGGCGGTAAGACGATTGAATTGGCGGATATGGTTGTGTGGATTGTCCTTCTCATCACCACGGAATTTGTTGTTTTGGATCATCGACAATAAACCCGTTTTCACCTCAAAATTCTCCGCAAGGATAGCGGGAATCACAATAGCCTCTCCATAACCCTCGGTGGGTGCTTGAAGTAACTCCATCATAGTTCGATTCGCCATGGTTGGTGCTTCTCTTACAATGGGTTCGTCAATAGGAGACTCCTCACTAGAATGATTTGGAGTGGGAGTTTTGTTCTTTCGTTTACGTGCACGTCTTGCTTGATTACGAGTTAGCATAAACGTCACGTACAACGAGGGGACGAGCAAAGAAGATTCTTTTTGGTGTTTTGTATTTTTTCAATTTTTTGTGGTTTTTGATTGTATTAACCTTTTTGGAATTTGGTGAATGTATTAAGTAGACACAAATCTACAAATCTCCTCCTTAATCAAATCTCTCGATTAAAGAAGCCTCAAGGAATGAAAACGATCACGTGAAGTGAACGCCTTCAATGACTTTAGAACGTTGGTGGAACACCAAAACGTTTAAGAGGGTTTAATCAATGGAAACCAAGAAAGTATATATGATACTTAGTAATACTTTGGGCGACAAAACCCTCGATTAGCTCTCACAATCAAATACTCACAAGCAAGCGGGGAAACGAGGCGACGCGAAGCACTTAAGAGACTTTTTCCTTAGGATATATTTTATAATATCCGCCTTATATCCACCTTATAGTTTGTATTTTTCAAGATTGAGCTTCACGAAAGTATTTATCTATTTTTGCCTTTTTCTTTGGTTTGAGATTCGAATACAATGATTGGGTAATGACCTCCCAAGTCAAGGTTGTGATTTCTCACGTATTTGGAGTACTTGTGAATTTATTGTTCTACGTATACAAAATAGTAATAGTATTCACACAAAAACCGAAAACCGATAATACGTATTAGTAGAGTGCTACTAATACAAATACTATTTATGGTTAGTATAAAAACAACAATTCCAATCAAAACACAACACGCCTCCCCGGCAGCGGCGCCAAAATGATGGTTGAGTTTTTGTATACCCTTTAGGAAAAGAGCAACAAATAGGGTAAGCACGAAGATTTAGGAAAACCGTGTGTAAATGACCCTAAAATGAGTTCGTTCTCAAGGAGGCTTAGTGTGTGTGTAATGGATTGGTTATCTTTGTGATTATATTTTTGAGAAAGAAAAATAGAAAGGGGATTAGAAAAGAATGACGGTTACGAAGACGGATTAAACTAAGTCGAAAAAGGTGTACACGTAAAACCGTAAAAAGTGCTAAAATTAACATTTTAACCTAAAAATTACCAAAAATCCACAATAATATTCTAAGAGTTTACAAAAAAATCCAAACTTGCTAAAACCTTTTAATTAATTAGATAATGACTTTTTAATGCTAATTAAAGCCCTAAAAATCAAAATTAATTATTAAAAAGTCCTAAACAAGATTTTAAAGTTTGTAAACCTCAAAAATCCCCTAATTAAGCTAAAAAGTATTTTTCAAAATTTTAAAACCAATTAAAACTACATTTAGACACTTAAAAACTAATAAAAACAATTAAAACTTAAATTAATTCTAGAAAATAATTAAAAGACCTAAAAAATATTTAGAAATTTGCAAAATTCCTAATTAAGTGTTTAGAACCTAGGAAAAATATAAAAACTTAGAAAATCAGACTTTTAATTTTTAATAATAAAATAATATTAAAATAATATTAAAAATCCAAAAATCATAAAAAATTCTAAAAAGTTGCAAACTAGCTTAATTTAACCTAAATAACTCAGAAATGAAAGTGAAATTACCTAAATACCCCTATTGGGCCTAGAAAATTGGCTAAACCCAAAACAGTAGCTTATTGGGCCAAATTTGGGCCCAATATAAAAAAGTGTTCAAAATAAGCCCAAAAAGCACAGGTTGACTCAAAATTTGATTTTAAACAACTTTTTCCAAAGGCCCAAAAGCTGAAAGTGTGAAATAAGCTAGCTTATAACAAGCAGCTTATTCTTAATAGGCTTTTTGGCCCATTAAGCTATAAGCCAATGCCATAAGCTAAAATTTGACACACAAGCTTCTTTTGACCTAAATAAGACTTCTGCAAAAAGAAATTTGAAATAAGCCTTAGGAATAAGCCTGAAAATGCAATAAGCAATCTACAAAAAACGACAAAATAGTCGTTTTTGAGTTCTAGGCCACCCCAAGTGCTGATTCAAGTTCCAAAAGCTTTGAAATGACTTAATTAAGCAAAATCAACAAAGATTTTTCAAATAAGCTGACTCAATAAGCTGGAAAAAGCAAATAAGCACTTATGTAAAAGTCAAATAAGTTGGTTTTCTAGTAAAAAGTCAAAGTCAAAGTCCAATAAGCTCCAGTCTACTTAAATGGGTCAAATAATGAAGACCTATCACAAAAAATAAGTTGTTGTAAGTCTGGATAAGCTAGAATAGCTTATTGATAAGCTGAGTTCAAAATTACACTAGCAGGGGCTAGTTTTGGGTGTTGAGCAGTGGGAACTTTTCCCACTGCTTGACTTGTTTGACTTTTTGTCTTTAGTGGCTGTTTTGGAGATTCAGATTACACAAAGGCACCCAAATGATCTTTGGATCATAAGGAGTCAAGAACAATCAACAAATCACAACAAGAAACAGCCAAATGATACAGTTAATTCAAACAAGTACCAGATCTGGGCAAAATAAGAACAAGTATAGAAGATTGAACCAATAAGCTGTTCTAGCAATAATAAGCTAACCAAATTGCACCAAAAGCATACACAGGCTAAAATAAACTTAAATGAGCAAGTCTAAACAAGTTTCATGCAAAACTTACAAGATTTGAACAAGATCTAAACAGCTTAAAGTTACTGATGAACAAGTTTTGACCAAATGATGTTCTTGCTGATACACTTGACCCAAAGCTCAGATTCAAACACTCAAATCTTTCAAGTATGTTATATTAATGAGGCTTAGACAACTTTTACACCTAAGCATGCATAAACTCTAGGTTTTCCCAAAATCTTAGGCAAAAATCAGTAAAACTCAACAAGATATAGCAGATTGAACAATTCAAGGTTTCAAGTCCAAATGTTTGCAGGTTTGTGGTCTATTATGAGCATACAACAGATAACAAGCACAAATACCAACTTCTCTTAACACAATAACACAAAATCAACACAAACAGGTAGACCCAAACACCCCTTTAACTTTTCAAAATCAAAATTTTCAAAGAAAAAGTAAGATTCAAGACCACCCAAGCATCAATTAACACAAAAACAAGTAAGATAAACAGATTCAAGCAAGATCAAGCCACAAAACACACAAGAACAAAGGTAACACTCAAATATCACAAATATCCAAAATTATATCAGATTTTGGGATTAAGGGTGTGTACCTCATGGATGTACATCCACACCCACGAATTTTGAGCTTATGTGCTAGCAAGAACAAGCACAAGCTTCCACAACAAAGCCTGCTGAGATTGAACAAGGTTAAAGCACAAGAGTATGAAAACAGAAACTTCAAAAATCTTGATTGATGCAACCTTGTTACCCCACACTTGATTATCCCCAAGTTATAAGCCTCACAACACCTTAATTAACACAATTAGGATGCTATGATCAGCCCTATAACCCAAGAATTCCAAGGTTGGAACAAGTACTTAGCAAAATATCAAGAATGAGGAAAATTGCAAACTTTTGCAACCTCCAATTGAAAACAGGTTTTTAACTTCTAAACTAACAATCATATAACAATAATAAGCAGTAACAAAGATTGGCCAATGACTTTTCTTCAATGCTTCAAACATAATTTCATTAAACTGAAATGGGATTTACAGAAACTTGAACAAGGAAAAATCAAAAGCAAACGTCTATGTTGGACCCTATACCCTTTATATAGAGGGTGTACATGGTCAGTTTAAACCTAAAAACTTAAAAACCTAACTTGTAGAAGCCCAAAAATGCCCTTGAGGTTTTGTCTTCTTTGGAGAATCATGTGACTTGTTTTGGAGTTATGTAAGAGCTGGCCAGTGTAAAGTTGATCCAAAGGTGTGAAACAAGCTTAAGATACAAGCTAGAATTGAGCCCGTTGGATGGCTGGCAAATTCTTGGCTTCTTCCCTTTTGACGTAGCAGGGGAGGCCCCATGCAGCATGTGGGTTGGTGGGGTGCAATGTTTAAGGGTTGGGTTGTGTTAAGTATCACCTTAATCTTAAATCTGGAGAAGATTAAGGTTTAATTGTGGAAAATGAAGGAATACCCAATTTGGCTAAAGAACATCAAGAACAAGGTTTTGATCTGTGTTAATGTTTAAACAAAGTGTTAGGCGCCATAATCTTTATTAAATAAAGATTATTTAAAAACGGGTATAAGTGGGGTGTGATGTGGCACCAGGGAGGGATTTGATTGGTGGAGAGAGTGAGTGGGGCACGTGTCACCCCCTCACTGGCCTAGGTAAGTATCTTGTCTGCCAGCATTACACCCTTATATTTCATCAACTTGCTACTTTGTAAATAATATGCCAAAACTCAATTTCCTTTGTTATGAAAGTTTTGGTTTTCACACTTTTGCCCCAAAAAGTTTCATAAAGTAAATTCAGGGGTATTTCTTGCCATTTTTGTATTCTTGAAGGACTGGTTTGGCATTTTGATGATGGATAATGGTCTTGACTTGTATGTTGAGCATTTTGGAGGACTGAAATTGCCAAGTCTTGATAATTGAGGGACCATTCTTGCCAAATGTTGAAAGTTGAGGGTCCTTTTTGTATTTTTGGGATTTTCAAAGGACCAAACTTGTAATTTCTTGTACTTTGAAGGACTTCATGATATATTTGACTTTGTGGAGGTTATTGGTTAACAATTTAGCTTTGTTGAGGGGCTAAACTTGCTAAATCTTCAAAGTGGAGGACCCTTTTTGTAATTTTGACAAACTTTAGGGACTAATCTTGTAATTATGAGGATACAAGGGTATAAAGTGTCAATTCTTCAATATTGGAGGACCCTTCTTCATAATTCTTCAAATCTTCAAGGGTTGATCTTGGGAAAGTCTTCATTAGGGCTTGGTTCATTGTGCGGCTTCGTTTCTCGTGTTCGTTTTTGAATGATTCTTGTGATCTTTTGTCATTTTCTCAATATCCGTACCTAAAATACACAAGCAACAAACACAAGCATATATATGGGTATTTTGATGATATTTAATGCATTTTAAGCCCTATTTGGACGATGAGACTATGTATAAAAGCAGTCTCATCACTTCACATTAGGCTAAGTCTCTTAAATGAGGACGAGAAATGATAGGGTTAATTATCAGTTACTATGCTAAACGTAGAGTACTCGTATTCTTTCAAAAACTCATGTGTTCTCGTTGTTTGCTTATTCTCCCTTCGCATGTAAATATTTTTTGCTTAATAAATATTGACTTAGCGGTTTAGTTGGGATTGTTGGGTTTCTAGTCTTTTCTAGTAGCTTCCGTGTAATTAAATTGGGAAGACATTAAGGTATCGCCAGCGTCACGGTTTTGAAGTATTGGCACCCGAATAATCGAAAGCTTCACCCAATAATAAGATTTCAAGTGCTCACCTAAATCAAGCAAACAATTTGAAGCCCCACAAGGCCAAAAAATCTATGCAAAATTGAAAGTGAATCAAGCCTTAATCTTCGAAGCTTTAAAGATCCAAAATTCGCCTTAGCGTGAGTATATACGTCTTTGGCTAATAAAACTACCGAGGAGGTGGATAATAAAAGGCAAGGCAAGACCGAAGTCATAATAAAAGCTTCATGGCGAAGTTGAATAAAAGATGAAGGTAGACCAAAGATAATAAGGCACTTCCGTTAGGGGGCGTATAAAAGTCTTGGTAATAAGTCTCATGTTCAAAACCGTTATAAAACCGTGTTTATCGATCCTTCTTGTTAACTTAATTTTTTGACATCGTTGTCTATTAGGAGGGGTTATTGATTTGATGGTCTTGGTTACACCGTTAGGACTCTATTTTTAGACCTAAATCTCTATTATCGCATAATAGAGACTTAAAGGTAAAAGGTAAGAAAAGTATAGGGACTTAAAGGTGATATTTGAGAAAGTTGTTAAAATTTTGACCTAAGTCAAAACAAAACCCCCCCATCCCTTTAGTTATTCTTCTTCACTGTTTCTTTTACATCTTGCCGCCATTTTCACACACTTAAGCTCTCAAAAACTCTCGTCTAAATCATCCAATCTGTTCCATTCATTCAAACAAGGTACAAACATCAATCTTTGATCTTTAATTCGCCTAAATTCATTGAATCCACTTAATTAAGTCGTTTGAATTAAGGTTAATCAAACAAGGGTTCATTTGCCTAAATTAAGGATTAATTGATTAGGGTTTTAAGTGGGTTTTACTCGGAATGTCCTTAGAATGTGTTTAGTTGCCTTAGATTGCCTTAACACTCACTATCGCGTTTAGAATAATCTTTCATGGGGGACGGGTTGTGAACTTCCGAATGAACATGGCTATCAAACTTCCGAATGAAGGAAGTTCTGAATAAACTTCCGAATGAAGGAAGTTCTGAACAAACTTCCGAATGAAGGAAGTTCTGAACAAACTTCCGAATGAAGGAAGTTCCGAACGAACTTCCGAATGAAGGAAGTTCCGGATGAACTTCCGAATGAAGGAAGTTCCGAATGAACTTCCGAATGAAGGAAGTTCCGAATGAACTTCCGAATGAAGAAGTTCCGAGTGAACTTCCGAATGAAGAAGTTTCGAATGAACTTCCGAATGAAGAAGTTCCGAGTGAAGTTCCGAATGAAGAAGTTCCGAATGAACTTCCGAATGAAGAAGTTCCGAATGAACTTCCGAATGAAGAAGTCCCGAGTGAACTTCCGAATGAAGAAGTTCCGAATGAACTTCCGAATGAAGAAGTTCCGAGTGAACTTCCGAATGAAGAAGTTCCGGACGAACTTCCGAATGAAGAGTTCCGAATGAAGGACTTCCGAATGAAGAGTTCCGAATGAAGGACTTCCGAATGAAGAGTTCCGAATGAAGGACTTCTGAATGAAGATGTTCCGAATGAAGATGTTCCGAATGAAGGACTTCCGAATGAAGAGTTCCGAATGAAGGAGTTCCGAATGAAGAGTTCCGAATGAAGGAGTTCCGAATGAAGAGTTCGGAATGAAGGAAAGTTCCGGATGAAGAGTTGTTGGATTAATAGTTGTATGCATATTATAATTAATTGTTGAAATGTGTTATGCTTAGAAGTAATAATGATACATATCTATATATTTTTGTGCATCAACCTTTCATGTCTTATCTTAAGCAGATACGATGACTAATCCAACAGTACAAGCAATCCAAGACTCTAGAGCAGCCGCAATTGCCGAAGCACGAACCCTCAAGTTTATACCAAACAATTACCGGCTGAAGCAAGTCTCAAAATCCACTCACCATGGATTTAAAGTCGCCATATCAATCCTTGATCACTCTCATTTCAAGAATGCTTTAAGGAGTACTGCCTCGGTGCCTTATGATTACATGTATGAGTTCTGGGCTACCAAGGAAAGCACTTCAAACAAGATCACCTTCACTCTCGACAACAAGCAGCAGACACTTACTGTTTCAGACTTCCGTAAGATATTTGGCATTCGGGATACACCCAAAGGTATGTCATTTTCCAGGGATCCTACTAAAGACGAACTCATGGAGATGTTCGATGCTCTTGGATGTCCTGACATACGAGTTGTGTCTGAGTTTACCACCGCTAAAGTAGGTCAACCTTGGAGAGCAATCTTAGGTATTCTCAGTAGATGTCTTACACCGAAAACAAGTGGGCATGATGCTTTGCGTGGTCCAATTATGAACATCTTCCATGGAATGTACAAAGGCGCAAATGCAGATTATGCATTATTGTTGTGGGAAGAATTCACCTTTCAACTCTTCCAAAACAAGAAGCTGAAGACTAATTTCTTTCCTTACCCTTGGTTTATCAAGCTTATCATTAATTATTTTATGAAGAATGATGTTACTATTGATAGGCGTGCAGCAAGTCGTCATCATACTGAAGAGGCTGATCACACTGTTGATCTAAGGCATGAAGGACCATCTGGTGCTGTGATTCCTGGTCCTATTCCCGATTATCTTCTGACGGATAGAATTAAAGCTTCAGCTGATTACAAGCTACTGCTGCTAGAAATCAAGAAGCTAAAAGCAAGCCTTCAGACAGTAGAAGACTCGTCTACTACAGTCAAGAATAAAGGTAAACGCAAGCAACTAGCTGCTTTACCTGAACCCGAAACCAAGAAGAAGAAGACTGAGGCTAAGAAGGGAAAAGGCATTGCTGATGAGTTTGTTCTACGTGACGAAGAAAATGTTGATGATCCTACTCTTGACAAGGCTGAGAGAAAATTAATGAAGATAGCTATTGAAAGGAGTAGGAAAGACACGGGAGGTAGTGGTTCTGGCGCACAGATAAATATTGAAGAAGAGTACGAGGAGCCAGAGGATATTGATGAGTTTGGATCACCTGAACGGTATTCTACTTCGAAGGAGACATCCATCGCTGTTTCAGCAAGTGTTAAAAAGGAGTCCGGTGCTCCTACAATCATGGTACCTACTCAGCCTTTAGTAACTCAACCTCCACCAATACAGCCCTTACCAACCCGACCGGTTTCAACACCATTCCTTCCACCTCCAATAACTCCCATCCTCAGTACTGTGGTTACAACCGAGCCTCTTCAACCAACCCAGAGTAGCTCTGCATCATCTTCAATGGCTGCATTTGTAATGGCAGAAATGTTGGATAAACATACGGATAATAAAAAAAGAGAGATGAATGAACTTCGCCAAGAGCTACATAGACGAGTTCAAAGTGAAGAAGCATCTAAGAAAGCCCAAGAAGAGATGCTTGCTAAGTTCGCTGCAGAGATGGAGTTGACACGTAAAGCTCATGCAGAAGAACTAGCTCAGGTTAAGCAGGCTGAAGCTGATAAGCATGCTGCACGAATCACGAGACTTCAAGCTATGAGGGATAAATACAAGGAGCAGAAAGAAACACTTGAAGCTTCTGTTGAAGAGAGAGTGAAAGAATCCGTTGAGTCCATTATGCCAAAACTGCGTGATGAGTTGAAGACACTCGCGGCTGATAACTTGATGATCAAGTCATCCAATCCTTCTGAATCCGCCTAAAAAATTGCCTATGAGTTAACGGATTTTGAATTAAAGAAGATCCTCAAAGCTCGCATGAGGGAACTTGGATCTTTTGATAAATCTAAGATTCAACGGACACTCTACAAATCCCTGAATGACGCTATCATGGAGGATGATCGGTTGTTCAAGATGTTTGGAAGTGTGGTACCTTACCACATTCTGCCTGAGGAAGAAAGGGAAGAAAGTGAACAAGAAGAGGGTGACGGGGAAGAAGAAGGTGAAGAAGAAGAAGAAGAAGATGATGATGATGATGGTAACGATGGTGGTGATGATGATGAGGATGATGATGATGATGATGGTGATGATGGTGGTGATGGAAATGAGGAGAGTGCTAAGGGAAGCAACGAGGGTGACGATGAGGATGATGATGGTAAACAGCCTAAAAAGGGGGACAAGGTAGCCAGCACAAAGAAACCATCTAAGTCTGGTACCAAGTCTCAAAAAGATGCTGCGCAGAAGGAAAAATCCACCTCAACGGAATCTAGACGATCCAAGTGGCGCCATGATGTGAATGCTACTACGGCGTCATCGATTCCCGGTACATCTATTGCTGTCTCTATACCTGTTACCACTAACCCTGTTAGTTCTGTTGTTGCTCCTGTGATTGCAGAGTCAGTAACTGAACCTGAAGCTGCACAACACTCGCCCGTTCATGACACCGCCGAGATGCCTGAATCAGAACCAGCAGATGTTCACATTTCTACTCCTCTACAACAAGAACCACAATCTACTGTTCATGAGTCAAGCACACGGGACTGGGCAGACACATTAGAGATTGACGAGACTGCACCGCCACAAGCTTGGATCACGGCAGCGGCTCAATATGATCCAATCACAGACGCTGACAGAGATATTCTATATCTCCGTATCCGTAGTCTGATAGACTTGTGTGCATTTCTGGCTCATGAGTATAAGACTTCGGTTACTCCGTCTTTGGTGAAGAGAGCGCTAAAGGATAAGAGAATTCGCGCCAAAACCAGGTTAACCCGAATGGAGTTCGAGTATTATGCTGACGAGGTCCTGAAAGCTCTTAACACCGTTCAAAGGCCAGGCCTCCATGAATCAGAAAGAGCTCCACCTCCACTTGATCCTTCTCAAGATAATCAAATTGCTCTCGACTTCTTCGTCACCTATGATCTTGAGTATCTTCTGAAGGGTTCATCAAAGTACGCAACCTCCCTGACCTTGCTGAAAGCTGCCAACTGGGGGACAATACCCTGGATCGAGGAAAAGGTAAACCGACTCTGGGTCCCAAGGGTAACTCGTAATTATGATATGTATGCTGTTATAGGTGCATCTCATTGGGACGAACGAGTCCGAAGGGCGTACAGGGGTTGCTGCTTAGCCAATTCAGGAAGCAACGTTAGATCCGATATTCGCATCTCCAGCATTTTGGGACTGAAAACGGAAGCCAAGAATGGCTATTATCATGTGACGGAGATTCATCTAAAAAGGGAGGATGACAGAGAATACAAAATCCAGCAGGGAGATTTTTCTATCATTCGCCTTGAGGATATCGAAGACATGTTGCTTATGATGACCCGGGATCAACTCACCCATATTGCTCGTGAAGACATCATTGCCTTGAATACAGCACTTCGTATGTTCACACGAAGCGTTGTTATCAAGAAACGAGTTGAAGATCTTCAATTGGGAGTCGAAAGCTACCAAAGGAAGCTTAACCTCACCCGTCCAATGAACCAAGTTCTACCTCAACATGTCGCTAGATGTCCCTATACCGGCATTACTGTTCCGAATTACGGGATTTTCTACTTGAACAGCCGTGGGATAATGAAGTTTATGAGGGTGGGTGAGCTTTATAAGTACAGTGATGGGACTCTCATATACGTCAGAGGAAAGTTGGATCATCTCAATTTGGGTGGGTCTTTACCAGAGATGACTGAGGATTGGCATCAGGGTTATCGGCAAATGGCGAAGTATGTGATCAAGAAGATTGATCAAAAGCTCCGTGAACGAAGATTGATGAGGAGCTTAGAAAGATTCGTTGGTGGTAGACCATATGGAGTGCACCACAAGTTACTGCAACGATCCATCTAATGGGTCGTACATTTCAGGTCTACTCTATATTGGTTTTTTAAATGTGAATATGTAAATTTGTGAATATTGTGCTTTTACGGCTTGATGTAGTGTTAAGGTATGATAATTTTTCAAGAATTTCTCACGAGATTCTAAATCTTTTAAAATATATCATACTAATGCACTACAACTATCCCTTATTAATTTAAGGGGGAGCATTAACATGTTCTATGGCCAAACATCGATTTCATTTTTACCCAAAGACCGGTTAATCCATTCAATATCCCAAATAGTAATGGTTAACATTTTGGATAAGGGGAGAAAATGGGATTAAGGAGACTTAAAATGATATTTGGCTAAAAGATGAAAAAGACTTAACGATAATCCAACTTAATATGTGTAAAGCACGTGTTAAGGGGGAGCGTTTTGATGAACAAAACACCTAAGGTACAAAACTTTTGATTTCAGTATCACAAGTACCTTAAGTGATTTTCAAGGATTTTTCATGGTGGCTATACTTTCCCAAAACACGCTTAATTCACGACGAATGTGGTGACAAAAGGGTGGTAGGAATAGGTTTAGTCCAATGATTCATCAGAGCCGATGGAATCTTCCCAAGGACAATTCCCTAGATAGAATTAGAAGTCCTAGGAAAGTTGGAGAAAGATTGTGAACGTAGCTGAATGCCGACCAAGTACTTAAGCTAGCACTGGAACAATCACAACAAGGTGCTAGTTATGACGTATTGGTAAGCATTGAAGGGGTTGAAGAATGAAAAAGAATTGTAAAGATAAAGGGTGTAAAGAAAGAATCCCTCCTTACAACTTTAGGCAGAAACCGGGTCAATACATATGCTATTGAGATCATTTTTGTTAATGATTCTCGATATTGAAGAAAGACATCATGGACCCAGTGATGCAATGCACAACCCTTCCCAGCTAACTCAAATATCTCTCAAAAGGTATTTGTTTTAATCACACGGAGATCAACACGTTATCTATTGGTTTATTCACTCCGAATAGACTGGTATTGAAAAGGTGGCACTCCTCTCCAGCCATCGCTCACTAAATCAAAACGCACTATCGAGTCTAGAGCCAAGAGATCATCAAAAGTCTCATTAGGACACTTTCCATTTATTCCTTGCTTTCTCACACACTGTGAAAAGTAAGAGATTTTTTATGAGTCCTACGCAATATTCTTGTAATATTGCCAGAACATCCGAGTAATACGCAAGTACTACAATGAAGATGGAAATCCTGCTTGAGCCAACATCAAACAAGCTCATGGTAGGTTACACGTGCGGTTCTTTTAGAACCAATCTTGTGAAAAACTGGAAAGAAACAGTGGTTTAATTCTTAATTGAACTTAAACTCGTTCCAGGCCTCTACGCATTATCATATGATCTTGCCAGAACACTCAGAGTGACTCTTTATTGATCACAGTGACGAGTGGAAATCCTTCTAGTGTTAACATCAAACAGCACTTGGTAGGTGACGTGCAAGATTCCTTATGAATTGAGCTCGTGATAACTGGAAAGCAACGATGGTGAAAATCTTAATTGAAATTCACTTGTTCCAGGTTTCATGAATTGACGGCTTCAAATCACAAGGATAAATTATCCAAGTGATTCACTCTTTATGTTCGCAGTCAGCTTTGGACAGTCGAATAAAGAGAACGGGTTTACCCGCGAAATCCTGTCAGGAAGTTACTTAATTGAAACTATCCGTCACGGGTACGATATCTAATATCGTCCAACGGTCTTCACCGACCGGAGGTAAAATGCTACCAAATTAGAATAAAATGTCAAAGCCATTTTATTCGTGTCGTTGTTGTGTACCTGTTAAAGACGGTGGCGTTGCTGTGTACCTGTTGAAGACGGTGGCGTTGCTGTGTACCAGTAGAAGACGGTGGCGTTGCGGTGTACCTGTTGAAGTCGTTCCCACATGCTTATGTTTTTCTGCATCAAAGTTCAGCAAAATTCAAGAAAGTGCAAAATGAAGTCTTCCGCTGTACCAAACTCTGAAGCTTTCGAGAATTCAACAAAAAGACATAAGTGTGTGGAACATGGAGTCACGAGGAGGCAAGTTTCACAAGAAGGCAAAGATCGCACGTGATTGGTCAAAAGAACAATGCTCTCAAGCCAAAGCCTAAAAGATCAAATCAAAATATTCACAACAAAAAGAAAGAAGAAAAGACTACGAGCTGAAGAACAAAGACTTAGTATAGTATGCTAGGTTTAGAACTTTGTAAACGTGGAGTGACCTCCCTTAGGGGGAGATTGTTAGAAATACGTTTTTACGTATATTAGAAGTATCGGTCACTCCATAATATTATTAATGTTGTAATAGCTCGTAGTTAGTGTTACTTATTAAGTTAAGTAAGAAACCGACCCATGGGCTTGTCATGGGTCGGCCCAAGCCCAATATAGGCCTTGGATATAAATACCCCTTTCCACCATGGAAAGGGGTTGGTTGTTGACATTCTATTTTCTCATTTGAATAAAATACACACAGTTTCTCTCTCACTTTCTCTCTCTAGTTTCTCTCTCTAGAAATCATCAACCCACTTCATAGATTCATAGGTTATCAATATTCTACAGATACAACTTAGGAAAATGGGAGGATAAGTACGTGATTAGGGCATATGAGTAGTGTTAGCATTACTAACTTATAATGACAATGATCTCGTTGCACGCTTGGCATGGAATTGGGGTGAAAATCGAGGACGATGAAAGTATTTCTAACGAAGCATTCACGTGTTCTTATTCTATGAACCTAAACGTCCCATTTTGCGATGAAAATCATACATTATGTCTAAAATGCAAGTAGTAGTAATAGTAGTAGTGTAGCTAGTTTATCATTCAATAAAGTGAATAAAAATGAATTTTGGAGGTGCTACGATACTTTATTCTAGCATTGCGTGAGGGCACGACAATGGTTTACTATGAGGGAGTGATGAGACTGCTTTTATACATAGTCTCATTGTCCAAAAAGGGCTTATAATGCATTAAATATCATCAAAATACCCAAATATAGGCTTGTGTTTGTTTCTTGTGTATTTTAGGTACGGATATTGAGAAAATGACAAAAGATCACAAAGAATCATGCAAAAACGAAAACGGGAAACGAAGCCGCACATTGAACCAAGCCCTAATGAAGAATTTTCCCAAGAAAACCATTGAAGACTTGAAGATTTATGAAGAAGGGTCCTCCAATATGGAAGAATTGACACTTTATACCCTTGTATCTTCATAATTACAAGTTTGGTCCCTAAAGTTTGTCAAAATTACAAAAAGGGCCCTCCACTTTAAAGAATTGACAAGTTTAGCCCCTCCACAAAGTTAAATTGTCAACCATTATCCTCCACAAAGTCAAATATATCATGAAGTCCTTCAAAGAACAAGAAATTACAAGTTCGGTCCTTTGAAAATCCTAAAATTACCAAAAGGACCCTTGACTTTCAACATTTGGCAAGAATGGTCCCTCATAAATGAAGACTTGGCAATTTCATTCCTCCAAAATGCCAATCATACAAGTTAAGACCATAATCCATCAAGAAAAGGCCAAATCAGCCCTTAAAGAATCACAAATTGGTAAGAAATACCCCTGAATTTACTTTACAAAACTTTTTGGGGCAAAAGTGTGAAAAATGAAAAGTTGTTATAAAGGAAATGGGCGTTGACACGGTTTTAAAGTGAAAAGACAAAGGGAAAAGAAATGAGGGACTAAAATTGGCCAGACATGGAAGATACCTAGACCAACCAGAACCTCCCACGTGTCCCACTCACCCCTCTCGTCCAATCACAGCCTTCCTTCCCTCCACCTCACCTTTCCACTCACCCCAGATTAAATAATTAACAAAACCTTGGCGCCTTAACATTTATTTAAATGTTTATCACCCCTTAAACATATCAAAACCTATGTTCATCAACTCAAGAACATGATTGGGGATTTTTATTTTTGCAAAAATTAAACCCTAAAATTGTGCAGATTAATGATTAAGGTGACCCTAATCACATCCCAACTTTCAAACAGCCTGCCACATCATCACCCAAGTCACATGTTTACCCTGCTTTTCACTTTGGAGAAGATGCCAAAACAGTAGGCCCTCATCCAACGCCCCACAATCCAGCTTTGTTTCTAAGCTTTGTATAAGCCCTTAGATCAAAATTTACACTGCCAACTCATGCTACAATACAAGATCAGTCACATGAAGCCAATATTTTAAAAATTCAGCAAGGGTATTTTGGGACTTCTACAAGTTAGGGTTTTGAGTCTTTAGCTTATGCAGACCATGTACACCCTCTATATAAAGGGTATAGGGTCTCTCATTTACGTTTGCTTTTGGTTTTTCCTTGTTCAACAACTTGTAAATCCCCTTTTCTGATTAATGAAAGTGTGTTAAGTTTGTTGAAGAAAGACCAAGTGCCACTTAATTTTAAGCTTGTTTATGTTATTTGTTAACTAAAATTGAATCTCAAAACCTGTTTTTAAGGAGAGTGCAAAAGTTTTCATTTTTCCTTCAAGCTTGATATTTTGCTAAGTTCTTGTTCAAACCTTGGAATTCTTGGGCTATAGGGCTGATCATAGCATCCTGATATTGTGTTATCAAGGTGTGGTGAGGCTTATAACTTGGGGATAATCAAGTGTGGGGTAACAAGGTTGCATCAATCAAGGCTTTTTACTTTTCTGATTTTGATATTGTGCTTCTAACCTTGTTGAATCTTAGCAGGGTTGCTGTTGGAAGCTTGTGCTTGTTCTAGCTAGCACATAAGCTCTAACATTCGTGGATGTGGATGTACATCCATGAGGTTTGTCTTGAAACCTTGAAAATCTAATAAAATTTGGATTTTTTGTGGATTTATGCTCTACTTGTGTTCTTGTTGATTTCTTGGCTTGAATATGCTTAGTCTTGCATGATAATGTTGTTTATATGCTAGATTAATCATTTGGTAAACTGAATCATACTTTTACTTGTTTAAAATTTGATTTGAAAAGTTAAAAGGGTGTTTGGGATTACTTGCTTTGAATCATAACTTGGTATTGTGTGAAGAAAAGTTTGTGTTTGTGCTTTATATCTGATATATGCTTGGTTGAGAGTGTTTTGCTGCAAGTTTTTGAGTTTGAAACCTTGAATCACATAATCTGCTATAACTTGTTGAGTTTGACTGTTTTTGACCTAAGATTTTGGAAAAAACCTAGAGTTTATGCATGCTTAGGGTTAAAAGCTGTTAAAACATCATTATTATAACATACTTGATAGATCTTGAGGTTTGAATCTGGCTTGTTGGTCAAATACATCAGCAAAGTGTAAAATTGCATGTGTTAGTGTTCATCAGTAACATTCATCAGCTTGAATCTTGCTTAAATCTTTGAATCATTGCATGAAACCTGTTTAGACTTGTTCATTTGAGTTTATAATAGCTTGTGTATGCATTTGGTTGAGTTTGGTTGGCTGAATATTGCTAAAAGTGCTTTTTGAACCTAAACTGCTTATTGTTCTAAGTCTGTGCTAGATCTAGTGCTTTATTGAATTAACTGTACAAATTGGTTGTTGCTTGTGGTGATTTATTGATTGTTATTGACTCCTTATGATCCAAAGATCATTTGGGTGCCTTGTTGAAACTTGAATCTCCAAAAAAGTCACTAAAGACAAAAAAGTCTACAAGTCAAGCAGTGGAAAAAGTTTCGACTGCTCAACACCCAAAAATAGCCCCTGCTAGTGTTAATTTGTACTCATCTTATCAATAAGCTATTTTAGCTTATCCAGACTTGCAGCAACTTATTTTTTGTGATAGATCTTCATTATTTGACCCATTTGATTAGACTGGAGCTTATTGGACTTTGACTTTGACTTTTTGCTAGAAAACCAACTTAATTGACTTTTTCATAAGTGCTTATTTGCTTTTTCCAGCTTATTGAGTCAGCTTATTTGAAAACTTTTTGTTGAAATAGCTTAATTAAGTCATTTAAAAGCTTTAAAAACTTGAATCAGCTCTTGGGGTGGTCTAGAACTCAAAAACGACTATTTAGGACAAAAGTCTTATTTCAAATTTCTTTTTACAGAAGTCTTATTTAGGACAAAAGAAGCTTGTGTGTCTAATTTGAGCTTATGGCATTAGCTTATAGCTTAATGGGCCAAAAAGTCCATTAAGAATAAGCTGTTTGATATAGGCTTGCTTATTTTACATTTTCAACTTTTGGGCCTTTAGAAAAAGTTGTTTAAAATCAAATTTTGAGTCAAGTAGTGCTTTTTGGGCTTATTTGGGCCACTTTTTCATTTTGGGCTTAAATTTGGCCCAATAAGGATCTGTTTTGGGTTTAGCCCATTTTCTAGGCCCATTAAGGGTATTTAGGTAAATTCAACTTCATTTCGGTGTTACTTAGGTAAAATTAAACTAGTTTGCAACTTTTTAGAATTTTTTATGATTTTTGGATTTTTTAATAATATTTTAATATTATTTTATTATTAAAAATTAAAAGTCTGATTTTCTAAGTTTTTATATTTTTCCTAGATTGTAGACACTTAATTAGGAATTTTGCAACTTTCTAAATATTTTTAGGGTCTTCTAATTATTTTCCAGAATTATTTTAAGTTTTAATAGCTTTTAATAGTTTTTAATTGTTTAAAAATAGTTTTTAGTGGTTTTAAAATTTTGAAAAATACTTTTTAGCTTAATTAGGTTATTTTAAAGTTTTACAAACTTTAAGATCTTGATTTGGACTTTTTATTAGTTAATATTGATTTTTAGGGCTTTAATTAGCATTAAAAAGTTAATATTTAATTAATTTAAAGGTTTTAGCATGTTTGGATTTTTTGTAAACCCTTAGAATATTTTAGTGGATTTTTAGTGATTTTTGGTAATTTTTAGAGTAAAATTTTAATTTTGGTGCTTTTTACGATTTTACGTGTACGCCTCTTTCGTCTTAGTGTAAATCGTCATCGTAACCGTCATTCTCTTCTTATCCCATTTATATCTTCTTCTCATAACAATATAATCACAAAGCTAATCCAAATCATTACACTCATAACACACTAGACTCCTTGAGAACGAACTCATTTTAGGGTCATTTGTACATGATTTTTCTAAATCGTCATGTTTACCCTATTTTACCTTCCTTTTCTTAAAGGGGTAAAAAATACTCTACATCATTTAGCTCAGCTAAAATCCCAACCACCAATGGCTTAAATGAGTAGAGGTTCATCATGTATACCTAGATCTTTCTCACCTTACAAATACCGCGGATTCAATGATCATCACTCAGAAGTCTGTGAATACTACACTTGATGTGAAATAGGTGGGAGTATTCCACATATGGCTGTCCATCTAAAGGCCGTAGGAATAACAGGAACCCAAGAATTGCTCATCAGCGATCTTAGGAACCCACCGAAAAGTGGGTTCATCCTAGAAACTAACATGTTTCTAAATATATGTGAGTTTCTAATGAACTGAAATGTCATATTTACTCACTCTATTGTATTAAATTATTGTTTGGAGTAATAAATATATCAAAAAAAAATTTACCAATTTTTTTAAAGAATTGTATAAAAAGATAAGTCTAATCATGTTAAATTGTGTGAAGTTGAGGTTGTAGTAAACTATTAAATAAAATGATAAATATATGTGTATTTGGCTTTGCACAACGGTTATCGGTTTGAGCCGGTCGGCCGAATTTGGACTCGGTCGACCGTGATACGTCAACCGATTTGAATCGGTCATCGACTCGAAATCAACTCGAAATCGTTTGCAAGCATGATCTAGTTGTGGGAAGATCTTGTCTTTTTCTTAATAAACATGAGCTTAAATAAGTGTCTTTTTTATATGTGTTTTTGAAAATGAGTTTTAGGCTTTTGAGATTTTAGTGTCTTTTGGGTTAAACATTTTGTATTGTTTTAGAAAAATAAGAACTAGATCGTCTTGATGTGATAACAAACCGCGTATAATGCGTTGAAGAGAGAAAATTGATATGACAGTAAAAATGAAGATTAGTCGGATTAGGTCACCATTGTGTCTAGTGCCTTAGATGTAAAAGACAAACCGGCAAAAACATCTTTCATTTTTTACAACAATATACCACAAAAAAGAGTAAAATTAAAAATAAATATCATTTTCGATCACATAAATAAAAGTTTCCTTGTTAGCGTATATCTTAGAAAATCATTGTACTATGAAAACATACAAATGAGCAGTTCAAAATATTCAACTCATTGCATCTAAAATGTTATGTTTACTCGTTTCAATCGAATTGAATAGTTTTCCTGTTTGTATCTTACATGCATATTGATGTACCTTTTTTTACTTAATTTCCATGTAGAGTGAAACACAATTTATCCCTTGAAGTCTCTCAATGTTGCATCACCTTTTTTAAATGGTAAATTGATCATGATCCATCACTGTAACTTCAATGTAATCCTGTCTGGTACAAGATTCTCTATATTTCTTCTAAACTAATCAACGTACATTAATATCATTGCATTAATGGCATAATGACCTAAAAGTTAGTAACATAGATTCAACAAGTTTTTGGTGCGTAGTGTAATTGGATTAACGATCCAAAGAATTTCTATTGGGTCATTCTAAACCTACCTAATTAAGTATTCCTTCTAATTATTAACTAATGATTGTAATTCTTCTTTCACTGTGTAGAAACTAGAAGGGGTTGAATAGTTTCTCTTTGATTGGCAACCAAATTAAAATTACTTTCAATTTGGTTTGTATCAAAACTATCTTTTGTTTGAAGCTAAGTTGCATAATGATTAGGTTCAATTCAAATGCACTAGCAAAGATAATAAGTAAGTGTAATGATAATGAAATAAGTAAAGAGTAAGGAAGGAGACAACCTAGTGGGAAGACACCAAGATTTATAGTGGTTCGACAACGAGGCTCTATCCTCGTTTCTACTCCACTCCTCGAGTACACCTACTCGAGATTTACACTATATCCACAAGCTCCCTTCTCGGCGGAGAAAAACTTACATCGTTGCTTACATTATTTTCCGACACTAAGCAAAATGTCGAGACCTAATCTTTAGCTCGGACCAATCTACACAACGTTGCCTACTTCACAATTTAACGACACAAGGCTAGATGTCGAGTTCTAATCTTAAGGTAGAACCAATCTTCACGACGTTGCCTACTTCACCATTTTACGACACAAGGCTAGATGTCGAGTTCTAATCCAAAGCTAGAACCAATCTTCACAACTCTTCACTTTGAAGCTAAGTGAGAACTTCACACAACACAACTACTAATCACTTTCAAGTTTAGTGAGAACTCACAAGACACAACCACATCACTTTATAGTTTAGTGAGAACTACTAATCAAATCTATTACAACTCAACTAGACTTATCCAAGTACACACATGTAGTTTGGATTTACACAACACAAATCCAAGAAAACACATATGCAATGGATGTACACAACAAATCCAAGTATCCACAAATAACTTGGATGAACACAACTAGTCCAAGTATTCATAAATACAATGGATTGACCTAAAACAAAAAGGGTATCATGATGAATATGACTAGCTCATAGATTCATCTTTATCACAACACTAGTGAGTGAGTGATCTTCTCATTGGATAAGGTAAAGGAGGGGATCAAGAGGATAATCATATGTAAACATCCTTAACACTTTAAGTGATCATTTACTAATGATTATGCTATAGAAAATAGAAAGGGGGCTGAGAAAAACGTCCAAGAGGCTTATTAGAAAATGAGATTTGACCCACTATTTAAAGGAGACAAAGTATAACGGATATATAACGATTATCTGGGCGCGGTACCTTATCTAGCCCGGCGGTTCCATATCGCTAAGGAACCGCCTAGCTATTTAAGGTTCCGCCCCTAGAGTACGCTCTATTTTTTGTCTTTTAGTGGGGTAGGAATATCTGAGGTATTTGAAGCCTTCAAAGGATATTCTAATAGCATATGGAATATGCTATTTTCAAATTTTCATTTTCCATTTTAATAAAACATTTTCTAAAAAAGAAAGTTTATTAAAAAGTCTTTTGTCATATTAACAAAAGTGAGTTTTAAGGATAATCATTTTGATGATCACTAAGTATGATTAAGAAAGGTTAGTGATATGTTTATTACCTTGATGATAGTGTTAGTTAAATAATTCGTTTTTATGTTTTACACTAAATGTGTTGTATAGTTTGTTGTGATCAAAACTAAGAAAGATTAGTTAACACTAATAATGTTTTTAGGCATCACTTGCATTAACAATCTCCTCTTTTTTTATTACGACAAACTATAAACTCATTTTCATAGAAACACAAAATAACGAATTATTAACGAGTTTATCACTTTCATTTCTCCCCCTTTGTCGTAGCAAAAAGGTTAGCACAAGTCTTTGAAGAACATCAAACTTTGCTAGTAGCTCCCCCTTGGTGGTTGCTCCCCCTTGCTTGGGGCACCAAGTATATGAGCTAAGGTGACATGCTACACAAAGGTTAGTAGTAAGGAAAGAAACACCAATGTATATATGATCACTACCTACTAAGTAACTTGAGATGGAGAGAGAGAAGAAATCTCAAATTAGAAGCAAGTATTTTGCTAAGTTTGTCCAAAAAGGTAATTGACAAAATCAAACTTCAATCCAATGAAGATGATAAGCTTGTCAATGGGTTAAAGTTTAGAATTGATGGAATCACCCATAAGCAATTGTAAAAAATTAACCATGATCAACTCAAAATAGAACTAAAGGGATAACACACAAAGGTTACATAATAGAAAAGACACAACAACGTAGATAGTCATACACACAATATGAGTATCTAAAGCAAAAGATATGGAAAATAAACCACTAAGCATAAGCTATTCTAATAGTGATAATTTTCCAAGATTGCTTAAAAAATAAAAGACTCTAAAACAACTAAAGTTATAAAGACTCTAAGAGTAGTTAGTCCTTTAGTTGGAAAAATAAGACGACGATGCATCATTCGATGTTTTGTCCACCGGGACGAAAACTTGGATAGGAGGTCGAGTGAGGAGGAATTCAAGGAAATTTAACTTCTCATATACATGAGCAAGTTCAATTTGTTGAAATCGACAACAAGCACACGAGGATCCATGATGCAATACAAAATCGTTTGATGGGGGTATGGCATCAAACCTAGGGTTTGGTGGTGGAGGGGTAATAGGTTTGGAAATGTTTTCATAATGCCTTGTGAGGTTTGGTAAGGTTGAAATATCATTGAGTTGAGGGGTATTGAAGGATTGTGGTGGTAGGGAAACGTTTTCTTTAGCTCCGGTGATGGGGTTAATGGTATAAGTCTCATTCCAATACTTGATTGGAGAGAAGGTAGAGTTTTTGGGGGGTTTGGAGGAAGATGGTTCATTCTTCTTAACCCAAATAGGTCGAACCGAGATTTTCGGTTTCTTTGAAAGATTGGATGAGGAAGCTTTGGGTGAGTGGGGTTGTGACAAAGAAATGTCAAGGTTAGGAATGGAGGAGTTAGGCATTGTGAGGGTGTGAGAATGAAATCTAAAGGTTGGGAAGGTGTGAGAATGAAATCTCAAGGTTGGGTTATAAGTAAAATGTAATCAAGGTAAGAATTTGAATACAAAAAAAAGAGTGTCAAGGAATGTTTAGTCAATTTGAGTAAACAATGAATCTTGACAGGGTATAGGGTTTTAAAAGTTTTGACCAAAAAATCGTCAAAAATTGATTTCTGTCCGCGGTACCTTAAAGGGACCGGCGGTTCCTTATCACATAAGGAACCGCGCGACTTTTAGTGAGCCGCGTCCAGTGGACATGAAACCATGTTTTTCTAGGGTTTTGGGAAAAACTAAGACTTTTTCAAAAAGTTGCAAATCTTGGAATTTTACCTCTATTAGCACCAAATTATGCTAGGGTTGCATAAAGCAACACATTCACAAAGAATGTCTTGACAAAGGGTGACAAAATATTTGAATATCATTTTGAACCAATTTTAGTCAAGTTTTTAGAGGTTGTGATAGATTTAGGTTCAAATTTAATTTCAAATTAAAGTTGATTAATGTGCACATAAGAGTAGAAACACATAAAGCTAAATCCATAGAACAACTTCATGAAACACTCATGAAGGAAACAAGTACAATGACAAATAAAAAAAACTAACTAATACATAGCTAGCTTAACATTAAATCTAGATGAGTAGTCTTCTTTGGCTTGGTTTTGTTGAAAACTATTTATTTAGAAAACTCATCATTCATCTCCTAGGAGGAGGCATGGAGAACAAGGTAAGCAAGAACTCTTGCAACCTCCTATGTAGTCCAAACATCTCCATCCTAAGGTTATGGATGATGTAGTGGTTGTAGAGGCAACATGGACAATTAGGACCATGAGTCTCTTGAAACCCATAGTAAGGATTACCCAAAAGGAGGGAAAGTGGGACACCCAAAATTAGAATGTTTGAGTTGGGTGGAGGTGGAGGAGGCATGTTCTCCAAGGGTGATGTGGGTGAGAGTGGAGGCATGTTCCCTAAAGGGGAAATGGGTGAGTGTGGAGGTATGTTCTTCAAGGTTGGTGAAATGGGTGAGTTAGGAGGGATAAATAGTGAAGTCACCAAGGTGTCATCAAAGTCATTCACAAAAGGAATGCTTTGGATTGGTTGGGGTTGTGTGGTCACATCCAAGGGTGCACTTGGAGTGAAGGGTGAAGAGAGCTCATTCATTCTTGAGTTAAATGAAGAGGAGGTAGAACCAATAGAATGGTTAGTACCATGGGTGGAGGTAGTCTTGCATGGAGCAAGATGTGGGGAAGGTGATGAAGAAATGAGGATATGACCCATCTCATTCTTAGGTGTGTGGAAGGGTGAGGAGTTAGGCTTGGCTACCTTAATCCTTATTGTGAGTGTTTTCCTTGGGGTGGAGGTCTTGGAAGTGTTTGAGGTTTTGGTACAAACCATGGTTGTTTAAGGATTAGGGAAGTATGTTTGATGTGTGAAGAACATGACAAACAAGGTGGGTTTAAATGGGTGAGGGGATGATCCAAGCTAGTAATGGGTTAAAATCATTTTAGGTGAATAATGAATTTAGGTAACCTAGTTTAGGAAATATGCAGGTTTTTGCAAAGAATCATGCAAAGTTTACACAGATTGAAGAAAATAGTGTAAAGCAAAAGATGCTGTCGGGCACAGTGGCCGGCGGTTCCTTATCTAGGACCCGCGGTTCCTTATCGATAAGGAGCCGCTGGTCGATATGGAACCGCGACCAGAGGTCTTTCAAAAATTTCACATCCCAAATTTTGGTTAACCCAGATTTTTACCAAAGGATTCACAAGCCAAAGTTAACTACTGATCAAAATCTAAGAAGCTAACTATCATAAGGCATGCACAAAGCTATGTAAATCACAAACATAATGGCATAAACAATATTTAGGATCAAAATAAATAACAATCCAAACATGTAGCATAAGTTAATACACATCCAAGATAAAAAAATTGTTCAACATTACATGTTTACCAACATGTATTCTTTGAAATACTTCAAAGCTTTCACCTTCTCTTTTTGCCCAATCCCTTGATCATATTCCCCAAATACTTGAATCCCTTCCTTGACTCAACTCGATGTTCATGCAATTCACCTCTAGTCCTGAGATTTTCACGGTAGAGATGCTCCATGTTAAGATATTCCGGTACTTCACTAGAGGAGTAATGAGGTGGGGGAGCTAAGTCTTCAAGTCCATCCACGAATGAGTTTGAGGATGGGTGGGAATTACTCGAAGAGTTGAAGTGAGAACTAGTACCTATGCCATCACCATCACTTGTTGGCATGTCCATGTCCTCATCATCCATCTCTTGATGATCGGATTTTCGCGATCCTCGATCACTTCTTGTCTTTCTTGCATATGCCTCTTGAATAGGCAACATAACCCGATGAACCGGGTAGAAGCGAGAAAGATCGAGGTGGGGAAAATCATGAGCAACCCTTTTGAAAAGGCGAGTTAGAAGCATAGCATAGGGAATGTTTGTTTTGGGCTTTGAAAGGGCATAATTGATTCGTCGAGCGATATAGAATGTCAAATTGTACTTGGTGGATGTAAAGATGCAACTCAACATATGCACCATACAAGCCGGGATATGATCTCGGTTTCCACCAAGACAAAAGACATTCTCACTAAGGATATTTGCCCATTGGACCATAAAATCCTTAAGGTCGCTAGAGATCACTTCATATCGATTCACATTTCGTACATTTGAATGAAGGCTTCTCACAACGTTTCCATCACGCTCTTTCAAAATGATGTTAAGGATGAACTCTAGATCAATTTCGGTGAGGTCATTTGGAGGTTTATCGTAGGATTCCAAGAGAGCATCAAGTCTCTATTTATCCGTAAAACGACAAGTGCCTTCATATGGCACACCGAGAATTTCACCAAAGTTTTCGAGGGAGTATTGAATCAATTGATCATACAACACGAAATGAATGAAAATTTCTCCATTGTATTCAAGCATGGAGTAGGTGCTAAAGAATTCAAGAAGGAATAAGGGGTAAATATCTTATTCTATGTTGAGCAAGCAATCAAACCCCGAAAACTCAAACATAGATTGGATATAGTCATAACCCGTTATTTCCTTATCAACGACTCTACCCTCATGGAAACAACGAGTAGAAAGGGATGGAAAAGTGTTTTGAAGTTGGGGGGAAGCATAGGTTTGGGAAAGGTTTGGCATGTATTGTCTAGTGAGTTGATGATCTTTTTGATATTGTGAAGGCATGATTAGTACCTAAATACAAACAAGAAAAAAAACATATTTCCAATCACTCATATTAAAATCAAAAATCAAAAATATGAGAATGTGTTATATCAATTTCTCGACAAACAAAGGATTGAATCCATATCATTCTCATGTTCACAATGCATCTATTCCATCATTAACCAAGAACACATGATCTATGTTAGATCAACAATGGATTAGAACATTGGTTTTTCAAAACAAGGTTTTTAGGTAAGCACTAACAATGTCATTACCTACTTGTTCATGGGTTCATCTCAAATCCATCTTTTAATCAAAATAATTAATCAAAATTCGGATTTGTTCTACAAGTGGGTTTTAGTGAAATCTTAATGAATATGAACCTAAGGAATCATAGTAAAATAACCATGTCAACCCACATTCCTATTAAGGTTTTAATTCAATTTCAATTTTAAAAATCCCCAATTATGAAAGGATGAACCCTAGAACAAAATAGATGAAATTGAAAGAAAATACTTACAATTAATTGATGTTAGATGAAGGATGAGTGAAACCCACAACTTGGAATCAATTAATTTGAGTGATTGAAGGTTTTTGAAGCTTCAACAATGGTGGAAAAAAGGGTAAACCGTCGGCTGTGTGTTTTTGGGAGAGAGAGTTAGTGGTTTGAAAAAGAATAAAATAATCAAACTGGCGCTCTGACTCAAGTTGCTGCCCGCGGTTCCTTATCGATAAGGTACCACGGTTTGAACCGCCAGAGATAAAGAACTGCCTATAGAGGCTGGTTTTTATCAATGAAAAACGCCAAATTTTAAAAACCAAGTTTTTCTAAAACACTTAAACTTATATCATGAGCCTTTTAGAATATCATTGGATCATCATAACACTAAGCAATATGCCTTAACGAAGGATTACGAGTTAAATCGAGATCGAAAAGAACTGAAACGGACAAACGACTACTCGTAGCAAAACGGCAAAGTGGAGAGAAGTCAGGGGAAGTGTGTTGATCCCTTGTTATTAGTACTATACTTAAGTAAACTAAGTATAGTACTAACCCATGGTTAAGTAATGCAATAAACTTAATACAAGTAAGTAAATTAACACAATGTTTTCAATGTTTAACTATTAGCTTTATTAAAGAATTATACCCTATTGTATTCAAAGCTACAATAGGGATTGAATAGACAATGTGTGGTTTTGTGATCTCCTCACTAACAAGCTAGTCCAATCCTAACGATTGCTAAGCTTGACGATTCTATCAACAGGAGTTTATAACTCAAGTGTATGATCGTGTTTGGAGGAGAGAAAAAACTTGTTTGTGAATGTCTAAAGCATTTACTGCACAAACTTATTTTTCTCTCTTTTACAAGCATCCTATTTATAGAAGGAAAGTGGGTAGAAGACAATAATTGCCCATGTGTAATTCTTGTCTTATTGGTACAGTGTAGTATCTTGTCTTAACCTATTCTAAGTAGTAAGACGTAAGTCCTTTACACATGTCAGTACCCCATCTATCCCAAAAGGGTAAGTCACGCTAATTGTGTGATGTACTTCATCTTGTCACAATTCAACTTATCCCGCCTTTTCTTCAGTCTTGGAGAATGCTTGTTTTCTTCAGGGAGATCGTATGGGGTTCAGTGAGTCTATTGCCACAACTCACTGAACCCATCACCTTCTTCTTTGTCATTGAAGACATTCGTTGAGCTTCGCCTCTCTGAATGCTTGAGTCTTCCTTTTAGACTCAGTCTAGGAACTCGAAGGCAACTCACTGAGTGACTGTTCACTCAGTGACCTTGTTATGTTCAAGGTTAATTATTCACTTAGACTGATTGTTATTCAAATCCTTCAGGGAGGTCATTAGGTACTGAATCGACCTAACAATCTCCCCCTATTTGGATATAAAATTTGCCTAAGTGAAATTGTTATAAGTGAGCAAAGAGGCTTCTTCTTATTACAAACTATTCTACCTGATGAAAAGACTTAATATAACAAAGTACTTCATTTTCATTCATCATTACATAAGACTGAATAGTCTGATACAAGAAACATAAAAAAAAAGATTACATTTATTCTGGAATCCATTGCTTCCCTCTTCACCCTAGATGACTTTAACACCTTTTCTTTGTCAGGCCTCCTAGCAATTATCTCCCTGAGCTTCTCACCAAATCTTTTATTCTCATCAGTCTGAATTTGTCCAGCCATCACAAGAAAGATGAGAACACTCTCAGTGGTGCATTTCCCTATGTCACTCATTCTTTGAAATGCTTGATCCCCAAATACATCAATGAAGAAGATACCCCACTCAGGTTCCTCTATAACCATGTTGTTCACAAAGGGGACATTTTCAGGGAGAGTACGATTGCATTCTAACCCATAGATCTTAGTCTCAGCTTCAAGCTCAACTCTTTTTCTCTTTCTTCCCTGGGCTTTGGTAGGATCCTGTTCAGATAAAGGAAGATCTTCAGTGATTCCCAATTGTTCCTTCATTTGATTCAACCTATCATATCTCTTACTGGGAGAGTTGAGTATCTCAGGGACACACTTGTTTGTTTTAGTCCTGAAAATCCTTCCCATTTCGTCCCACTCACTGAGACCGAAATCACCAAATGAAAATTTCTTCATGACTTCAAAGTTCCTCTCATCATTATTTCTGTAAACAGATACTGAGACTGGTGTGGTATGAGGAATGATCTGAAGATTAGAGATTGGTTCAGGCTTTCTTCTTTGGGTGACGACTTTGGTGTATTGGTCATACAACTTCTTGAGTTGTGTGGTTCTTTGTTTTTGCTTCAAGACCATTTCATCCTGAATGGCCTTGAGTTCCTCCTCCTGCTTCTGAATGAATCCTCTCCCCCTTTCTTGCTCAGCAAGACCTCAGGGTTACCACCTACTTCTTTTACAAACTCAGTGGACACCTTCAAGATCTCAGCCTTTGTTGCTTCATTAGCCTTAGCCGACTACATTCTATCTAGATACACTTGGATTTGATCAGGAGTCATTTGGTACATTAATCCATTTATCTCATATGGTACCAAGACCAAAGCATCAGGATCGGGCCTTACTTCCCTTGAAGCCTTTACAAGTTTCTTTGGAGGTGTAAGGGTTTCATCAGCTATACCTTTGCCCCTATCTGACTTAGATACTGAGGGCTCAGGGTTGGGAGGAATTGAGTTTAAGGGTTGGGGTTGTGCTAGTCTTTCCTGTCCCCCCTCAGTGTGAGAAGGAGGTTCATTCCATGTTAACATCATAGGTGGCACATTCTCCCCCTCAAAAGTTGAAGGATCAGCCTGACTAATCCCAACTTTTGCCCGTTGTGAGGATCCTGAGGTGGGGGATGATCCCTTAAAAGCCTGAAACATCTAAGTCACCATCTCCTTCATGGACTGAGTGTCTGCTTTGATAGTGCGAACATCTAACTGAATAAGGGATTGAGTGTTTTCAATGGTGGTGATCCTTGTCCTGAGCCTAGGAATATCAGCTTCTTTCAGGGATTTGGAGATGTCAGAGAGATTGGTGGCATTAGCCATGTATCCTTGTGCAGCCTTTGACAATATGAACTATGCGTCTGCATCCATATGAACATCCTCATAGATGGCATCGCATTTCCCTTTCACCACATCCAAGTCAGACTTGAGAGAATCTAACCTAGTGAAAACCTCAGTGAGCATGTCCACCTTCAGGAACTCAAGTAATTGACCAACTCTTGAATTGGACTCAGTGGTGCTAGTTATCAGTCCATCCAGAGTTTTCTTTAAGGACACATTTGCCTCAACCGTTGGAAGAGCATGGTTAAGGAAGTTGATGAGCTTCTTTTCCTGTTTCTCATGACTGTTGTTAACAGAGCTGATGAATTCCATTTGATTATCTACCTAAATTCTCATCTTCTCCTCAGCCACATCAAACCTATCACCATATGTCCTGAACTCATCAAGGAGTTCATCAGCCTTTGAAGCCAAATCTTCATGAGCCTGAGTTACCTCAGCCTGTAAGGCTTTCAAAGCTACCTCATCCAGAACCACAGTCTGAGTCCCCAATGTAGAGTGTCAAGTTTTGCCTCATGGGAGGGCTTGTTCGGTGCCTCAAGGGAGGGCTCCTTTTGTTTGGATGCCTTAGGGGAGGGATTTTGTTGAGCCTCAGGGGAGGGCTGTATGTCTGCGAACAAGGGAGGGGACTGTGGCTTCTGGTCTGATTGAGGAGGGGCCTGAGTGTCAGGTTCTTCCCCAGCCTCAATCATTTCTTCGTCGTCACTGAACCCTTGGAGTAACTCATCAGGCTTCTCAAGTAAACTTATAAAATCTCCAAAGTTCAGTGACCCCTTAGGTTTATCCAGCTCCCCTTCAGAAGAAGGTTTGCCTTTTTGTCGTCACTCCCTGCCCCAAATCCTGAGGCTTGGGATTTAGCCAACTGATACTCAGGGGAAGTTTATGATTGATCAGGTGTGGAGGTAGGATCCCTATCAGCGGGGTGTTTTACCCGTGGGCGTCCCTCTGAGTCTTTGGGATCAAGAGTGGTTCCCTCTGGCAAAGACTTTTGTTTTTAGTGTGCCTTCATCGAGAGTTATGGAAGTGAGATTCCTATCAGCGGGGTGTTTTACCCGTGGGCGTCCCTCTGAGTCTAAGGAATCAAGTTTTGGGTCCTCAGGCAAAGACTTTTGAGCTAGTGTGCCTTCATTGGTCTTGGTAGAAGTTATAGGCCTATCAGCGAGGCGTGTTACCGGTAGGCGTCTCCCTGAGTCTTTGGCCTTAGTTTTGACCTCAGGCAAAGGTTGTGATTTACGAATGCCCTCATTGGTCTGAGTGGAAGGCAGTCCCGTAGAAGAAGGTTGTATATTTCCTTCTCCATCAAGAGGACCAGTAGGTTGGCCCGTCGACCCTGATTGTGATGTATCAGGGCCTCCCGTAAGCTCTTTCCCTTGGGGTATTTGAAGCTTGGTCTGAACAAGGGTAGTCTTTTTAGCCTTGGCCTTTTTGGGTCGTGCCTCGGAAGCCCCAAGGCCCTGTGCCTTTGTTGGTTTGGTCTTTGGCACAGTCTGAGTCTTCTTGTTCCCCTTCTTTGGTAAGAAGGGAATGGGAGACACGGATGATTCACGACTAATCACCTCAGTCATGTGAGCCGTCAATGCAATGGGGTTGACTTCAGATGGGTTCTTTGAAAAATTTGTGGAACTTCGGATTGGAGTAGAAAAAACATTGAATTTTTCCTGAGTGTAAAGAGAACCCAGTAACCGTTCTAAGGCGCATGATATGAATCTTGGGTAAGAAACATATTTTTGCCTTGACTCCTTCAGGAGCCTGGTTACGAGGTCATTATAAACAATCTCTCCTATGTCAATCTTCAGTCCATTAATAAAATTGTAGATTAGCATCTGCTGAGTAGAATTAACTTGCTCAGTAGATGAGTAGTTCCCACCGATCACCTAAATCACAAAAGTGACCAGGATCCTCCAAGCCATGGGGAAAGTAGTTTTTATCAATGGGGTTTTAGTCACAAGTAACTCAGGGACCCCGATTTCTTTTAGTCCTTTTTTAACTGATTCCATGTCAGGATGTGCAACATACTTTCCATTGTTATAATCAAGTCCACTGCTTTGACAAAATGTTTTGAAGTCTAAAATGAATGGTGTCTTCCCATTGTTTGCAGTGAACATGATGACACAGTTCTTATGTGACTTGATCTCAGACCCCTGAGATCCTTCAGGCCCTTGGGTAGGGGTTACAACCACAGCCGTATACCAGAACTCCCTGAGATATTCATGGTAGAAGACTGAGGGGGTTTTTGTAAAAACATCAGCCCAATCACAGTTTTTCAAAAATTTGCAAATTGGTTTGTAGGCTGATACACTACTAGGGTAATTGAAATTTCCCTCATAGTTGTTTCCAGCAAAATGGACACCCTCATTGGTGAGATGTTCAGCCTGAGGGGCATATTTGATAGCCTTGGACATTGCCATTAAAGATAGCTTTTTAAAGATTTGAAAAAGGACAATGGAAATTTGTGGAAATCAAATCAAGACTTGTTTCTTGTTATAATACAACAAGATTCACCAAGTGACCTAATGAGAACTTTTGCCTTGTAAAAGGATCAAGAGTTAGAAACAATAGGTAACTTTGATTGCTTGTGCTATATAACAATAAAACGAGTAATCAATGTGATCGCCTTGTGTACAAGAAATCTTTTCTGGAAATCAGTTTGAACACACACACTTTTTCTTTAAGAGAAAATTTTGGCAGAGTAAAATTGCAAGTTCTTTGTGTGTGTGTTTGTTTGTGGTTGTGGGGTATTTATAGGCTCGGATGTGAAGGAGATTTGTATTTGCTATAATTTCTTTTCACACCCGCATTTAATGAAAGCGTACAAGTGGTCCTCCTATTTTCTTGGCAACTGTTCCATTACTGCAAAGATAACGCTTTTTCCAGAGATGACGTGGGGTCACGTGCATTTGAAAGGACGTTTTTACAACGGATTTTGCTAGAAAAAGGGTAAGCATTTAATGCTTAGTGGGATACTTGTCATGAGTGACCCTTTGACTGGTTTATGACAATTTATTGAAGGAATATATGTTCTTTATTTAATATTGTGATTCACCAACCTAGGACATTAAGTAACTAAACCCTTAGAGCATTTACTTACATCATTTAATGTACCTCAGTGTCAAAGGGTGGACAATAAGATATATTTACTCATAGTGAAGATAAAGAATATACATTATACTGATTTCAATGTCGTCAGGGAGACTGATTAATCAATATTCAGCATACCAAGTTCAGCTTTTAGTCTAGTGAATGTTGGTTCATCCAAAGGTTTGGTGAAAATATCAGCTAGCTGATATTCAGTGGGGATGAAGTGTAATTCAATATCTCCTTTTAAGATGTGATCCATGAGGAAGTGATATCTTATGTCAATGTGTTTAGTCCTTGAATGTAGGACTGGATTGTTTAAAATGGAAATTGCACTAGTGTTGTCACAAAAGATAGGGACTACTTTGTATTCCACATTATAGTCCCTGAGTTGACTTTTCATCCAAAGGATGTTTGCACAACAACCAGCAGCTGCCACGTATTCAGCCTCAGCAGAGGACATTGCGACTGACTGCTCTTTCTTTGCACTCCAACATACTAGCTTTCCACCAAGGAATTGACATGCACCTGAGGTACTTTTTCTATCCATGTTGCAGCCAGCATAGTCTGAGTCTGAGTATCCTTTAAGATCGAAACCTGAACAACGAGGATACCATAGACCCAGTGAGGGAGTACCCTTCAGGTACCTGAAGATTCGTTTAACAGCAGTAAGATGTGATTCTTTGGGATCGGCCTGATATCTTGCACATAAGATTGTTGAGAACTGAATATCAGGCCTGGTTGCAGTTAGGTACATTAATGATCCAATCATTCCCCTGAATAAGGTTTGATTGACTGGTTTACCAGCAAGATCAGGACCTAAGTTGTTGGGGGGAACCATGGGAGTCTTTACTGAAGCACACTCAGAGATATCATATTTTTTAAGTATTTCTCTGGTGTATTTTTCTTGACAGACTGAGATCCCCTTGTCCCCTTGTTTGATTTGTAGTCCAAGAAAATATGTTAATTCACCCATCATACTCATTTCGAATTTCTTTGTCATAAGTTTTTCAAACTTTCTACAAAGATCATAGTTAGTAGATCCGAATATGATGTCATCAACATATATCTGAACTAGTAGAACATCCTCCTTGGTTCTGAAGATAAACAAGGTGTTGTCTATCTTTCCCCTGACAAATTTGTTCATTATCAGGAATGTAGAGAGAGTTTCATACCATGCCCTTGGTGCTTGTTCAGTCCATAAAGGGCTTTGTCAAGTTTTCAAACATGGTTTGGGAACTCAGAACTCTCAAAACTAGGGGGCTGAGCAACATAAACTTCTTCAGTGATCTTTCCATTCAGGAAGGCACTTTTTACATCTATTTAGAAAACTTTGAAGTTCATGTAGGTAGCATAGGCCAGGAAGATCCTGATGGCTTCCATTCTTGCTACAGGGGCGAAGGTTTCCTCATAGTCGATCCCTTCAAGTTGACCACACCCCTGAACAACCAGCCTAGCTTTGTTTTTGATGACAATTCCATCTTCATCAGTCTTGTTTTTAAATACCCATTTTGTACCAAGAGCTGATTTCCCTTTAGGGAGAGGAACTAGTTTCCACACTTTGTTCCTGAGGAATTGGTTGAGCTCTTCTTGCATGGCCTCAACCCATCCTGGATGTGTCAGGGCCTCTGAAACCTTCTTTGGTTCAATTTCAGAGATAAAGTCTGTAAACAGACATTCATGGGATGAGGCAGCAGAGGTTTAGCAGCCTGACTACGTGTGAGCATCCCCTTAGATACATCACCAATTATGTTTACAAGCTCTATGTGTTGTTGTCTTGACCATCTGTCCTGAGGACTTGGATTAGAGCTTGTTGATGGTTGGTGATTATCAGGGACCAGAGATTCAGTACATTGTACTGAGACATCTCCTCCTTCTGAAGGATTTTCAGTAATAGGGTATTCAATATTTTCATCACTTGTCCCTTCAGTGTTCTCATAGATGGGTGAACTGTTTGATTCATTAGCTTGAGAAGTGATAACTTCAGGGACATGTTGGGACGTGATTAAATTATCAATTGACCTATTATGAGGTGATATATGGAAGAAAATATCAGCAACAGTTTGATAATGTTTTGAGGGACAGTGTTCATACTCATTAGGAGGATATCTTGATGAGTCATTGATACCTATTTCTTCCATTGATTGATTTGTGAAGTTAATGGCATCCATACTTTCATCAAAGGTGACATGAAATGATTCTTCAATCTGTTGTCTCCTTGTGTTAAAGACCCTGAAGGCTTTGGAGACAAAGGAGTATCCAAGAAAGTATCCATCATCAGCTTTGGCATCAAATTTACCAAGATGGTCCTTTTGATTGTGAATGAACACAGTACAACCAAACACATGAAAGTAGCTAATATCTGGAATTCTTTCCCTGAATATTTCATAAGGAGTCTTATCATGTCTTTTGACAATGATACATCTGTTCTGAGTATAGCAAGTGTCACACCCCACCATGGCGGAATATGGGGCGCGACGTATGGATATCATCACAACATGGCGTGTCTATAGAGATAACTATATGAAATAAGAAATGTCATAAAATGGAGACACAAAGTCATGACAATATCTCATCAGACTCAGGAGTCTAGGTAAGTAGGTAACAGTCCTACCGCTTACCCAAGACAAACAAATAACATAACCAAACAAATATATGTGTGCCACAGTATCACTTATTAAAAGAACAAATAAAGACTAAGAAGGAAACGGGATTCTCCTTTTATATGCATTCCTAAACTTCTCCAATCCTAGTCACTTATGTTCTCATGCTTAACCATAGTATCACCTGAAAGAGACACTAAAACACGTCAACATAAAGTTGGTGAGAGTCATAGGTTTAGACTCCAACACTAAATCAATTACAAGCTGTGAATAACAACCATCAACACAATAACATATGGACAATGCACTACAACTATGTATTAACAACTAGCATTCAAGATCAATCATTCTAAACCAAAATCCAAGGCTCCTACCTTGCCAAACAACATGGTACCATAGATGATCACACTATGTACCTATCCCAAGGCCACTACCTTGTCAAACCACAATAACTGAGACGGCACGTGTCCCCCGATCCAAATCATACACAATCAAGAATCACATAGCAGTTAATCACATAATGTACACACAAGTCCATCACAAACCATAAAAACATTCACAACATTATTTACAAAATCATACAGTGTCTCTTCCATCCCATCTGGAAGTCAAATCATTTATAGCTCATAAAAAAATGGGACTATGAAACTCACCTGATAGCTTCTTCACAAGTCCTCGCACTAGCAACAAGCTAACAAACCAAAAACACGAAATCAATACACGAACCAATCACTAAGATGGCTCATCAACCTATGATGGACATCTAGTCTATTCCCGTATAATTACCTCATTGTTAAGCTCTAATCACCCCATTACCCTTCCTTAACAAGTCCCTAACTTGGTTAAGTTTAATAGCTATCCCGTTCATAATTTTACACAAAACAGTCCCAGTTTTAGGTCTCAAAACTTTAAGTCAAACGTCCACTTAAAGATACCCATGGTTTCTATAAAAGGAATATTCACACTTTTATACATGTTAGCTAAAACCTCCCACTTGCCCTAACCTTAAAGCTACTGTTAAGGCTCAGATGTATGTGTATATATTGCTACCTATCCAGAATTCACTGATTTTAAACGTATGAAAAGTTCATTACCATTAGAGGGTCTTAACCTAAACCACAATCTTAGCCCAAGTGCAGATCCTTACTACAATAAATAAACCATCTCTCATGTTCGTGAGAAGATCCCAATGCAACCCTAAGTACCCCAAACAACCCAAAACTTAAAAAGAAAACAGGCTGAATTCAAAACTGTTTTGACCTCCGACTGTTGTAACCTGTTTTTGACCCACTTCCCGACCTCCAATTTAGTTCTCGTTTCTTGATTTAGAAAGCTAACTCAATTACCTATCCAGGGCTAGTTTGATCGCATCTTGAATGTTCCTAGAACTCGAGATATGATCAAAACAATAGACTCAAAATTCTGCCCAGTTTTAAAAACGAGTTTTAAACAAATTGATCTAATTAATCACCTATAACCCTTCTAATACAAGCCCTAGATTATATGATCATCATATTATGATTAATACATCATTAATCTACTGTTTTTATATAAACCCTAACCCTTAATCCATCATAAGAATGATTAATTAAACATAAAAACAATTTAATTAAAAAGGTTAATGAAGGTTTTTACCTTAAATCAATGGAAGATGAAGAAAACCTAATTTTTTTGAAGAACCCTAATTCTCCTCTATGGAACCCACGAATTTTTCTTTGTCTCCAGGGATTTATGTTTTTTTTTATTAGATAACCTTATATAGTGTGTACATAAAATCCTAGTCCAAGTATAACACCCAACTTTCCTTTTTTTTCCCTTTTTCCCTTTTTCTCTTTATTTGGTGCGTCTAAACCGACCCAAACACCCAATAAATTCGTTTTTTTTATTTTTATTATTTAATATTATGTTAATAATATTACCTTAATTTTCCTTAATTTATTTCAGCTCCTAAAGCTTCCAAAACTGTAAAACTAGTCAAATTTACGCGTTTTACCGTAAAAGACGTAAAATATACACTTTTATAAAAAAATCTCAAATTTTGAAATAAACTTTATAACTAAGTCCTAAATGACTTAAAACCATCCCGAAAAATATTCATTTGAATAATTACCTCACCCGAGACCTCTAAATGCTAAACCGTAAATCCTAAAAAAAATATTATTACTATTATACTTATATGTATACGTAAACACCACAATATCACCATTTTCATTTCATAGTCACCACTTGTGAGCTCATGAACATGAAATAACCGTTCCTCGATTTACTTATGAGTACTCTATACTCATAAACGATAACCACACCAACCTCGTTCACACAAAATAAACACGTAAACACACAATTCAAGTAAGCACACATAAAATAACCTAAAAGTAATACCAAGTGACAAACCCAAAACCACGGTTGTCACATCACTCCCTCCTAATAGAAATCTCGTCCCAAGATTCACTCCCAAACTCAAACTCATTCTCAGCAAACAAACGAGGATGCATATCCCTGATAAAACCTTCACGTTCAAACGTGAACTCAGTTTACACGAAATAATCTCAACCAACAATACATGAGCCTTAACCGTCCGCGAGGAAATTTATCAAAACCATAAAGTTATGTAACCAACCTAACTAAATCTCGCAACTCATCAAACAAGAACTGTCTTGAAACCAAGTTAGGAGCCGTCACATAGCTCAACGGGTTTAAAACTGTCACCCCGATTTCAGTCTTACTCATAAATACCATAAATCAAAACTCATCAAAATATAACCAAGTATAATAAGGTCTAAAGAACTCTCAAATTCCTTCCCAACTCATCTCTATGTTAACCCTCCAAGTGTTCATTACCGCAAAATACCCAAAACACGAGTTTAAACCATGTTGTCCGAAAATTAACCTTGAACTCAACACTTGTACAATTAATTCGACCAAGCTACTGACTTCCTATTACGAAACTTTCTGAATATTTGAAAAGTATGTTCCGAGTACATAATTTTAGGCTTTTGAATCACCCAAAAACCTTTAAAAACGAATAAGTTATGACCAAAACAATTTTTCTCAAAATCTGCCTAGGCATTAGCGACAGTTTCTGACAGTTAGCGACATATTTTGACAGATTAGCGACAGTTTCTGCCTACTCCGATTTATACCAAAAAAAAAGATTTTTAAACCCTAAAACCCCCCATTAATTACCAAAACTAGAACCTAATTTATTTTAATCCCAGAAAATTAAAACTCTATTAATTACGTGATTTTAACATATTTCACTAAATAAGAAAAAAAAAATTTAACTTAAGAACAATAACTTTAGGTGATCAAAACCAAAATATTTTAAAATAACCGTGTCATGCTTATATGTTAAAGAATTTATATTCCACCTTATTTGAAACATGATCCCGACACTTCCTTATTTCATCGACTACCAACAACTATTTTTTTTTCAATTTGCAAGTTCTATTTTTTTTACCATGTTTAACTCGAAACAAAAGACGTCGTTACCCCAAAAAGAAATCTCCACCATCTCAATATCCTTCACGCCAAAAGTACCGTACAAACAAACACGTGAAATGAGGACCCGAGAAATGTGCTACTACAGAAGTTGAACATCTCAAAGAGAAACGAGCTAGCAACCATCCCAAGAATACAACCGGTAAGTAGAAAATAATTTTACATACATAGGCATAAGCGTACATACACTCAAATCCATCCAACATATACTATACAAGCATGTATTAACTCTCTTTCATGCAATCATACTTGAAAGTCCAGTGGTGTTGTGGAACATATATAATTATGTAGGCCTCCATAATTATACATGTTCCCTTTCACCAATGTACTCCCTCCTATATTGACACTTATAAGAAATTAATACTACACATAACACATAATCCAACAACTCACAAGCACATAACCACACAAGATAAGATCCAAAACCCCATGTATTAAAATAACATAGCCAATGCACGAAACACATAAACTCGTAGTCCAGCTGAACCAGCGTAGACAAAATTCAAAATGTATAAAGAACATGAAAACATAATTAAGCGAAATCCAACAATGACTAGCGTATACGACCATGGTTCCACCCGCACTAATCAAAACTCGTAAAGAAAATAACATGTAGTTAAGTATGAACCATAGTAGTTCATAACCTAACAAATACTGCGAAAATAATATTCAAACACATCAATTACTATAAAATGCACACATACTCCTATGACGCCTATATGCAGGGACCCTTAAGCTATAGACTAAGCTACACGACTAGGCAACCTAATTCTCTATAACCATTGTCTCTGATACCATTCTGTCACACCCCATCATGGCGGAATATGGGCCCCGACGTATGGATATCATCACAACATGGCGTGTCTATAGAGATAACTATATGAAATAAGAAATGTCATAAAATGGAGACACAAAGTCATGACAATATCTCATCAGACTCAGGAGTCTAGGTAAGTAGGTAATAGTCCTACCGCTTACCCAAGACAAACAAATAACATAACCAAACAAATATGTGTGTGCCACAGTATCACTTATTAAAAGAACAAATAAAGACTAAGAAGGAAACGGAGATTCTCCTTCTATATGCATTCCTAAGCTTCTCCAATCCTAGCCACTTATGTTCTCATGCTTAACCATAGTATCACCTGAAAGAGACACTAAAACACGTCAACATAAAGTTGGTGAGAGTCATAGGTTTAGACTCCAACACTAAATCAATTACAAGCTGTGAATAACAACTATCAACACAATAACATATGGACAATGCGCTACAATTATGTATTAACAACTAACATTCAAGATCAATCATTCCAAACCAAAATCCAAGGCTCCTACCTTGCCAAACAACATGGTACCATAGATGATCACACTATGTATCTATCCCAAGGCCACTACCTTGTCAAACCACAATAACTGAGACGGCACGTGTCCCCCGATCCAAATCATACACAATCAAGAATCACATAGCAGTTAATCACATAATGTACACACAAGTCCATCACAAACCATAAAAACATTCACAGCATTATTTACAAAATCATACAGTGTCTCTTCCATCCCATCTGGAAGTCAAATCATTTATAGCTCATAAAAACATGGGACTATGAAACTCACCTGATAGCTTCTTCACAAGTCCTCGCACTAGCAACAAGCTAACAAACCAAAACACGAAATCAATACACGAACCAATCACTAAGATGGCTCATCAACCTATGATGGACATCTAGTCTATTCCCGTATAATTACCTCATTGTTAAGCTCTAATCACCCCATTACCCTTCATTAACAAGTCCCTAACTTGGTTAAGTTTAATAGCTATCCCGTTCATAATTTTACACAAAACAGTCCCAATTTTAGGTCTCAAAACTTTAAGTCAAAAGTCCACTTAAACATACTCATGGTTTCTGTAAAAGGAATATTCACACTTTTATACATGTTAGCTAAAACCTCCCACTTTCCCTAACCTTAAAGCTACTGTTAAGGCCCAGATATATGTGTATATATTGCTACCTATCCAGAATTCACTGATTTTAAACGTATGAAAAGTTCATTACCATTAGAGGGTCTTACCCTAAACCACAATCTTAGCCCAAGTGCAGATCCTTAATAAAATATATAAACCATCTCTCATGTTCGTGAGAAGATTCCAATGCAACCCTAAGTACCCCAAACAACCCAAAACTTAAAAAGAAAACAGGCTGAATTCAAAACTGTTTTGACCTCCGACTGTTGTAACCTGTTTTTGACCCACTTCCAGACCTCCAATTTAGTTCTCGTTTCTTGATTTAGAAAGCCAACTCAATTACCTATCCAGGGCTAGTTTGATCGCATCTTGAATGTTCCTAGAACTCGAGATATGATCAAAACAATAGACTCAAAATTCTGCCCAGTTTTTAAAAACGGGTTTTTAAACAAACTGATCTATTTAATCACCTATAACCCTTCTAATACAAGCCCTAGATTATATGATCATCATATTATGATTAATACATCATTAATCTATTGTTTTTATATAAACCCTAACCCTTAATCCATCATAAGAATGATTAATTAAACATAAAAACAATTTAATTAAAAAGGCTAATGAAGGTTTTTACCTTAAATCAATGGAAGATGAAGAAAACCTAATTTTTTTTGAAGAACCCTAATTCTCCTCTATGGAACCCACGAATTTTTCTTTGTCTCCAGGGATTTATGTTTTTTTTTATTTATTAGATAACCTTATATAGTGTGTACATAAAATCCTAGTCCAAGTATAACACTCAACTTTCCTTTTTTTTCCCTTTTTCCCTTTTTCTCTTTATTTGGTGCGTCTAAACCGACCCAAACACCCAATAAATTCGGTTTTTTTTTATTATTTAATATTATGTTAATAATATTACCTTAATTTTCCTTAATTTATTTCAGCTCCTAAAGCTTCCAAAACCTCAAAACCGTAAAACTAGTCAAATTTACGTGTTTTACCGTAAAAGACGTAAAATATACACTTTTATAAAAAATCTCAAATTTTGAAATAAACTTTATAACTAAGTCCTAAATGACTTAAAACCATCCCGAAAAATATTCATATGAATAATTACCTCACCCGAGACCTCTAAATGCTAAACCGTAAATCCTAAAAAAAATACTATTACTATAATACTTATACGTATACGTAAACACCACAATATCACCATTTTCATTTCATAGTCACCACTTGTGAGCTCATGAACATGAAATAACTGTTCCTCGATTTACTTATGAGTACTCTATACTCATAAACGATAACCACACCAACCTCGTTCACACAAAATAAACACGTAAACACACAATTCAAGTAAGCACACATAAAATAACCTAAAAGTAATACCAAGTGACAAACTCAAAACCATGGTTGTCACAGCAAGCTATTTTTACGGCCTCGGTCCAGAAGTGTTTTGAAAGATTGGATCCATTAAGCATGGTTCGAGCAACTTCGATGAGAGTTCTATTCTTCCTTTCAGCCACACCATTTTGTTCAGGTGTGTAAGGAGAAGAGAAGTTCTGAGAAATTCCTTTCTCATCACAAAAACTCTCAAGCTCTTGGTTCCTGAATTCTGTTCCATTATCAGTTCGTATTTGTTTAACTTTAGTATCATTTTGATTTTCTACTTGCCTGATAAAAGACATTATGAATTCAAGAGCTTGACTTTTCTTTTTCAGGAAGTATACCCAAGTGTATCTAGAAAATTCATCAACAATCACAAGAGTGTATTTCTCATGATTTATAGACATTGGACTGACTGGTCCAAACAAGTCCATATGAAGAAGATAAAGACACTTCCTGATAGAAAAGTTCAGTTTTGGCTTAAAAGAAGCTCTCTTGTGTTTACCTTTTTTGCAGGCTGAACAAGGTTTGTCTTCTGCATACACAAGAGAAGGTAGGCCAAGAACTTTGTTTTGTTTTGCAAGTTTGTTCATATCTTTGAAATTTAGATGTGACAGTCTCTTATGCCAAAGCCAATTGACAGAGTCTGAGGCTTTAGCAAAGAAACATGCTCCTGAGTTTGTTACAGATGACATGTCTAGGACATATACATCATTTCTTCTTGGAGCAGTCAACACAATTTCTTTGTTAGCATTGAAGATTGTACCTTGCTTATCATCAAACTGAACGATGTACTTAGCATCACAAAGTTGACTGATACTGATGAGATTGTACTTCAGACCGTTTACAAACGCCACTTTTGAGAAAACTATTCCACCACATTTGATTGAACCATATCCCTCAGTAACACAAGATGAATTATCATCGAATACTACCTTAGGACCTGGTTGCTCCACGTATTTGTGCAGATAACTTTTGACCCCTGTCATACTTCTTGAACACCCACTGTCTAAGTACCAGACAGGCTCCTTGAAGTGTTTCTGCACAGATAACGAGGTGGATTAGTTTCTCTTGTGAGCCCACTTCTTAGTAGGCCCTTTGGCTCGAAGAGCCTGACGTCTTTCACCTCGTTTGAAATACTCAAACTCAGCGTGGTCTGAGGTAGAATGAACATTGCTTCCACATGTTTTGCAGCTTAGTCCGACTGAGGATTTAGTACTTTGAGATGACTCAGCTATCATTCCTCTTCTGACCATGATGATTCTATTGTGTCCTGAGGTAGTGTGATCATTGCTTCCACAAATCTCACACTCAGGGTAGTACACACAATCATCAAGTCTGTGATCGGGAATCCCACAATGTGTACAAGGTGGGTAAGGCTTAGCCTTGGATTTTCTGGTTTGTTCTGAGGTGGGCCCATAGTTGTAAGGCTGAGCATTGTATCTTTTAGAATTTTTAATAGAAGCAATGTGCATCTCATGATCTGCTGTCCTGTGATCTTCACTTTTACATTTCATGCAATAGAGAACTCTATAGCAGTCATCAGTGGTGTGATTTGTATAGTGGCATAGCTCACAGGTAGGTTTCTTTGTTTTAACTTTCTTGGAAGACTCAGGTTCAGTTTTGTTACTTTTTGATGATTCAGGCTGTGAGGACACAGATGTTTCACCCTGAGATTTAGAGGCTGAGTCCAGCTTTTCTTCCATGAAAAGTTGGAATAATCTACTTAACTCCTCTTGATTTACAATAGGAGTAGAGTTGACTGAATGTTTAGGAGTCCCTGAGGGAGATATGGGTTTGGTTATCTTTTCAGTGACAGTTCCTGACTCAGTGTGATCTGGTATCATTTTTGAGTCAGGCTTTGTTTGTTCAATACAACCTAACCCAGCTCTTCCTCTAGGTGAGTGTTCTTGATAAGACAATGGAATTAATTCAGAACATGGACTCGCTCCTTGAAGGTTTTTCAAAAGAGGTAGAGGAGTCTGAATGTTTTCAGCGACACTAGATGTTTCAGTGTTACTGACTTTATCAGTCTCTTCATTCAGACCAAGTTTTTCATTAATAGCCTGAGATTCAGGAATTAATATTTTTCCAGTGTCAAAGTTGGGCAAAACACTCTCAGGATTTGATCTCTCAACCCAGTCTTTTGACTTAGGAATCATTTCATGATCAAACCCAACTGAAGCAGGGAGAAATGCCTTTTCATTCATTTCCTTAGTTGGTGCCTTTTCAGTGAGTTGTCGTGCCCCAAGAATTTTCTTCTTTTGGGCAGGTATTTGACTGTCTATACACTGAGTAAGGTAGAGCTATTTGTCCATTTCTCATTGATTCGTTTTTCTTCCTTAAGTTGTTCTTGAAGAGCATGATTGATTTTGGTGAGTTCAGTGTTCTGAAGTTGACAGCTTACTGCTTCAAGTTTAGCTTGTTTTAGAACTAATAAATCATCTCTACATTTGTTTAATTCAAAAACAAGTTTATTATATTTTGACAAAAGATTCAATCTTTGCTCTTCAAAAAACGATAGGTCAATGTTAATATACTTAAGGAATTTTTGCCAATCAGATTCTTCATCCATAGAGAGAAGCATGTTTACCTTTCTCATGGTGATGTCAACCCATTCTCCATTTCGAGCATGATTCTTTCCAACTGATAATTTATCATCAGCTAGAGCCATTAACACTTGATACCTGACTTCCTCTTCTTCTTAGGACAAATCTTCATCATCCCAATCAAAAGTTTCAGCTACTAGACCTTTGGCTTTGTTTTGAGCAGGCTTTTGAGTCTGAGCAATGGTAGGTTCAGCTTCCAAGAGTGCAAGTTTAACTTTTACCTTTTTATACTCAGACCTATAGTCCTTCTCAATTTTCTTACTATTCTGAAAACTTTGATTAATTGGAGAAGCCTGAATTAGTTTGTGTGTAAACTTGGGTTGAAAATTGTCATTCCTTGATGAAAAACTTTGATTTTTATAAGAGGCCAAAGGGGTTTTTGAAAGACAATATTTAGCAAAATGCCCAGTTTTACCACATCGATAGCAATCCACTCCCTCAGTGGATTGGTTACCAGCAAATCTAGTTCTTTTGATATAACGTTTGGTATTTGCCAACATGGCCCTTTCATGATATTCCCTGTTCAAATCTCTTATGTATTCAGTACTAGATCTTTCATCCACCTCATCATCTAAGGTTTCCTGAAAATTTTGAACAATTGCATTTGAGTAAAAAGCAGTTGAAATGGGGCCATTATCAATTTGAGTGGGTCTGGCTGAGGTGTCTGTTATTAAGGCCTTCTTGGACTCAGGATATCTTCTATTTATCAGATTATCTTCATAGATGAATCTCCCATAAATATCTGCAAGATCCTGAGTCTGTATGTGATTAGCATTTCTCAGTCCTTGAGAAAAACCAAGCCATTTTTCAGGGAGACTGTTCACAAAACCAACATTGATTTCATGCTTAGACAGTTTCACCCCGTCATTCTTTAGCTCATTGAGCAAGGTTTTATACCTGGTGTAAGTCTGAGGAAGTGTTTCAGATGTTTTGGCCCTGAAAGTGTTATATTCTAACTTCAGGTCCATAATCCTATTTTCCTTTGTGTCAGATGGTCCTTCGAAACTATGAACAAGATCTGTCCAAGTCTCTTTGGCCGTCTCACACTCAATGACAGCCTCCATAATATCGTCAGGAAGACAAGATATTATGATGCTTTTGAGACGTTGGTCTTGATTGACCACTCTCCTTTCATCGTCAGACCATTGGTTTTCAGGTTTGTCATCACCAGTTGCTGTTTTTGGTTTGAATGGACCATCTTTAATATAAGTTATGTAATAAGGTTCCATTCCCATCAAATAACACAACATTCTTTTCTTTCATTTGTTAAATCTTTCAACTTCTAACTTAGGAGCGTTAACAGAGTAACTCGCTCCTTTTTTGTTAACAAGTTGAGGTACATTACTTTCAGCCATAATGGATCAAGGTTTTAAAAACTTTGAGACGGTGGTTAAAAGTTTTATAATCCTACCGCTCTGATACCACTTGTTGATCCCTTGTAATTAGTACTATACTTAAGTAAACTAAGTATAGTACTAATCCATGGTTAAATAATGCAATAAACTTAATACAAGTAAGTAAATTAACACAATGTTTTCAACCTTTAACTCTTAGCTTTATTAAAGAATTATACCCTATTGTATTCGAAGCTACAATAGGGATTGAATAGACAATGTGTGGTTTTGTGATCTCCTCACTAACAAGCTAGTCCAATCCTAACGATTGCTAAGCTTGACGATTCTATCAACGGGAGTTTATAACTCAAGTGTATGATCGTGTTTGGAGGAGAGAAAAAACTTGTTTGTGAATGTCTAAAGCATTTACTGCACAAACTTATTTTTCTCTCCTTTACAAGCATCCTATTTATAAAAGGAAAGTGGGTAGAAGACAATAATTACCCATGTGCAATTCTTGTCTTATTGGTACAGTGTAGTATCTTGTCTTAACTTATTCTAAGTAGTAAGACGTAAGTCCTTTACACATGTCAGTACCCCATCTATCCCAAAAGGGTAAGTCACGCTAATTGTGTGATGTACTTCATCTTGTCAAAATTCAACTTATCCCGCCTTTTCTTCAGTCTTGGAGAATGCTTGTTTTCTTCAGGGAGATCGTATGGGGTTCAGTGAGTCTATTGCCACAACTCACTGAACCCATCACCTTCTTCTTTGTCATAGAAGACATTCGTTGAGCTTCGCCTCTCTGAATGCTTGAGTCTTCCTTTTAGACTCAGTCTAGGAACTCGAAGGCAACTCACTGAGTGACTGTTCACTCAGCGACCTTGTTATGTTCAAGGTTAATTATTCACTTAGGCTGATTGTTATTCAAATCCTTCAGGGAGGTCATTAAGTACTGAATCGACCTAACAAAGTGAATCAAGACTAGGATTAATGCTCAAGGGAATAATGACAATCTTCAAATAATGGAAACGAAGAGCTTGTGTCATATATAGTGGTTTAAGACGTGCCTTTCCGGCGAAGTGTTAAACGGCTTTGGTAATGAACAAACACAAAGCAAATATTGAAGCATAGACAAGATCACTTTCAATAATAGTCTTAGTCTAAACCAAGATATGAGCAAGGCATTGATTCACTTTCTCTCCCACGAAGGGCCTACTAACCATATGGGTGCAAACCATGATATCATGCTTGATACTTTAAGCTACTACTAACTCACTCTACATCACCATAGTGAGTCAAGTATCCAAGCAATAAAGGTTTGAGAGGATAAGAGGAAAGAATCACAAACCACAAACGAATGTCAAGGCAAGGATGCCAAGAGCAAGCACATAGTCAAGTAATGATCAAAAGAATGATCAAAGGGCGTGTGGAAGAACGAAAGCGTACCTTGGCCACAAAGAGCAATCCATCAAGGAATCAATGTTATGCCCAACAATGACTATGATGAGTACTAAGTCTTCAAGGACTAGTATCATTCCCAATCATCTTGGTATTATCATTCAAAGATGTTAAAGATCAATGAAGATGAGTCTTCTACAAGTGCAAGTAACTCAATCCACAACCAATTAGGTGATTGATCTTCATGAGTACCTACACAAAGCAAGATGCAAACTAGTAGATACATTTCAAGAGTAGATCTAAAATGCATAAATACTACTAATCTTAAGAGGGATGCAATATTATCAATTAAAAGACCTATTTTTCAAGAACACAATAGTTTTGACCAAAGAGAAACTTTAGTACAACTTGACCTTCTAATTTGAGGAGACAATGGATCGATCCAAGTTTCAAAGTACAATATACTTCAAAGATCTTGAGTGACCATCGCTCTGATACCAATTGTAGAAATTTGAAGGGGGGTTGAATAGTTTCTCTTCGATTGGCAACCAAATTAAAATTACTTTCAATTTGGTTTGTATCAAAACTATCTTTTGTTTGAAGCTAAATTGCATAATGATTAGGTTCAATTCAAATGCACTAGCAAAGATAATAGGTAAGTGTAATGATAATGAAATAAGTAAAGAGTAAGGAAGGAGACAACCTAGTGGGAAGACACCAAGATTTATAGTGGTTCGACAACGAGGCTCTATCTTCGTTTCTACTCCACTCCTCAAGTACACCTACTCGAGATTTCCACTATATCCACAAGCTCCCTTCTCGGCGGAGAAAACCTTACATCGTTGCTTACATTATTTTCCGACACTAAGCTAAATGTCGAGACCTAATCTTTAGCTAGGACCAATCTACACAACGTTGCCTACTTCACAATTTAACGACACAAGGCTAGATGTCGAGTTCTAATCTTAAGGTAGAACCAATCTTCACGACGTTGCCTACTTCACCATTTTACGACACAAGGCTAGATGTCGAGTTCTAATCCAAAGCTAGAACCAATCTTCACGACTCTTCACTTTGAAGCTAAGTGAGAACTTCACACAACACAACTACTAATCACTTTCAAGTTTAGTGAGAACTCACAAGACACAACCACATCACTTTATAGTTTAGTGAGAACTACTAATCAAATCTATTACAACTCAACTAGACTTTTCCAAGTACACACATGTAGCTTGGATTTACACAACACAAATCCAAGCAAACACATATGCAATGGATGTACACAACAAATCCAAGTATCCACAAATAACTTGGATGAACACAACTAGTCCAAGTATTCATAAATTCAATGGATTGACCTAAAACAAAAAGGGTATCATGATGAATATGACTAGCTCATAGATTCATCTTTATCACAACACTAGTGAGTGAGTGATCTTCTCATTGGACAAGGTAAAGGAGGGGATCAAGAGGATAATCATATGTAAACATCCTTAACACTTTAAGTGATCATTTACTAATGATTATGCTATAGAAAATAGAAAGGGGGCTGAGAAAAACGTCCAAGAGGCTTATTGGAAAATGAGATTTGACCCACTATTTAAAGGAGACAAAGTATAACGGATATATAACGGCTATCTAGGAGCGGTACCTTATCTAGCCCGGCGGTTCCATATCGCTAAGGAACCGCCTAGCTACTTAAGGTTCACCCCCTAGAGTACGCTCCGTTTTTTATCTTTTAGTGGGGTAGGAATATCTGAGGTATTTGAAGCCTTCAAAGGATATTCTAATAACATATGGAATATGCTATTTTCAAATTTTCATTTTCCATTTTAATAAAACATTTTCTAAAAAAGAAAGTTTATTAAAAAGTCTTTTGTCATATTAACAAAAGTGAGTTTTAAGGATAATCATTTTGATGATCACTAAGTATGATTAAGAAAGGTTAGTGATATGATTATTACCTTGATGATAGTGTTAGTTAAATAATTCGTTTTTATGTTTTACACTAAATGTGTTGTATAGTTTGTTGTGATCAAAACTAAGAAAGATTAGTTAACACTATTAATGTTTTTAGGCATCACTTGCATTAACACACTGAAAACTATATTTACATTTACATAAATTTTTGTTTAGTAGCACCCTTTCTGTTTGTAATTCGTGGGTGTTATCTTTTAGGAGTTGTTCCCAACTTTGGATGTTCTTTTGTATAACCTATCTATCTTGAAGATCCTGTAAATTGATTGTTTTGATCTTATTGATTGATTGTACCTCATATAATCTCAACCTTACGAAAAAAGACTATGCATGTACATTTTTGATAGAAAAAGTTAAAACATAATCTAGACGGGATAAGAAGGCACTAAGTGATGACACATTAAGGCCATGAAATTACAAATTCAAATCACGTGAGCATTGAATTCACATATGTCTCTACGTTTAGCGTGGCCAACTTGTTACTTATTAGCTATTATTTATATTTAAAACGAACCATAACTATAAGACAAACAAGATTAACAGTATAAATATCGTTCAAACTCACGTGAAATATTAAGGAAAGCTACACAAAATTGATCATTTCTCTTATATCTCTACTCATGATGAATATGAATGGATGAAGCGGCAAATCAAATGGATTAGACTGTCACCAAATAGTGTCCATTATCTTCTACCTTTTCCTTGTACGGAGTAAATAAAAGCACAATCAATACACACAAAAAGTTTCCCTATAACTAACACCATGCCCGACGTCAAGAAAAAACTCATTCTCAACAACACCGCAGTCAGCATAGGCTGTGGCAGCAGTTGCCAAAAATTTAACCTTTCAAAGATCTTCAACCCTAAACCTAACAAACACAAGCAAAACGGTCGCTATAGCTCCTCATCAGCCTCAACCTCAGCCTCCACATCATGGAACACAACCCCTACAGCGACAACTGCCACATTGTCACCAACTAACTCAGACTCGACGAATGGATCGAACGTTAAAAGCTCGAGAGCCGTACAAGGGTTTGGGTGGCTCGAAGGCAACAGTTTGGTTGTCGAGAAATATTCATGTGACCCGTACGTTGATTTTAAGGAATCAATGTTGCAAATGATAATGAAGAAAGAGATGTATGGGAAAGATGATTTAAGAGAGCTTCTTAACTGTTTTTTGCAGCTGAATTCGCCTTATTATCATGCGACTATTGTCAAAGCTTTTACTGAAATATGGAACAATCTTTCAAACTAACGTTAGGTTATGCATGGGTCTCAATTAATCTATAAGTTGTGATATATAGCCAGGTAGTTTAATAGTAAGCTTTAATTTCTTCTTTCTGTTTTTTGTAGTTATCTAATTTCATGTTTGTTAACTATGTCAGTTGTAATGTTATTATGCATGCTAATGTTAAATGTTAAATGACTTGTTGTAATGTAAGTGTGTTTTAATACGTAGTATTTGGTTCTTTGATTTTAATCTCTTGTTTAATTTATTCAATTCAAAGGTTACTGAAATCTCTTGAGAAATCATAGTGGTTCGGTTCATTCGATAATAGCAAGTAAATGGCCCATTGCGGGGCAGAAAACATGTAACTAAATTTTGGGAATAATAAATCTCGGTTATACATTTTTAATATGTCTGGTTCTTCGCTATGCTAAATTTCTTTCGGCTATACTTTTCGCAATGATTTATAAACTTTGCAGAATAATATCACATTTTTGTAAATGAAATGTCTACTTCCATAGTTAATACCATAGAAATCTGCAAGTAAAATCTAGATTTATTCACATTTAACAAATTTAGATTCATTCACATTTAACAAATTTAGACTTATTCACATTTAACAGCGTGTAAGTTTAAAACACATAATTTTAACAGCGTGTAACTACGCACATCACATATTTTTATGAACAATGTGGAAGTCATTTTAGAACACACAATTTTTCTGCACTTCATTAAGTGTGAATAAATGTGATGTTACAATGAATTTCTACACTTCTCCACATTTTTTAATGACCATTAATAATAAACGCTCTGGCAAGACGTCCGAGACCAACAAGAAAAATGTATACTGTAATAGATTACACGGAAATGGAGCAAAGCTTTCAGTAAATCATGTAACCAAGCAATCCAACTTTGGTTTAATGATTTTGCTCTTATGAGAGATCCAAGTGAGAGATATGATTTTAATCTTCTTGATAAGGGTATCGCCAAATTATCTAAGCAGTTCGTACTTCGCATAACCGTGTCGCAACACGTCTTTGTGATATTATTTGGGTCTCATGTTTAACTGTGGAAAAATCTATTGTATTACATAAGGACTTTTAACATGCTATTAAGTGTTAATAAGATAATAAGACTTCACACACTTTTTAATTTTTTTTTAAGTGTATCACATCCTTTAACAAATGTAAGCCATGAGTGATTACTCATATGTGGTATTAATTGAAACTATGGAGTACATATTGTCATATCCCAACCGTTAGAGGACGAGGAGATTTACTTTCAGACAGAACCAAAAGTCATGAAAAAGCCGTTTCTGAAGATGTTGGCATGATTGAATTAGGAAATACTAGTATATCTTAAGAAAGAATATTACAAGAAGCTTAAAGAGTCTCAACCTTGAGTTTGGCTTCACTCACACTTATATTTCACTTATGGACAAGAAGTTTCACTAAACTGTTAACAACGTCAGGCCGGAGCAGCGAAATAAGGTGAGATTTTGTAGTTGTGTAATTTTGACCAAAATAGTTAACAGTTTTGTGTTTAGCTGTTGTCTAGCTCCACAGTTGAACTATAATTACTTCTATAGGAGAAATCGTCAGAAGAAAAAATAAAAAGAGTTGACATGATGTGCGTAGTACGTAACTGGCTAGCGAGTCGGAATCACATCTAGCTTGTTCGTCAAACCTAAGTTGTGGCAAGTTGACCCTGTTATTAAGATTAAACGTTTTTAGATTCACTACCCTAGGAGAAAAAATAGTGAAACAGATTGCTAGTTGCATTTCTGGCAGCAAAATCAGACTAAAAGGTTGGTTGTGATGCAAAATAATATTTGCAGGGATGGATTTCAGAAAGAAAAAAACATGTATGTGAATAACGTGTTTATGGTAAAAAGTCAACAATGGAATAGTACCACAAAGCAACTCTATGTTTTAGTACGGGAAAAGTCGCATTTTTTTATTTTTTAGGCAAAAGTTCTTTAGTTCCAGAATAATTATAATTTACATATTAGGAGAAGGCTAACGGGCAACAAACTGCGCCGCTAGTCCTTTTTGTATTACGCATTAAACTATTACGCATCAGAAATTAATATGATCAATATACATATTGTAACATGGTATTACAAGTTATAGTGTGACGTGGCATGGTCAAAACGGTTTCATTTGACTTTTTTTTATGTGTAATCCACGTAGGCGACACCATTGACTTCTTCATCAATTATCACCACCACCTCCTACCACCAAAACCACCAATGACAAAAACACATCCAACATCTGGCGAGCTTTGAAATCAGAAGCAAATGCAAGAAACATGTACAAATTGAACAAAAGAAACAAAACCCATATGATTTGTATATCAACTAACATCATATTAGAACAAATAACATATCCCACGTTTAGTATAATGACTGAAATTATAATATCATTCCAAGTAACAATATCTACAACAAAAATGACAGTGATATCACAAAACAGTAACCTTTTTCTAGTAACATATCCCTAACGAATCAATTTACTAATGAACCATTTTATGGTAATTCTTAATGTACACAATTAATTCACTAATGAGTCACAATCCCCAACGAATCAAGATCCCTTCTTAACGAATCAATTCCTTTAATTGATTGTACAAAAATGATCCACATTAGTTTATTTTATTATATCACAATCAATTCATTATTTTTTTAATCACAATCAATTCATTTTTGTTTCCTGGAGTTGTATGTTGCATTTTTCTTTTAGATGTGACGGCCTCCTCATGGTTTTTAGATACAACTAACATATCGTGAGGCTAGATGTTGAGGTGTATATATGGGGACTCGTGGTTACAGGGGGCATTAATTTGTTCATAGTGTATGCTGCTCGTGGTTATAAGGGGTTGAGGTGGTGTTTCCTGCTGGTGGTTATAACGAGTATTGGTTTATTCATGGTGTTTTCTGCTGGTGAAGATGAAGGGAAAGTCAAAGGGAAAGTGAAATAGGCTGAGGTGGAAAAAAAGTTTGAGGTGGACAAAAACTAATAGGTTAAAAAAAAGTCATGAGGAAAGTCAAATTTTTTTGGTCAAAATGTTGAGGTGGCAATATGTATACTGAACATATATTAATTCGTGATGTATAATGGTTCAGTTAAAGAAGTACATAGTGTATTTGTGGCTTTTACCCTTTTAGTATGCATACATGCTTCTCGTCAAATGGCCTAAATAAACTTTTTGAGTGCATCTTATCAAGCTAACGTTAATCGACCTCATCCAACTTTCACAAAACCGTTTTAGAATTATATAAATTTGATGTTTAACTTGAAAATTAAACTTAAATAACTAATTAAAGACAAATGTAATGTAAACTTAGGCTATTTTTATCAAGCCACGTGAGGGGAAAAAACATAAGGTCATGCGTGACCGTTGCTAATTGATCCAAGATTCACGCGTGCGTGATGGGAAATTGGCTCACGTTCGGTGAGAGGTTACATTTCGGGAGAAGTAAAATTGTGGGCCCCCACCAACGTTTAATAATTTATATAGAAAAGAAACTTTTTCAATACCCCATTTATCCCCTATAAATACATTTCAAACCAAACTAATTTTTACACAAGAAAAAATACAACTTCTACAAAAACAACTTAAAACAATTTCAAACAAATCAAATGGATTTATATTTTCCAGAAACCGACGAAATATTTGACGAAAGAGAAGAAACAATCCAACTGATTTGAATTTTTTAAGCAAAGCGTTGTCGTTTTTTGTTTGTTTACCAACACCAACATCAAAACGTTTTTCGTTTGTTTAACAAAGCGTTGTCGTTTTTTGTTTTTCGATTTTAAGCAAAACGTTGTCGTTTTTCATTTATTTACGAACACTAACACTAATATTTTGTTTTATAGTATATCGTTTTGTCTCGGTATCGATTTGAATGGATATCGGGTTTTGTCATTTAGACTTTTCGTTATCGGATAATTGAATTAATATTGGTATTATATCTACTAACATAAAATTGCAAAAATAAAGTTCAAGTAAAATTAACTGTTAACTAATTATCTACTAAAAGTAAACTTTATGTAATCTTATAAAAGAAACGTGACACTAGCAAAACAATTTAGAAATAACGCTACAATGGACGAAATCAAGACAAATGAATAGACTAAAAATGATAACGGGCCTAATACTACTTGTACTCCTAGTATAATTGGACTTATAACACTTAATATCACTACTAATTCAAACAAGTAGGCCCAAAGATAGAATAAACCTAATTCCTTAACAGCTTGGGACTAGAGACGTAACTAACATAAACTTTCTTTGCTAATTATTGATCTGACTGACCTACAAAGGAGGGTGATATTACAAGATACAAAGTGAAGAACTAAAACATTATCTAAACTTATCTAAATGAGCACTCAATTGACTTATTCATAAGCTGAACTAGCAGACTACAATCCACTAAAATCATTAACATATTGAAACAACTAACTAATAGCTTCTCTAATTCTCACTTCAACTAAAGCTTTTGAACTGCAAATGTACAAGCTGAATAACAAACCACTAACTAATCTCAACGAATTCAAGCTAATTAATCCTAGAATTATATAATGCCAATTACTACTTAAGCTGTTGGACTAAAAATTAAACCTACTGACATTATTATCTAATGATCTAGTATGAAGACAAGTGATGAGGAAATGCACAGAAATAGAATGAACAAGTTTATACTGCATTTACACTACACAATTACAACAACTGAAAATCTAGTAAAAGTGAAAAAGAACAAGGATTTACTTGCATCCGGGCCATTGTACTTGAAATGTATCTTTACACTAATGATCAAAAGTATCTACGGCAACTAAGTACTACCAGCTTAAGAATGAAATAACAACCTGCCCGCTTCTATAACAAACTGAATTTCTAGCTAAAAATTATCTGTTACGTAAGTCTATTTATGAAATCATAAAACTGACGCTGTTTGACTATGACCACAGCTAGATCAAATCAATTCGATACTAATTAGGTTCAAATTATTCCTAAAAGGTCCTATTCCAATTACAAGTTAACGATCTATTAGCCTACAATCTAAATGCAGAAGTACAAGAACTTAATGAAATCTAATAAAACTGATGCTATTACTTCTGATCTATAAAATGAAACTAAACTATTACTATCTGATCTTTATATCTAATCTTGACAGAAAACAAGCAACTTTAATATAACAGTAACAAGCTTAATGAAAGGATTACAGAAATGGAAGAACGATTACCCTTCATCCGGGCCTCCGTTGGTGCGAGCAAACTACTGAATTTCAACCTGCTATCCATATACAAAGTGAAACAGGCTCTAAGGCCTTCTGAAAACAGAAATTCTACTCCAAGCTTATAGATGTAAACTGTCACCAGTGAAATCCCAAATAGCAACCAATATACAGCTCGCAAATCTGAACGCTTCTTGTGAACTTGAACAAATTAACTGAATACTCACTATCTCTACACTATTATATGAAAAATTCACGAAAAGCTTCTCATAAGCTCATCTGAGCTTATGAGATAAAAAGCTGAAAATGAATTTTAAAATCTTTTTGAGTGAAACAGATTAACCAAGTCTTTTGAAAAGATTTTGAACCAAAAACTTAAGCTCGTTAGAACTTATTACGGAAATAAGCTGAGTAAGGCAGTAGAAATAAGCTGAACTGAGTTATCAATTTTCATTAATGGGATTAAAGAAATTGGTTACAACTTAAAAACAGAATCGTAACAAACTAGAAACTACTTTTACTATAGAATTTGAAAGATTAATTCTAACTAATTAGCTAGCTATGTGAAACTACACCTACTCCTAAAGCTAATCTGTTACTAACTATGTCTAACCGTCTAAAATTGAGAGAGGTGAGAGGTATATATAGAGGCAGGACTGAGTGAGGAGAGGTTGTTTGTTGAAGTCATCGATGTGGCAGGACCAATGAATGCGTGACACATCATTTAGGGTTCATCAGGGCAATTGCAAATTTGGGGATTTTTGGAGGAAATTGTTTGAGCGAAAATGAGTACATTTAACCGGGTTTAGTAGTATTGGGAAGGTGATAGTGAGTGATTTTGCTTCTTTCCCCGTCCTCTAAAACATACTAGATCGTCTTCAATGGTTGAATGAGAGGAAATTGACAGTGGCATGTAGCTATTGGTGGAGTTCTGCAACTTTGGTCCTTGAAGTCTTCTCTTTTACATTTGATGCCTTGAACTTCGAATCTTCTTGATCTTTGTCTTTGGTTTTCTTCAAAATATTTCAAATATCATCCATGAAAACCCGTATTTGCCTCATTTGTACCTTTATTGCCTACACAAACTCAAATATACAAAACACGCATAATTCTGATATATTACAATTTAATATAATGTATTTGGTCGTGTTTTAAGTGACTTTGGGATATAAATGATGAGTTTTTAAACACTTATCATTCCCCTCCACTTGACAATTGCCATGCCCACATGTAATGCAATATTTTAAAGCACAAAGATACACTTTTCGCATAATTAACCCACCTTGGCCAATATGATATGCTTTTACACTATGCTAAGCTATATGATGCATGATTTTTGATTTTTAGAATGCAATGCAATAAAAACAATTCTATTTTTTTGTCTTGTTCTAAAAATGGTTTGATGGAAATAACTTGTAAAGAAATCAATGACTTTGATTAGGTCTTTTGTACCATGAATACTTATCATCCTCAAGTTTTACTTTTCCCATACCAAGCTTAAAAACGAGATCATTGTTATTCATAAGTGAAAGTGCATCAACTTATTCATACAAATTAATTGTGTTACCATTATACCCCCACTTATTTTGCCTCTATCTAATTTTAATTGATCAAATTGCTTTTAAGCGAATTTATCTTTATTTGGCATGAAATATAAGAAATGCAAAATCTGAAAATAAGGAAGCACAATTTTAATCCTAAGTAACCATCTTATCCATTACTTGAAAAACCGCCCACAATTAATATAAGTCCGACCCAAAATAATAAGTCAGTCGTTTTATGTGTAAGATCCTTATGTCATGCATTAATAAGTAGATACTCACTCGCTAAGAAAAGAAAAATAAAACTCACGCAATAATTTATATCCGCCGCCTTTTTGAGACCTTGGATCTTCAATCCCGCAACCTGTCAAGGTAATTTTAGATTGGAGCAACTATTAAATCCCCGCAACCCTTGTGAGAGTAATATTGGAATTCAATAGCTACTATAATTAACACTTCACTGTCCCTCTTGGGAGTCTTCTATAATCATTTTTTTCTTTTTCTCTTTTTTTTCTAGCCACTCATTTTTTTATAAGTCACTCTTATTTTTCTTGATTCCTCACAAAGAATAGAAAAATAATTAAAAGAAAAACACCTGCTAAGTATTAAGCATGACATAAGTCTAGTACACATAAAACGTTCTAACTTAGAATCTTAAGACGTAATTATACCAACCACGAATGATTAGTAAAAAATGCATAAGAGACTACAAACCGGTTAAAACCGTTCTTGATTATTTATTAACAGTATATACATGCGTTGACAAAAAAGTAAAGGTTACGAAAGGGGATATAAAAGCCACAAGTAATTAATATGAGGTTTATCTAGCCCTTTACACTTACTTCGAACTCTATCATTTCTCGTTCTCCACAGTTTAAAATCTCAAATAATGAGACTCGTGGATGCTTAGCCTAATAAACCAATGAAGGTCTACATGCTTACGGATACTAGCTAGAGTAAGCTTGGATAAGCAAACTTGGGTTGAGTCAAAATATTTATGGCAGGCCTAATATGTCAAAAACTCCTAAACTTGTTAAACCATATCCTTTATTATATATTTTTTCTTTTCATATATTTTTGATGAAAAATAAAAGAAATAAAAGACAATGCAATTGTGTTATGCAAATGAAAAATGATTTATGAAAAAATTATGAATGTAATATTTTTGTGGCCAAAGTAGATCAAAAATTTGGAAAATGTTGAAAAATTAATTTTCCCAATTATCATGAAAGCAAAGGCAATGGTCTAGGCAATGTCACTTCGATAGAAGTCTCCTCTACACTTAAGATAAACATTGTCCTCGATGTTTAAGAGTATTGGAGTGGAAACTCCCCTACACTTATGACATTGCGTACTTTGTTTAACTCGAGCTAAGGAAAATACAACTAACGTGAATTCATTTTAAGCACAAGTTTCGAATATCACAATAGCAAAAACTAATCGAAGTGAACCGGATATACGGGCCTCCTCCATAAGCTCCATGAATAAAATGAGAGAGAGCAACCCTAGAAACAAACACCAAAAGACGAAGAAAGGGCACCCCTCCACTTCAACTCTACTATAACACCCTCTTATTAAACATAACCTATTTAGATCTATTCTACGTTTTCTAACCTAGTTATTTGATGCTTGATTTTATACCCTAAGTCTCTAGCTCGACTCGGCTCCAAATTAGGTTGTCCTTGGGGAAACCATCATGGAGAGAATACGATTTACCCGTAAAGCAAAGTCTCTCCATGATAAAAATCTTTCCCTTAAGGGAATCCCCATATAAATTCCACCCGGGTCAAATACAAAATTTCCATCCTTTAGTAAAAATGACTCCAAAGTAGTGAAATTAAGCTTTTGAAACGTGTACGTGATCCCTTTTCTCTTATGCTGATAATAATGTAAAAATGATGACCCGAGTTTTTCAAAAATCATTTTTTGTTAAAAAGTAGGCAAAAACCGAGATGGGTCAAACACCTTTCCCGTAATGGAAGTATGACAAAATAAGTCCAAATCAACCATATGAATATCTCCGTCATAGATCATATCATCGCGAGACAACGAGGTAGGAAGAAATGTGCCAAATCACTAAAAATGATATCCCCCACGTCTATTGTTAAATCATCATAGAATTCCGCATCGAAATCCAAATTAGGAAAGTCATCCTCCTCCAAACCTGATAAAGAGATAAAATGATAGTCGGTATCATAAGATAACTCGTCCGTGTCCGAATAATATTGGTTAAGAAAACTCTCCAAATCATCATCCAAGTTATACACTTTCAAAGGTTCTTTCGGATAAATCATAGTAAAAACACAACGCGAGCGAATAGAATGGTTGGGTCAAAAAGTTGATGTGGTAGAAACTCAAAACGAAGAAAACATGAAGGCATTTGTTCAACTTTGACACATTGTGTCTAGACGTTGACAAGTGTTAATGAAGCGCTGACAGGAGTCAACAGAAGTCAAACGCTGTTGGAAATATCTATTTAGGATAAAAATTCAGAATATTATTTATGAATATTCTGTATTAGTTATTTGAATAGAAGATACGCATGTTTATTTGATCTTATCTCTTGTAAAACCCTAATCCTTACACTATAAAAGGAAACAAGGGTTATTAGGTTTTTCATAACTTTCATTCACAATGTAAACCTAAAGCGTGTTTTGCACTAGCAGTGGGATTAATGTATACACGTCTAGTGGTTGTTGATTATTAATATAATTAGCAACCTTTGATTAATTTATGTGTTCTTGTGCCCCAAACACCTTGTTTCCTAACTATTGTTCTTTTCCGCTTTTATTGTTAATCATATGAACAATGGTTATGCCTAGCAGCTAAAAGATTCGAGGAAACCAAGGTTTCCACAAGAATGTCGTAATACTTACAGTATAGTAGAAATTTTTTTGTATTACTGTTTTTTTATATAATAAGAAAATATATGTACAAAGAAAACCGAGAGAATCGAAGTAAGAAAGTAAAAATTATATATACAATAATATTTTTGGTGTAGTTCTTTAGGAAAAGAATCACTTTTATGATTTTTTTAATATATTTTTTTTTTGTTTTTCTTGTTTCTTTTTTTTTAATTTTTTTTTGCATAAAAGTAACGTTAAAAAATGAACGGATCTCCAAAATCCAAAAATATCGCCACGAAAAACCGTCAATCACTACAAATACTTACCGGCAGCGGCGCCATTTAATATTTTGTTTTATAGTATATCGTTTTGTCCCGGTATCGATTTGAATGGATATCGGGTTTTGTCGTTTAGACTTTTCGTTCTCGGATATTTGAATTAATATTGGTATTATATCTACAAACATAAAATTGCAAAAACAAAGTTCAAGTAAAATTAACTGTTAACTAACTATCTACTAAAAGTAAACTTTATGTAAGCTTATAAAAGAAACGTGACACTAGCAAAACAATTTAGAAATTACACTACAATAGACGAAATCAAGACAAATGAATAGACTAAAATGATAACGGGCCTAATACTACTTGTACTCCTACTATAATTGGACTTATAACACTAAATATCACTACTAATTCAAACAAGCAGGCCCAAAGATAAAATAAACCTAATTCCTTAACAACTTGGGACTAGAGACATAACTAACATAAACTTTCTTTGCTAATTATTAAACTGACTGACCTACAAAGGAGGGTGATATTACGAGATACATGTTGGGAATAAAATGTAGCCAGTATACTTGAACGCTGACAAGAGCAATCGGGACGTTGTTAAGAAGAAATCAAGCGTTGACAGGGCAAGCGTTGACAGGAAGATGTCAAGCGTTGATAGGATGAAGTCAAGCACTGATAGAAGACTTAGTCTACACGTATTATGTTTCTAGTAAAGATATGATAGACAATGTATTTTCTATGTTTATCTTTACCTAAAATAGCTGATACGTAGACTCTTGTACAAGGCTCCTTAGTCTATAAAAGGAGGCCTTTAGGTTTTAAGTTTTCATACGTTTTACACTTTCATTGTACTTCATTGTACGCAAGTTTGTTTTATCAATCAAGTGAAAGTTTGGTTTACATTGTTTATGTGTTCTTGTTTGAGTATTAATTCCGCATAATACTTAAATTGTTTTATACACAACAAAGTTTCTCTACGCGTTTAACTTGATTTAATCTCGTTTGCACAAGCTAAATCGATCTAAGTTTGGGACCAACAAGTGGTATCAGAGCTGGTTGAGAAACTTTGATCTAAAGAACACAAAAACCCTAAATCACCATAAACCCTAATTTTCAAGAAATCCTGAAAACAACATGTCTACTCCAGAGTTAAACTCCTCCCCTTCCTCAACCCCCAACATCAAGATTCCCATGCTAGACCCAGACAATTTTGAGCTGTGGAAGTTTAACTTTGAACAGTATCTTCAAATCCATGACTACACCTTATGGGAAATTATTGAATATGGAAACACATTCAATAAAGCTCAAAATATTACAGTTGCCATCTTGACAAGAACAAATGTTCAAGGCTCTACTAAAGAGGATTGAAAAGAAAAAACTGAAGATGGTAGAGCTGTCTCAGCTAAGGACATAGCAAAGAGAAGGAATGACATGGAAACCCTAAGCATTCTCAAACTCTCTTTGGGACAAGCCAATCAGCACAAATATAGAAGCTATGAGTCTGCAAAAGATCTTTGGGCAGCCCTTGAAGTTGCTTATGGTGGTAATGCTGATACTGTGCAAGAGAAAAAGAAGCAACTCTTGCATGAGTATGCTGTTTTTAAAGCTCAACCCAATGAAAAGCTAAGTGGAGTGAGAAGCAGACTGCTTGACATTACAAGCAAGCTGTCCTTTATGGGAATAGTGCTTGGTGATGTTGATATCATCACCACTTTTCTTAAAAGTCTTGGTGATGCATGGAAGATTGAAGCAAGATCTATCATTGCTAATAATACTCACAAAAGTTCTACTTTTGATGATGTTTACAATAAACTGAGGCTGGTAGAGAATGAAACTCTTTTGGATCATGGAAGCAAGTCTACCAATGGAAACATGTCCTTCTTCTCACATAGTGAAGGTAAATTTGATCAAAAGGAGTCATACATGCACCCCGTTACTAGATTAACTTGTGTCAACGCTGGATCAAGCTTTGTCAACGCCTCACATTCAGACGCTGACACATACAATGTTGACTCTCCAAGAGTTAAGCCTGCTGGTATTGATCTAGATACTGTTTGTGCATACATTGCTTCATTGCCTAATGGTTCAGTGATTACATATGAGGACCTTGAGCAAATTAGTGATGAGCATTTGGAGGAGATGGACATAAAGTGGAATATGGCTCTTGCAAGCATAAGGACAAATAGATGGAATCAAAGATTTAAGAAGAAGATGACCTTTAATGCTAAGGACACTGCTGGATTTGATAAATCCAAGGCTGAGTGTTATAATTGTCATCGAATGGGACACTTTATGAGAGAATGTAGATCTCCAAGAAGATCTGATGCTGGAAAACCCTCAAGCCAAATCATCAAGGCTCAGGATTCCAAAGCTATGGTTGCAATGCAAGACATTGATGGTGTTGGCTGGGATTGGAGCTATTTGGCCAAGGATGAGGAAGAAAACAAAGCTTTGGTTGCAGAAAAGGAAGAAGAAGAGCATGTTCACTATGCTCTCATGGCACATTCTTCATCTTCATCAGACAATGAGGTATATGATGATGCATTTTGTAGTAAGGGTTGTCGTCTAAATACTGAAAAACTTAACAAAGAAGTATTAAAATTGACAACAGATGTAGTTAATGAAAGATACAAGTTATCTAACTATCAACTTGCTCTTACTCAAACTGAAAAGACTGTAGCTGAGTATAAGAAAATGGAGTTTGACCTAAAAGATCAAATCAATATTTTAATTCATGATTTAAATGCTAGTATTGAGGTTAGAAACATCATGGAGAGAGCAAATAGTTCTTTACAGGCTAAGTTAGATGAGGCTATAAAAAACAAAGATAATGTAGATCTTAAAATTCAGAGATTTGATAAAGCTTCACAAACCCTAGAAAAATGTGTTAGTGAACAAAGGGATTCTAGGGATATGACTGGGATTGGGATGAAAGAGTATGTTGGTGTTCCACCACCTGCTGGGAACTTCTATGGTGTCCTTAGAAAGGACTTGTCTTGGACTGGTATACCAGAACTCCAAGAAGAGGAATTTATTCCTCCACCAAGAGTTCTTACCCTAGTGGAGGAATACAAGCAGAAGTTGACTGATTTGGACCAATGGAAGAAAGCCAACCCTACCTTGTTTGTTAAGGGTGGCATGCTTAGTGACAACCCAAATGAGTCTACACCCATAAAAGTGACAAACCCAACCATTGGCAAGACTGTTAACCTTGGCTTAAACGTTGATAGAAAACCTAGTATTAAATATGCAGAAATGTATAGAAAACCTAGGTTACCAAAAAGCCAACTTAGTGATAATGGGACAGGTTCTTTTCTTCTAGACCTAGAGTTATGTCTAGAAAAGCCTGTTAGACTTGTGGAAGTTTTTCACATTTAGCCTATAAGTGTGTCAATGCTTCAACGGTCAACACTGATAAAAAGTCAAACACTGTCAAACCCAAACATTTCGTTCAACAAAGTCCACAAGTTATTAGACCAGCCCCATTCTTTACTAAAGGGTCTAATACTTATGGACAAAGACCTTTCCAGAAGACCAATACATGGTCTAACAGACAATGGGTTCCTGTAGCAAACCCTAGGTTCAACGCTGATAAGGGTACTTTCAGCGTTGACAAGAACAAATTAAACGCTGACATGAACGTTTCCAGACCTAATAATGGAAAATATTTGCAACCAAAGGGAAAGGGGTCTAAAGCTTCTTCTAGCTTGACATGGAGACCTAAGCAAGACCAAAACCCTAATTCATATGGGATTTCTATGACATGTAACAGATTTCATTATATTCCAAAGGTCATAACAAAACCAATTGCGATTAACTGGGTGTTTAATCCAAAAAGGGATAAACAAGGGGTTGTCATAAGGACTAAGTCTGTTCTTGTTGAACAACCAAATGAATCCAAGTCTGCTCAGGCTTGGGTTCCCAAAGAAAACTAATTTGTTTTCTTTATGTGCAAGGCATTCAAAAGCAGGTTAATGATTATGGCTATTGGGATAGTGGATGCTCTAGGCACATGACGGGGAAGGAAGATTATCTAACAAATTTTATCCCTATCAAAGATGGTGACAAAGTGTACTTTAGAGGTGGATATGTAACTATTACTGGCAAAGGCACTCTTCTCACCAACAATTTGCGTTTTGAAAACGTGTTTCTAGTAAAAGAACTTGACTATAATCTGTTTAGTGTATCAGAGGTCTGTGATAACAAAAATTAAGTTATTTTCTCTGATACTGAATGCTTGGTGTTGAGCAAAGATTTTAAAATACCAGATGAGAAATTCATTGATTATAGAACACCTAGGCATAAGGACATTTATAATGTGAATCTTAATGGAATTAGGATGAATAATAATCTGTCATGTATATATGCTAAGACTTCACTTGATGAGAGTAATCTTTGGCACAGAAGATTAGGGCACATTAATTTTAAAAATATAAATAGACTTGTGAGACATGGTTTTGTTGATGGTTTGCCTGAAAAGGCTTTCCACAATGACCACTCTTGTGTTGCATGCCTTAAAGGCAAACAACACAAGGTCTCATGTAAGTCTAAACCAGTGCAATCTAGTTCTAAACCACTTCACTTGCTGCATATGGACTTGTTTGGTCCAACTAATATAGAAAGCTTAAATGGTAAATCCTATTGTTTTGTCATCACTGATGATTTTTCTAGATTTACTTGGACTTTCTTTCTAGCTTTGAAAAGTGACACTGCTGATACTTTGATTAACTTTATTACCCAAGTTGAAAAGAAGTCTGGTAATGAGGTTAAGATGCTTAGAAGTGATAATGGTGGTGAGTTTAGAAATAAGTTATTAGATGACTTTTGTGCCAAGAAAGGGATTACTGGACAGTTTAGTGTAGCTAGAACCCCACAACAAAATAGGGTAGCTGAGAGAAAGAATAGAACCCTCATAGAAGCAACCAGGACTATGTTGGCTGATGCTCACTTTCCCATTGCTTTTTGGGCTGAGGCTGTGAATACAACTTGTTATGTTCAGAATAGGGCATTAGTCAACAAGATTCATAACAAAACACCTTATGAGTTACTTTGGGGGAGGAAACCTAATATTGGTTTTCTTAGACCTTTTGGATGTCATGTAGTTGTGTTGGATACTAGTGTTGCCTTAGGTAAATTTAGTGCTAAAGGTGATGAAGGCTACTTCATGGGTTATTTAGTGCAGAGTAGAGGATATAGGGTTTACCTTAAGAAAGAAAAACGTATACTTGAAAAGGTACATGCTAGGTTTTTAGAGAGTAAACCTAGTGATCCTGAAAGTGGTCCAAATTGGTTATTTGACTTGGAACCTCTATCTAGGACATTGAATTATATGCCTGTTACTAATCCAAACATTGTAAAGGTAACTTCAAATGTTGTGGAAGAACCGATTGTTGATGTTTCAGGTAAACAGGTTGATGAAGAGGTTGGATCACAAGCAGACAAATCAACACCCATACTTGAGTATGTTACCATTCCCATATGGACAGATGCATTTGCTGCTGGAAAGGAAAAAGGTGGTCCCCAAGTATCACCAGTTGAAAACATGCATGATCCTTCAGGTGCCGACGAAGGAAATTCTGGCGCTGACAAGACAAATTCAGGCGTTGATGGCTCAAACGTTGACAGCTTTGGTTCAGGCATTGACAGATCTTTTGACCATCTTTTCTCTTCCAATAATTTTGAACAAGGTAAACCTTCAAACAGAAATGGAGAGGTTCATTCAGATGATGATGGAAGAGAGTATGAAGAGGATATTGGTAACATGGAAGATGACATTGAGGACAATACACTTATTGAAGGAAGAGTGCTTACTTCTACAATAAAAAATCATCCTCCTTCTCTAATTATTGGTGATGTCATGACTCCTGTGCAAACTAGAAGGTCTCATCAGAATCAAAGAGGATTTATTGCCAATATTCACAAGAAGGTTGATATCCCTCTTGTTCAAGCATGTTTGTTTGCCTGTTTTCTGTCACAACAGGAACCCAAGAAGATTTTTGATGCTCTCAAAGAACCAAGTTGGGTGGAAGCAATGCAGGATGAGCGTTACCAATTTGCTATCCAGGATGTTTGGGAGTTGGCTGATTGTCCTAGACATGTCAGACCTATTGGGACAAGATGGGTTCTTAGGAACAAAAAGGATGAGAGAGGAATTGTGGTCAGAAACAAGGCACATTTAGTGGCTCAAGGATATACACAAGAGGAAGGGATAGATTATGAGTAAGTCTTTGCACCTGTTGCAAGGATTGAGGCTATAATTATTTTTCTAGCCTATGCTTCCTGCATGGGATTTACAATCTATCAAATGGATGTGAAGAGTGCTTTTCTTTATGGCACAATTTCAGAGGAGGTTTATGTAATGCAGCCTCCTAGTTTTGAAGATTCAGAACATCCATACAAGGTGTATAGAGTGAAGAAATCTATGTATGGACTTCATCAAGCCCCAACAGCATTGTATGGCACATTGTCCACCTATGTGGTGGAAAATGGATTCAAAAGGGGCACCATAGACCAGACCTTATTTACCAAGAAGACTGGTAAGGATTTCTTACTTGTTCAGGTTTATGTGGATGATATCATCTTTGGCTCTTCAAGTCCAAAGATGAGTGAAGACTTTTCCAAGGTTATGACAAACAAGTTCAAGATGAGTGAAATGGGAGAGATGAAATTCTTTCTAGGGTTACAAGTTCAGCAGAAAGAAGATGGTATCTTCATCTCTCAAGATAAATATGTAGCAGAAATCTTGAAGATGTTTGGCTTTTCTCCACATGAGAAACGGGCTAGCACACCTATGGATAGGGAACACCCTTGGGGAAAAGTTGGAGATGGAAAAGAGGTGGATGTCAGGCACTATAGATCAATGATTGGTTCATTGATGTATCTCACAGCTTCAAGACCTGACATTATGTTTGCTGTGTGTGCATGTGCACGCCATCAAGTGACTCCCCAAGAATGTCATCTTCATGCTGTCAAGAGGATCTTTAGATACCTTAGGTGTTATCTAGACCTGGGATTATGGTATCCAAAAGATTCACCATTGGAGCTTATTGCATATTCAGACAATGATTATGGTGGTGACAAATTTGATAGAAAATCCATAGCTGGTGGATGCCAGTTTCTTGGGAGTAGATTGATATCTTGGAAATGCAAGAAACAAACAATGGTGGCCAATTCTACAACTGAAGCAGAGTATGTGGCTGCAGCTGCTTGTTGTGGACAAGTCTTATGGATTCAGAACCAGCTATTGGATTATGGGTATAATTTCATGCATACCAAGATTTTTGTAGACAATAACAGTACTTTATGCATTATTAAAAATCATGTACATCATTCTAAAACAAAACACATAGAAATTAGACATCATTTTATAAGAGATTGTTTTGAAAAGGGTTTAATACAACCAGATAGGGTTAACACAGTAGAAAATGTGTCTGATTTATTAACTAAACCTTTTGATACTGGAAGATTTCAATACTTGGTAACAAGTATTGGAATGATCAATCTAACTTAATATGTGTTTTGGGATCTTATTGTAAAAGTATTTACAGGATATGCATTGTTATTAGTCTTTATGTGAAATTAGATTTTCCACTTTATTTTCTAATGCTGACAAAGGTTATCTTAACGCTGATAAGTGTTATCGTGACGTTGTCAGCAACATGTTAGTTTTGTGGTTTTTGATCTAATTATGCAGGCGTTGTTAGCATTGTACCATTGGATACATAGTTGCTTATGGATTCTTGGAGCATTATTGGAGCATGTTTCAATTTATGGATGATGGTTGGAATATTTATATTCCTATCTTGACATAAATTTTTATTTACATGCATATTATTTGGCAACTTATGTATCGTAGTTTAAGGGGAGGTTTAGGAACCTTTTAGGACTTTTTGGGTATTCTTATAATACTCTTATCACAATTCTAGATTGTGTCCACTGGTGAGTATGATTTAGTTTACTAACTCATGAGGCACTGTAGCATGCAAAGTTGATATACTATGCACGCTGCCAAGACTTTTTAGCCTAGAATTGGATGTGGTCTGTTGGGAGACTTGGGTATGATTTATTTTGGGCTTACCTGGGAAGTTACAAGGGATTTTATGAGATAACTTCACTGTTAAGAACTTTTGTTAGCAAGGGACATTAGAGGACTGTTATGTCTATCTTGCATAAGCAAGTGTGCATGATTGGACAGTGCTTGCCACCCTATAGTAATTTCTAGTTTATAGGTTATCTTCACTAGGATAAATCACTTTGTTAAGGTCCTTTTTCATTTTTATTATTTTTATTTTTGGACGTTGACAGATTTATTTCCAAACGTTGTTATGACCAATTTAGACGTTGACATGGCTTTTTCCAACGTTGACAAGAATATAGCCGTTGGGCGTTGATGGGTTATTTTTGACCGTTGACACTCATTGGGTCCTACCCAGTTGTTATTTTTAACCAAAACTGGGGCCGTAATTTTAGGAGTGGGTAACTTTTAATCAATGCACAAGATAAGTTAATTTCTTTTCAAGATTTACATCATTGTCTTTTGAAAATAACTGCCTCAATTTTTACCAATCAGATGTGCCTATCTCTCCTATAAATTTGGCTCCTTCTTTTTAAACAGGGTATTTGCTTATTCTTGTCTAACAAATTTTCTCCAATAATTCATCTTTCATAATCTTTCACAACAGCTTTCTACATCAATGGCACCTAAGTTTAAACCAAGTGACTTGGTATTGGGATTCAGGAGTCAGCATAACATGGTTGCCTATTTGGAGGCTGATGATGCTTTGTTTCCTCAATACACTCAGATGGTGGCGTATTTGAATGCATCTCCACTACGGTATGCACTTTCTCATGCTCCTCTTATCCCTGTCACTCATATTAAACAGTTTTGGAACACTGTCAGTTCCTTAACGCTTAATAATGTGACTACATTAACTGCTATTGTCCATGGGCGTCCATGGGTGGTTACTGAAGCCTTGGTTCGCTAGGCTTTGCATCTTAATGATGCAGATGGTATAACCACTCTACCCATTGGTGAGATAGAACATGGACTTCAAGCTTTGGGGTATTGATAGGTGTGAAAACACCCATCCTTTTACCACTTATTCCTGGCTAAAACAAGACCAAAACACGTATTTAATATCATTTGTTTGGAATTATGCGTGGTTTTTGTGTTTATTGTGTTTTCAGAGTCAACTGGATGAATATTGAAGAAAACATGGGATTGCACGGGTTTTATCGAAGAAAAAGACTCAAGACGAAGTCTATTGTCCAAGAGATGCAAAAGATTTGAAGTCATTGTGCCTATTTGAAGATTTATCGAAGAAAAGGGCCAACGATGGAAGATTCATATATGTCGAAGAACTCGAGTCTATTAAACAAAAGATCATAAGAAGAGTTGGAATTATTCACCGACACTTCTCAAATCCAAAGTCGGAAATGTTTATTTAAAAGAAACGTAAAGACTAAAGAAGAAAGAAGAAAAGAAGCCCAAAACAAAGCCCATTCACAAAGCCCACAAGACACGCCTATATATAGGACTTCATTTCACCATTTTGGAGCTAGTTAGTTAGTCTTTAGTTAGTTTTTAGTTTTTCATTCTCTCTAGTTTTAGAGAGAGAAAGTTCTCAACTTTCTCTCACTAGTTTTCATCTTTCTTTCTTTCAAGTTCAAACCTTTGTATTGTTTTTCATTAATCAAGTTTAATTTCAAGCTTTTAATCTTTAATCTTATTCTACCTTTCTTTGATTTTGATTCACTTTTGGTACGAATTACTTATGATCCGTGTTGTTTATCTATGTATTCGTGCTTAAAAAGTTAATCTTTTTATGTTTCCTTAAGTTTCTATACAAATAAGCTTTAAGATCTTTGTGCTTATTGGCTTATTTGTTAGATTAGCTTATTTACTTTTTAAAGTTTTCATAAAAAGTTCATCTTTTTATTATTTGATTTATAAGTTTGCTTATTTAAAGTTAGAAAAGTTGTTTTTAGTGCTTATTTGATCCGATTCAGTTTAGATTCGTTTTAGATTTGGGTATTAGCTTATTCCAATAGCTTATTACACTAGCTTAATTTTCGGATCAAAGAGGGTAATCGGAAAGGGTTATAAACCCCTTTCCGATTTGTGTATTCCGACCAGCAGCACCCTTATTCCGATCGTATTGATCGGAAAAGGGTTTTGAAGATTCCGATTTGCCCCTTTTGTTCATATTCCGATTTGGCTTGTTTAGGTATTCCGATTGAGGGTGTTTACTAACATTCCGATTGGGCCTAGTGTTTACATTCCGATTAGACCCCCTTGTTTAATATTCCGATTGTGCAAGTTTATAACATTCCGATTAGTACTCATTATCCAACACTCCGATCAGTTGATCGGAATATATTCCGATTGGTCCCATTTCCCATGTATTCCGGTCAGCTTATTTCCAATTGTTTAATTTCTTGTTTTTACAAAGTTTTCAAGTGTTAGTTCTTATTAAGTGTTCAATCATTTTTCTAATTTAGTCTTTAAGTTTTCAAGCATTTGTTTTTGAACTCGTCTTTTTAGTTTAATCTTTTAAAGTTTTAATTTTACTCTTCGACACTTACTTATTTGTCATTAGTTTAAAATAGATAAACAAACCAACACCTTTTTATTAACCAAGAACAAATCATCCCACTTAGAACCGTGATCAATTCAAGGAGATACCGAGACTTAATCTTGAACCCAACCAATGAAAATCTTGTATCAAATGGCGCCGCTGCCGGTTCTTCTCGTAAAGATGAACAGTTTTTTGTGAGAACTTGGATTTTGGGATCCGTTCGCCGTGAACGTTACTTTTTCATAAAAAAAAATTTCAAAAACCCTAAAAAATATAAAATTTTCAAAAATCCTAAAAATTAAAAAAAACATAAAAACCAAAAATATTTTTGCTTTGTTTTTGCCTTGTTAGTTCTTTTGCAGGTGCATGCGTACACGATCAACGTCTTATCAAGAGCCCGAGCCTCTCGAAGACTTAGACATGGTCGGTGTACAAAACAACAACAATAACCCACCTCAAAACAATAACAATCCACCTCTCAACAACAATAATAACAACAACAATGAGCCTCTACCGGACAATCGCCCAATGATTGAACTTCTGCAAGCACATGTAGACGGCAACAATGATCCAATTGTTATACCCGCGATTGCAGCCAACAACTTTGAGCTCAAATCCGGTTTTATCTAGATGGTCTCTGCTCAACCATTCTTGGGGCGTACCATTGATGATCCACATGACCACATCAAGAGATTCCTACAACTCACGAATACGGTCAAATTCAATGGTGTTCCACAAGAGGTAATCCGTTTACAACTTTTTCCCTTTTCTTTAGAGGGACAAGCCCGGTATTGGCTTGCTAAGGAACCGCCACAAAGTATTCTTACGTGGACGGATTTGGAGACCAAATTTATCAACTACTTTTTCCCACCCTCTCGTACTACCGCTTTGCGGAATGAAATTATCAATTTTGAGCAAAAGTACGATGAGTCTTTTAGTGAATCTTGGGATCGTTTCAAAGATCTTTTAAGAAAATGCCCACAACATGGTTTTACCAAAGTGCACCAAATTAATACTTTTTATAATGGTTTAAGCATGAATGACCAAGATTCACTAAACAGTGCCTCGGGGGGTAATATTTTGGTTAAGACTTCCAATGCTGCTTTTGTTAGCAAGGGACATATTAGGCTCGTTGCGATTATTTTGACTCAACCCGAATAGACTTATCCAAGTTTATTCTAGCTAGTATCCTTAACCATGTAGACCTTAATCGGTTTATTAGGCTAAGCATCCACGAGTCTCATTACTTGAGATTTTAAATTGTGGAGAATGAGAAATGATAGAGTCAATTATAAGTCAGTATTCTTGCACAAGCTCACTTGGTGTAATTATTTGCCTATTCTCCCATCACTTGCTAATAAAATATCTGCAATAAGTAAGGTCGTACGATTTGAAAAGTTACTTAGCTTCTAGCCCAAGATCGTTTAAAAGTTGCTCGGTAATGATAAGAGTTCATAGCCAAGGCATAACTTATGAAGCGGGGCGCGAAGATTGGCGAGTCCGAAAAGGCCCTAACAAGGCATGAGGATTCAATTTTGTTGCTGAAGATACAAAGTGATGTGAAAAGCATTATTCCCAAATTCAATATGAAGGATCAAGACTCACGACGAAAAGCAATCAACTCCCATAAAGATCATGGAGAAGTCTATCCGAAAAGACCCTAACAAGGTATGAGGATAAATAGATTCAAGTCCGAAAATAAGGCGGATCGTTGTATCTCAAAATCCCAATTAGAGATTGAAGAAATAATCATGAAGTCGTGGCCAACAAAGTTGGAGTACCCCTCAAAAGTCTCCAAGTGAAGAAACTCTATAACGAAGAGAAGACCATTATCTCAAGAACGTCTCTCGAAGATATGAAGTATGAAGTACATGCCAAATATCGGCCCGAGAAAGGTCTCAAATCGTGAACCAAGTTATGCCAACATATGAACTTTTTGATATCCCGAGAAGCAGTTTTAAGAGATTTTGTCCTTTAGCTAACTATTGATCAAATCGTCCTACTTTGCTTTCAGCCTAAATAAACTATCGAAATAAGTCCAAAAATGCATCTTCATGATCATTCTAAGACAAAAATAAAATATAAGAGATACACCTAGGAATAAGGGAGTTTAAGCATTTAATTAAGCCATGTGTGTAAGTGTTTGATTTGCTAACTTATAATAACAATGATCTCGTTTTTTAAGCTTAGTTTGGGGAACGTGAAACTTGAGGGTGATGAATCGTCGCAGCACCGAAGCCCTAATGTAAGTCTATAATCTCTTTGCAAGTTATTTCCACGTAGCTATTTTCTATCCTTTTGTTTACTTTAAAGTTTTAATCTCTCGTAGTACTTTAATTTTTGTTTAGTACGTTAATAAGGCCAAGGTTGATTGATTATGAGAAAAGTGTAAATTTGCTTTGTCACTAAGCATTGCATGAGGGCATGGCAATGGTTAAGTGTAGGGGATTTGATAGGTGTGAAAACACCCATCCTTTTACCACTTATTCCTGGCTAAAACAAGACCAAAACACGTATTTAATATCATTTGTTTGGAATTATGCGTGGTTTATGTGTTTATTGTGTTTTCAGAGTCAACTGGATGAATATTGAAGAAAACATGGGATTGCACGGGTTTTATCGAAGAAAAAGACTCAAGACGAAGTCTATTGTCCAAGAGATGCAAAAGATTTGAAGTCATTGTGCCTATTTGAAGATTTATCGAAGAAAAGGGCCAACGATGGAAGATTCATATATCTCGAAGAACTCGAGTCTATTAAACAAAAGATCATAAGACGAGTTGGAATTATTCACCGACACTTCTCAAATCCAAAGTCGGAAACGTTTATTTAAAAGAAACGTAAAGACTAAAGAAGAAAGACGAAAAGAAGCCAAAAACAAAGCCCATTCACAAAGCCCACAAGACACGCCTATATATAGGACTTCATATCACCATTTTGGAGCTAGTTAGTTAGTCTTTAGTTAGTTTTTAGTTTTTCATTCTCTCTAGTTTTAGAGAGAGAAAGTTCTCAACTTTCTCTCACTAGTTTTCATCTTTCTTTCTTTCAAGATCGAACCTTTGTATTGTTTTTCATTAATCAAGTTTAATTTCAAGCTTTTAATCTTTAATCTTATTCTACCTTTATTTGATTTTGATTCACTTTTGGTACGAATTACTTATGATCCGTGTTGTTCATCTATGTTTTCGTGCTTAAAAAGTTAATCTTTTGATGTTTCCTTAAGTTTCTATACAAATAAGCTTTAAGATCTTTGTGCTTATTGGCTTATTTGTTAGTTTAGCTTATTTACTTTTTAAAGTTTTCATAAAAAGTTCATCTTTTTATTATTTGATTTATAAGTTTGCTTATTTAAAGTTAGAAAAGTTGTTTTTAGTGCTTATTTGATCCGATTCAGTTTAGATTCGTTTTAGATTTGGGTATTAGCTTATTCCAATAGCTTATTACACTAGCTTAATTTTCGGATCAAAGAGGGTAATCGGAAAGGGTTATAAACCCCTTTCCGATTTGTGTATTCCGACCAGCAACACCCTTATTCCGATCGTATTGATCGGAAAAGGGTTTTGAAGATTCCGATTTGCCTCTTTTGTTCATATTCCGATTTGGCTTGTTTAGGTATTCCGATTGAGGGTGTTTACTAACATTCTGATTGGGCCTAGTTGTTACATTCCGATTAGACCCCCTTGTTTAATATTCCGATTGTGTAAGTTTATAACATTCCAATTAGTACTCATTATCCAACATTCCGATCAGTCGATCGGAATATATTCCGATTGGTCCCATTTCCCATGTATTCCGGTCAGCTTATTTCCAATTGTTTAATTTCTTGTTTTTACAAAGTTTTCAAGTGTTAGTTCTTATTAAGTGTTCAATCATTTTTCTAATTTAGTCTTTAAGTTTTCAAGCATTTATTTTTGAACTCGTCTTTTTAGTTTAATCTTTTAAAGTTTTAATTTTACTCTTCGACACTTACTTATTTGTCATTAGTTTAAAATAGATAAACAAACCAACACCTTTTTATTAACCAAGAACAAATCATCCCACTTAGAACCGTGATCAATTCTAGGAGATACCGAGACTTAATCTTGAACCCAACCAATGAAAATCTTGTATCAGGTATCCTTTCCCTGAAGAGGGTACTTTAAACAAATATAATAAACAGGAATTTCCCCCAGCTTGGAAGTACTTAATACATGTCATCCTTCAATGTTTAAGTCCCAAATTTACTGCACATAATGAAATTAACAGATCTATTGCTTGTGCAATTGTGTGTATTACTAATGGGCAAAAGTATAATTTTTCTAAACTGATTTTTGATGGCATGTGTAAAACAAGGGTAACAAAATGACTCTGGCTTACCCAAGATTTTTACAAATGATTTTTGATGAGCAAAGGTATTGCACCAGGGATCGTGATGATTTTTATGCGATCCCTGTGCAAAAGAAAGCTATTTTTAGTAAGATGAATTCACCCTCTCACAGAGATTTACCCCTTACCCAAGCCATGCTTGCTGTTATTGCAGCAGCACAACCTCAACCTGACCCACAACCACAACTTGACCCATTTCCTGAACCATCACCTTCACCTCAACATATGGAACTTGACCAAGATCCCTTCAACGCTGACACTTTAAATGTTGGCGTTGACACTTCAAATCCAGACGTTGACACCTTTCTACAACAGAACCAAACACCCCTTAACCTTCAAACTGAAACCCAATCCACATCATCTTCTACACCCCCTGAATTTAGGTTGGTAAAATGCCCAAGGACTACTGGAGTGTTCTCCTCTGGTGGTCCTAGCCATGTTGCAGAGAGAACCACCACCACAAGTGTGGTTGGTGATATGGGTGAGGCTAGGACTATTGGTACTCGCTTAGATGCAGGCCACGCCAGTCCTAACATCATTAAGACCTCATCCATGTCCCATGAATCTATTTTGGGAGGTCAAATACCCATTCTAGAGGAGGGCAGATTAGAACCATATACAATGTTAGAATTGACGGCTGTCTGCATTAGCTTGCAAAAGCAAAATGCAGACCTGGTACATACTGTCAGTACACAAGGCCTTGAACTCAAGCAATTGAGGGAGAGGATTGTTCTTTTAGAAGGTGCTAACAATAGGCGTGGTATGGAGGATTCTTCCAAAGGGGAGGATGAGCAGGTACATGTGAGTGACAAAGGCTCATATAATGGAGAATCTTTGGGCGTGGCTGAAGCTCTTACAGATTTGAAGAAGCAACAAGGTTTTGATGTCTCTTTGGTTACTCCTACAAATTTGAACTTATCCTTTACAACAATGATCGAGCAGTTCACAAGAAGCGCTAACAAGAGTAAGGTGAGCGTTGACAAGCAGAATTTGGACACTGACAAGTCAAGCGCTGACAAGAGTAAGTTGGGCGTTGACACACAGGTTTTGGGCATTGATAAGCCTGTAGATATGGTTGATGTATTCCAGTCATCAGCTATCATCAAGGAAGTGTCTTCACAGGTACCATCATCATCTTTACCCATCATTGATACATTAGATAGGGGTAAAGGAATTATGGTAGAAACAGTGGTTCCCAAGGATGCAGCTCAAGTAGAGTTTGATTCAAAATTGGCTGCACAGCTTATGGAACAAGAGAAGAAGAAGGTTGTTGAGTCACCATTTGTGGTTAGTTCTGAGGAACAAGAAGGAAGTAATGATGAAAGAACCAGAAAGACTTGAATACGGTGATGAGTTGGCAAGGGAGAAACTTGCAGAGTTAAAGTTGAAGGTAGATTATGAGATGTCAGAAGTTGCCCAGATGTACTTTGCATGGGAGAATAAGGTTATTGAGACTCCAGACATGACAATTTCAGATCAAATTTGGGGTTTGGAGATTCTGCTAAGAGTTCAAAGAGATTGCAAGGTAATTTTGAAGCATAAGGCTAGCAAAGTTTTCTCACCGTTGAAGAGAGATAAAAGGGAGCTTTATTATATGTTGCTCAGATGTCATCAAGGAGGATGGACTTTTCAGAAGTTGCAGGGATTGTCCTTTGAAGAATTGGAGTATAAGGCTTATCCTATTTGGGCAAGAGTGCAAGAAATGAACACTATCAGACTTCTTTCAGATGAAAGGAAAGAAGAACTTGTAGAAGAGATGGAGATCCAAAAGGCTATGATTGTACCAAGGCCATTAAAGAAGGGAGTTCCACTTGAGTTTCCTTCAGATTTGAATAAAGTGAATCCCAGTGAAGCTGTTATTAGAAAGAGTATTAAGCTCTCACCCATGGGAGCTTCAGATATGGTAAAAGTGTTACCTCATGATTCCAGAAACCCTATCATTAGTTATGAAGAAGATGCAAGTGGGTTTTGGATGATTGGCAGATATGGGAAAGAGGTACATACTTTTACTACTCTTATGTCTTTGTTTGCAAGTATGGATAGGGAAGACTTGGCAGACCTTTGGAGGTTACTGCTGGCCAAGTATGAGACTGAAGCACCTACTTCAGTAAATGGAATAAAGCTTTGGTCAACATTCAAGAGAATGTGTGCACCAGAATAAGAAGATCCAGTTTGGAAGGATCTTGAGGATGATATCAGTGGACTTCAATGGCGTCTATATTCAGCAGCTGGTGTGTATCATTTGAGTTCTACAAAGTTTTCTGAATATCTTCTCGTGGATGCTGAGTATCCTATGTCTAAAGAAGTTTTGGAAACGATGAAGACAACACAGCTGGAGATTGACTACTCAAGTGACGTGGCCAAAGATTTGATTAGATATGTTTATTACCAATTTGATAAGATTTGTAAGAATCCTCCTAGTTCTTAGTTTTTATTTAGAAACTTGATTACTAGAGTAGATATCAAGTTTAGGGGAGGATTGTTGGGAATAAAATGTAGCCAGTACACTTGAACGCTGACAAGAGCAATCGGGACGTCGTTAAGAAGAAATCAAGCGTTGACAGGGCAAGCGTTGACAGGAAGATGTCAAGCGTTGATCAGATGAAGTCAAGTAGTGATAGAAGACTTAGTCTACACGTATTATGTTTCTAGTAAAGATATGATCGACAATGTATTTTCTATGTTTATCTTTACCTAAAATAGCTGATACGTAGACTCTTGTACAAGGCTCCTTAGTCATAAAAGGAGGCCTTTAGGTTTTAAGTTTTCATACGTTTTACACTTTCATTGTACGCAAGTTTGTTTTATCAATCAAGTGAAAGTTTGGTTTACATTGTTTGTGTGTTCTTGTTTGAGTATTAATTCCGCATAATACTTAAATTATTTTATACACAACAAAGTTTCTCTATGTGTTTAACTTGATTCAATCTCGTTTACACAAGCTAAACCGATCCAAGTTTGGGATCAACAATACAAAGTGAAGAGCTAAAACATTATCTAAACTTATCTAAATGAGCACTCAATTCACTTATTCATAAGCTGAACTAGTAGACCACAATCCACTAAAATCTTTAACAGATTGAAATAGCTAACTAATAGCTTCTCTAATTCTCACTTCAACTAAAGCTTTTGAACTACAAATGTACAAGCTGAATAACAAATCACTAATTGATCTCAACGAATTCAAGCTAATTAATCCTAGAATTATATAATGCCAATTACTACTTAAGCTGTTGGACTAAAAATTAAACCTACTGACATTATTATCTAATGATCTAGTATGAAGACAAGTGTTAAGAAAATGCACAGAAATAGAATGAACAAGTTTATACTGCATTTACACTACACAATTACAACAACTGAAAATCTAGTAGAAGTGAAAAAGAACAAGGATTTACTTGCATCCGGGCCATTGTAATTGAAATGTATCTTTACAATAATGATCAAAAGTATCTACGACAACTAAGTACTACCAACTTAAGAATGAAATAACAACCTGCCCGCTTCTATAACAAATTGAATTTCTAGCTAAAAATTATCTGTTACGTAAGTCTATTTATGAAATCATAAAACTGACGTCGTTTGACTATGACCACAACTAGATCAAATCAATTCGACACTAATTAGGTTCAAATTCTTCCTAAAAGATCCTATTCCAAATACAAGTTAACGATCCATTAGCCTACAATCTAAATGCAGAAGTACAAGAACTTAATGAAATCTAATAAAACTGATGCTATTACTTATGATCAATAAAATGAAACTAAAGTATTACTATCTGATCTTTATATCTAATCTTGACAGCAAACAAGCAACTTTAATATAACAGTAACAAGCTTAATGAAAGGATTACAAAAATGGAAGAACGATTACCCTTCATCCGGGCCTCCGGTGGTGCGAGCAAACTACTGAATTTCAACCTGCTATCCATATACAAAGTAAAATAGGCTCTAAGGCCTTCTGAAAACAGAAATTCTACTCCAAGCTTATAGAAATAAACTGTCACCAGCGGAATCCCAAACAGTAACCAATATACAGCTCGCAAATCTGAATGCTTCTTGTGAACTTGAACAAATTAACTGAATACTCACTATCTCTACACTATTATATGAAAAATTCACCAAAAGCTTCTCATAAGCTCATCTGAGCTTATGAGATAAAAAGCTGAAAATGAATTTTAAAAGCTTCTTGAGTGAAACAGATTAACTTAAACTTTTGAAAAGATTTTGAACCAAAAACTTAAGCTCATTAGAACTTATTACGGAAATAAGCTGAGTAAGGCAGTAGAAATAAGCTGAACTGAATTATCAGTTTTCATTAATGGGATTAAAGAAATTGGTTATAACTTAAAAACAGAATTGTAACAAACTAGAAACTACTTTTACTATAGAATTTGAAAGATTAATTCTAACTAATTAGCTAGCTATGTGAAACTACACCTACTCCTAAAGCTAATCTGTTACTAACTAGGTCTAACCGTCTAAAATTGAGAGAGATGAAAGGTATATATAGAGGCAGGACTGAGTGAGGAGAGGTTGTTTGTTGAAGTCATCGACGTGGCAGGACCAATGAATGCGTGACACATCATTTAGGGTTCATCAGGGCAATTGCAAATTTGGGGATTTTTGGAGGAAATTGTTTGAGCGAAAATGAGTACAATTAACCGGGTTTAGTAGTATTAGGAAGGTGATAGTGAGTGATTTTGCTTCTTTCCCCGTCCTCTAAAACACACTAGATCGTCTTCAATGGTTGAATGAGAGGAAATTGATAGTGACATGTAGCTATTGGTGGAGTTCTGCAACTTTGGTCCTTGAAGTCTTCTCTTTTACATTTGATGCCTTGAACTTCGAATCTTCTTGATCTTGTCTTTGGTTTTCTTCAAAATTCTTCAAATATCATCCATGAAAACCCGTATTTGCCTCATTTGTACCTTTATTGCCTACAGAAACTCAAATATACAAAACACACATAATTCTGATATATTACAGTTTAATATAATGTATTTGGTCGTGTTTTAAGTGACTTTGGGTTATAAATGATGAGTGTTTACACAATTATCAAACACCAAAACGTCGATCGGATGAACAAAGGTACCGAATTACGAGGTATGATGTATGGATGTTGAAGTTTTTAGTGGTTTTACTTACTTTTAGGAAAAAGTAAGCAAAAATCCAAAGTCGTGGTAAATATAAAATATTAAACGTTTAGGAAAACGTAAAATATTCGTCGTTGAGTTTGATCTCGAGGAGGTATGGTGTTTATATGATAATATTAAATACATAGTTGAATGATTAATTACGCTTTTGAAAAGAAAATAAAAGAGAAAAGGAAAACGGATTACGCTCAAAATGAACGAAAACGCGTAAAGTAAAAACGTAAAACGCGACCTAATTTTCGACTATGCTAAAAAAAATTATAAAAATTTTTAAAAAGTCCTAAAAAGTCTAATTAATAAAAATATATAAATTAAAATTTGTGAAAATAATTTTATAAATTATTATTTAGTTTTAAAGTTTAATTAAAAACCTAAAAATAACAATAATTAAATAAAAGTTAAAATCTAATTTTTTTCTTTTTGTAAACTTAAAATATATTATTCCCAAACGGATGACGTATAGTCCCCAACCAGGTCATGGACCCGACCCACGGGTACTACCCGCATGCGGCCCATCACTGATGGGTTGCATTAATGTCATTTAAACTTATGGGCTTAAATGAACAGTGGTCGCATCAGATGTGTGCGACCCACGGCCCGACACGACCGGTACAAGGTTAGACAGAATCACAATCTTATTAGGATTGGGATTTACCCCAAAATATAGGATATACACTCACCATAATTAGAAGATAACAATCAAACTAATTATGGTGCTTATCCTTTGCTTGAGGCCGAAGTATCAGTGACAACCCATTAGGGTTTCACTGCCTATATAAGGAACCCCCAAGGGTTCCACAAAGGTATCACATTCTTTATACTCTCAACCTACAGCCGATTCTTAACCCTAAATCGATTACTTACTCTCAGCCCAGAGTCTAATCATGGGACACGTGCCCACGGTAAGCTTAACGCATTTAGTGTGCAGGATCTCAGCAAGACATTCACTTGGTGCAAGAGCCGGAGCCCAGCCTACCCGAATTAAGCCTAATTCGGGTTAAGCAAGGATCATCCAACTTTTGTATCAACAAGTTGGCGCCATCGTGGGACCCATACACTAAACTAAACTCATTCTCAATCTCAATCTCTCCCAATGACGAAGGGACACATTCAGGGAAACCTAAGGAACACGAATCCTGGGAATCAGAAGTCCGTAGGTGATGGGATAATCACCTCCGCCCAGCCTCAAGTTGGCCAAGCAGGAGGGCCAAATAATCGAAACACGTTTCAGTCTCTCGGTAGGGCAGGCACGTTTGATAATACCCCACCACCAACCATCACTTTGGATAACCCCGATCCGGGAGCTGCGCCAAAGGCCCTTAGCAAGGAGCCGCAAAAATCACCAGTGGTCGAGGCAAAATTGGAAGTTGGTTCACTCGATGACGAGGACCTCGAGCACTTACTCACGCAAAATCTCGATAGAATCATGCCAGGCATCTCGGCAAGGTTAAATCTGGGACGGAATCTCCAGTCCAGATAAAACTTTGGAAGCTCCGCGCACGGTACTCCCCCTCAAGCTAGGAAGAGGGGAAAGAAGACGCGAGCTCATGAACAGCCTTCCTTCAAGGAAACCCCTCGACCATGAAATGTGTTCGAGCGCATAGGGGATCACATCATGCAAGAATTGCAAGAAGCTCATGAAGATGGGGATAGATCCGACGGCTCTACTGGACGCCCGGTGTTGGAAAATCCTGTTGACAATCGCCGCACAAGTGTGTGGCCTAGGATAAACTCTGGTGGGAAGGAAGTTCCTTCTCACAAAAGTGCCCATCATAGAGGTGGGGCACCGCCCCCCCTAATGACCCTTCAGGGTCTGATTCGGATGACCATCCCACCAGACGTCGCCGACCTAGGTATTCCCCACAACCACCATCGGATGATGAAGGACACTACGGTGATCCATATTATCGTGATGAAGAGGAGGAAGATCTCTCCCTTCCGTGGTGCGATGACTGGGAGGACGCCTTCACTCTTCACAAACGAAACTACTATGAGGAAAAGAAGCGCCGTATGCCAGCGTGCGTTAAACCCTATGATGGATCTGGTGATCCGGGTGATCACCTAAAAGTGTTTGATACAAAAGCTAAAATTGAACGATGGCCGATGCCTATATGGTGCCAGATGTTTAATTCAACCTTGATTGGCAATGCCCGCGATTGGTTTGAAAAGCTCCCTCACCGGAGCATCGATAGCTTCAGCGAGCTACGCACCGCGTTAAAAGACAATTACACTCAGTGGAAGAAGTACAATAGGGATCCGGTCTCATTGGCAACCGTCAAGCAGAGGCCCGGAGAGTCTACAAAAGACTTCACGGAGCGTTTCAATGAAGAGTGCACGCGTACCAAAGCGTGTCCAGAAGTTCTCAAAATTTCTGATTACATGCACGCCATAACTGACAAGGAGCTAATCTGGCGCCTTAATGATAAACGCCCGAAGAAGTTTGACAAACTCATGGAAAGGGTTCAGAATTTTGTAGAAGGGGAGACCGCGGTTGCTGCAGCTTACCCTACAAAAGGGAACCACGGCTACCGATCAAACGATCAGCCTAGAAGGCAATCAGGCAGCCAAAGTAACTACGACAACGGGAGGAGTCTGGATTAAAAAAAACTGGCAAAAGGAGAACGGTCGGATGACAAATTCACCCCTCTAAAGATGACTTGACGGGATATCTTGCTAATCGAGGGAGAAAATTTTCCAAGACCTCCTCCGATGACGACTCTAGTTGATCGCCGTCAAGGCACTCGCTTCTGAGAGTTTCATAATGACAAGGGTCACGTCACGGAGGAGTGCATCCAACTTAAGAAGCATATAGAGTCGCTGATTAAATCAGGTAAACTCAAACACCTGTTCAAGGATTGGAAGGATGGGAAGAATAACAAAAAGTATGACAAAAATGACTCCCAAAAGAACATGCCTACAACCATATATATGATTCAATCATGGCAGCACCGCACGAAGCAGAAATTTACTCAAAACTTTTCACGAGGCAAGGAAATCTCGTTCCCTCCAATCACGACGAGCAACGTGGCTGATGTACCTCTCACGATTGAGGTATGCATTGGAACCCATAATGTTCGTCGTATGTATGTGGATGGAGGATCATCGGCGGAAGTACGCTACGAACATTGCTTCATACATCTACGACCAGAGATCAAAAGCCAACTGATGCCGGCCACATCGCCGTTCATTGGCTTCAGTTGAGACACTATCTGGCCAATATGGAAACTAGGTCTACTAGTAACCATTGGAGATAATGAGCATTCCACCACGGAGTGGATGAACTTCATGGTGACACGTTCACATTCTCAGTACATTGGTATTATTGGAAGACCAGGTATCCTAGCCATACGGGCAGTCCTGTCCACGGTACATGGCATGATTAAGTTCCCCGTGGAGGGGAATTGTCACTATTAACAATTTAATCACACCGGCATCCGAGTGTCACGCCATGACAACACCAATCCAACCAGTTCCTATAAAGGAAGGTTCACCACCCCCCAATTGGAAGGTGGTAATCCACCCTGAATATCTGGAACAAGAAGTAGCTATCGAGGGAACGCTCTCCGAAAAAGGGAAAAAGGCCATGTGCTCTCTCCTAAAAGCAAACCTTGATATATTCGCATGGGAGCCGAAACAGTACCGCGTTCGATAGCAGAACATAAGCTTCAAATCCGCCCTGGATATCCACCTGTCAAACAAAAGAAGCGCGACCAAGCACCAGAACGCAGCCAGGTAATACTGGATGAGGTACAAAAGCTGGTAGACGCAGGAATTATGCGCGAGGTCTAGTACCATGAGTGGCTGTCTAATCCGGTCATGGTCAAAAAGCATGACGGAAGCTGGCGCATGTGTGTGGACTTCATAGACTTGAACAAAGCTTACCCACAAGATTTCTATCCGCTACCAGAGATTGATTGGAAGGTGGAATCCTTATGTGGGGTACTCTTTTAAATATTTCTTGGACGCATATAAAGGATATCATCAGATCCAGATGGCGGAGGAAGACGAGGAGAAAACGGCGTTCCATACCAGTCAGGGCGTATATTGTTACACTCAAATGCCGTTCGGACTCAAGAACGCGGGCGCCACATATCAACGACTTCTTGATAAATCCTTCGACTCACAGATAAGCAGTAACCTTGAAGTCTACGTGGACGACTTGGTTATCAAAAGCCATACGGAGGATGAACTCCTTTGCGATGTCCAAGAGACATTCAACACATTGAGAAAAATCAACATGAAACTGAATCCCAAAAAATGCACGTTTAGAGAAACCGAAGGAATGTTCATTGGGTCGGCATCAAGCCCTATCCAGAGAAGACGGAAGCCGTGATACAGCTTCCATCCCCTCGGACACTCAAAGAGGTGTAGTCACTTAATGGAAAGCTGACCGGTCTCAATAGGATCCTATCAAAGTCAGCAGAAAAATCACTTCCTTTATTTAAAACACTCAAGAAGTGCTTAAAGAAAGGAGACTTTCGCTGAATAAGAGAGGCGGAGGAAGCATTTGGGCAGCTCAAGCAACACCTCGCGGCTCTCCCCATGATGGTCGCCTCGCGACCTAAGGAGGAACTAATCATGTACTTATGAGCTACATATGGAGCAATAAGCGCCATTCTCATGACTGATCGAGATTCAGTCCAAACTCCGGTCTATTTCATAAGCATAGCACTACAAGGTCCAGAGCTGAATTACTCACCAATGGAGAAATTGGTCTTATCGTTGGTTTATGCCGCAAAAAGGTTACGCCGGTACATCCAGGCGCACCCAATAGTGGTAGTCACGGACTAACCGATAAAACAGGTTATCTCCAAACCAGACGTAACAGGAAGACTACAGAAGTGGAGCGTCCTGCTGGGGGAACACAACATCTCCTATAGACCAAGGACAGCCATGAAAGGCCAAATTTTGGCAGATTTCATAATTGAGAAGCCTGAGGAGGACGAGCCAATGGTGCAAAAGGAAGACATCCCATCGGAACCATGGGTTCTGTTCACGGATGGATCTTCTTGCACGGACGGATCGGGGGCTGGCCTCATACTCACAAATCCGGAAGGAATGTAATTCACCTACGCCTTGTGCTTTGAGTTCACAACCACGAATAATGAGGCAAAATATGAAGCATTGATTGCGGGTTTAAAAATCGCCGCTTGAATGTGAGTCCGCAACCTTGAGGCCTACGTGGACTCACGGCTTGTCGCGAATCACATCCTAGGAGGGTACGAAGCTAAGGAGGAAAACATGATCCAATATCTGGAGAAAGTTAAGTCGCTCATCGCCAGTTTTGGTAAGTTCTCTATCAAGCAGGTGCCAAGAGGCGAGAACAAGAAGACAGATGCTCTTCGCAAGATCGTGTCTACAAGTTTTGCCCATCTATCCAAATAGGTGTTGGTTGAAATACTTAAGGAGAAGTCCATTACAGGAGGGGAGATCGCGACGATCGTTGATGAAGAGGGGCCTACATGGATGACCCCGATCATAAACTATCTAACTGATGAAACCCTTCCTGAGGATGAAACTGAGGCGCGACGCGTCAAGAGGAAGTCACAACACTTCGAACTTCGAGATGGTGTCCTATATAAGCGTTACTTCCTACATCCGTGGTTGCGATGTGTCGGGCCACACCAAGCTAGTTATGTGATTAGTGAAATACATGAAGGGTCGTGCGACATGCACGCAAGCCCCAGATTAGTAGTAGCACGAGCTCTACGCACATGATACTATTGGCCAACTATGCATCGGGACGCATGAGACATGATTCTTAAATGCAACGATTGCCAAGTAAACAGACCAGTACCACGACATCCACAACAAGAACTAACACCCATCACATCCCCATGGCTATTCTGCAAGTGGGGAATTGATATAGCAGGTCCTTTTCCTATTGCCGCAGGGGGCATTAAGTTCTTGATCGTAGTTATGGACTACTTCACTCGCTGGATAGAAGCTAAGGCGGTCGCAACTATCATGGGAAAACAAATAAAAAAGTTTGTTTGGGAAAATATTGTATGTCGTTTTGGTTTTCCAGGAGATATCATTTCGGATAAAGGAAAACAGTTTGTGGACAATCCGTTCAAAGATTGGTGTGCGGCGTTGAATATCAAACGACGCTTCGCATCAGTTAAACACCCACAGACTAATGGTCTAGTGGAGTGGGCGAATAGAAGCCTATGTGAAGGAATAAAGGCGTGCTTAGATGAAAGAAGCGCTAAATGGGTGGACGAACTACCACATGTCCTATGGGCACATAAGACAATGCTCAAACAGCAAATGGGGACACTGCATTCGCGCTGGCCTATGGAACTGAGGCTATTATCCCAGCAGAAATTGTGATGCCAACAATCCGCACAACGGAGGTTAACGTCGTCACGAACGATGAATAACAATGGGTCAATCTAGACTTGTTAGAGGAGAAAAGGGAGATAGCAGCCATCAATGAAGCCAAATATAAGGCACATATGAAAGCATATTACGACTCTAAAGTCAAGGGTGTTTCCTTTCGACCGAGGGATTTTGTCTATCATGCTAACGAGGCAAGTCGCGCGGAGAACACGGGGAAACTTGGTCCAAAGTGGGAAGGGCCGTATGAGGTCACGGAAGCTTTGGGTTAGGCGCGTACAAGTTGCGTGATATGGATGGCCGTGACTTGGATCGTACGTGGAATATTTACAACCTTAAAAGATGCTATCTCTGAAAGGCTACGACCTCCGCGTGGACACTACGCTATAGTAAGCTTCAATAAAGTTCCATGTAATTTTTGTTGTTTTCTAGGTTCTATTTGTCTTAGGATATTAATTCTGTCAACAAAATCGTAATCGTTCTAATAAAATGCCGTGGTGCCTAGCTAGCTCCACGGTTTGTTCTTGTGCAAATTATTGTCTTGCGTTCTTAGAGTTATTTGTTATTCTCCTAGGTGTTATTACTTGTTCATATGAATTCATTCAGCCGTACATGTACTATTTGCTCCCAGGCGGAGTAAGAGGATTAAGTGAACCTAATAATTCAACTTGTCGCATAAGAGGGATGCAACCCCAGTGACATGGATCATGTATCCTTACTAGACGCCTTATTTACAAGACGTTGTAATAAGTTCCCACATGCCGTACTTACATAGTGCCGGACGTGATAAAGACACACAGTGCATGTCTAGTAAATTATAGACTTAGTTTTATTCTTAATCAGTCGTGACATGTCATGCAAACAGATACATGATATCTAAGGAATAAAAACAAGTTTCAATATAAACAAACAAAAATTACCGTGCTCACCACGGACATATATCTTGATAAATATTCTAAGTGTTTACACATGGGATTACACATTAAAGCCGTGGACATCCACGGACGAATAAACAAAAAGTAGTGCAAATGTTTACAACAGATAAACTAAATAGAAGGCAGGAACTCCCCTACATCTCTCTTACCTTCGTCTATCAAGGCACGAAGGGCTTCACCACGAGCCTCCTTTCCGCTATGCGCCCTAGCTAGGTTGGCCTCCAACGCCTCAGCCAATGGCTTCTCACCCTTCACGACCTTTAAACTTGCATCATATATTGGAAGAGTGAGCTGGATTGGGTCCGGTGTAAGCTTCGCCATGATATTCTCATTGGAGGCATCCTTCATAGCTTTAAGGTCGACCAAGAACGGGTAACCCATATCCCCCAGGGCGGCCATGGATGCAGTCATCTTTGCCTCCGCCCCAGGGTTATGGTAGGCATGCTTAGTGATGTCTTCACTCTTGCTTATTAATTCCACAGCCTTGGTCAACCCTTCATGACTGCAACGGTCAATGCCATCTGACATGACATCAGCAAAAGCCTGCGCAAACTATTGTGCTTCCATCACTCTTTTCACGGCCAGATACGTCCCTTGGCCCACCATCCACATACGACCAGCAATGGTCATAAGAAGTGGGGGCACATCACTTCAGCACAGTCTGTGGCTAGCACGCTCAGCTCACGCTCTACCTTGCCCAAGGCCTCAACCGTTCGCTCCTCCATATCAGCCCGCTCCTTGCTGAACTCTTCCTTCAATGCCTCACGCTCCTCTACAAGGGCGAATGCTTGGTGATGAGATGGTATTTATACATGATCTCATCGTTCTTTTCGGGCTTTAAATGCATAAAATGTCATCAAAATACTATATATATGCTTGTGTTTATTTACTTGTGTATTTTAGGTATAGATATCGTGAAAAAGACAAAAGATCAGAAGAAACAAGGAAAAACGAACACGAGAAACGAAGCCGCACAATGAACCGGGCCCTAACTATGGATATCTCAAAGAAAAACCCTTGAAGACTTAAATATGTACAAGAATAGTCCCTCATTTATGAAGAAAGGTGACACTTAATACCCTTGTATATTCATAATTACAAGTTTGGTCCCTTAAGTTTGTCAAAATTACAAAATGATCCTTCAACTTTGAAGATTTGGCAAGTTTAGTCCCTCAAGAATTCTAAATTGTCAACAATGGTCCCTCATGAAGTCAAATATCCAATGAAGACCTTCAAAGATGAGAAATGACCAAGATCAATCCTTGAAATATTCAAAAATGGCAAAACAAGTCCTTAAAACCCTTATACCAAAGTTTTAGGGCAAAAGTGTGAAAAGTGAAAGTTTAATAACAAAGGAATATGAGTTTGTTGGCTGAAAAACGTGTTTTGCTAGGTTTCCCAAAGAACAAGGACTACTATTGCCATTTCTAAAGTTCAAATACTCAAACACGCGCCAAACAAATAATTCCCAGCTTTTTAGGATCAAAGCACCCACTGTTCACACGTATGAAACCCAATTTTTACTTTCACCACACAAGGGGCTTTTCCAAATTACCTTTACCAAAATGAAATTCACCCTCACACGTTTACATCCCACACTTGAAACCTTTCACCACTTCACTCATGGACCCTACCAATTCAAGCCGTCCACCAATCATATTTCAACTTCCTCTCCAAGGAATGACACGTGGCCAAATCAACAACCCACACTCCTTGCTTGGTCACAAAGCTAAAATGGACGTCTAGGATCAAATGGGACAGCTCATATCTCCTCAAGCATCTAGAAGACTCAAGGGCATTTTAGAGAATTTGTAGCTAGGGTTTTGCATTGTAATCTCAGCCTTGTGGCCTATATAAGGACTCCTCAACTTGCGAGAGAGCCTTGTTCCAGTTTTACTCTTTAAACATTGTAATCCCTTTTTAAATTTATAAAAGTTTGGTATTTTTAAGAAAATTGTAATTCCTTTTTATGTTTTTAAAAGTTGGTCTTGTTTAAGAGTGATTCTGAGTTCCATTTGATGTTATAAAGATGTTTTGATCTTTTGGTTAAAGCACGTTTATGTTTGATAAGGTTTTCAAGTTTGAAAAAGTTGAAAATCCTTGGTTCTGTTTTGCTTATTATACCTGTTCTAACCCCAACCAAAAGCTATAAGCCCTTGCAAGCTTGTTGACACCAAGCTAGTGAAGGTTTATCAACCTTTGGTTGGACTGTTTGTTGCCTTGTGTTGAAGATCATACATATCAAGGTTAAAATAAACTAGTTTGCCATTTTTTAGACTTTTGTGCTTAAAATTGAATTTTGAGTCAGACTGGTGATTTTCAGCTTATTTGGTTGAGTTTGATTTTATTGGGCCAAAAAGCCCAATAAGGTGGTCTATTTTTGTTTTTAGCCCATTTGGGGGCCCAATAGGGGTATTTTGGTAATTTCACTTTCCTTTTCTATTTATTTAGGTTAAAATAAACTAGTTTGCAATTTTTTAGAAATTTTTATAATTTTTGGATTTTTAATATTATTTTATTATTATTTTATTATTAAAAATTGTTTTTAGGGTAAAAATAGTATTTTTGCAACTTTTACATTTTTCTTAAGTTAAATACATTAAGTTAGGATTTTTAAAACTCATAGATTATTTTTCTCATCATTTTACTAATTTTTAGGATTATTTTAATATTTTAATAGTTTTTTATCTTTTAAAAATAGTTGTCATTAGTTTTAAATTTCATTAAAATACTTTTTAGTTTACTTAAGTCATTTTGGAGTTTTACAAATTGAAAAATCTTTATTTGGGCTTTTTATTAGTTATTTGGATTTTTAGGGCTTTAATTAGCATTTAAAAATTAATATTTAATTAATTAAAAGGTTTGAAAAAGTTTTGATTATTTGTAAACTCTTATTATATTTTTAGCTATTTTTGGTAATTTTTTGGGAATTTTTAGAATTAATTTTTATTTTGTCACTTTTTACGGTTTTTCGTTTTGTCGTCGTAGTATAATTTTAACGTATCCGTCATTTCTATTTCCCTTCTTTTTCTTTCTTCTATACTAAATCAAAATCATTACGAATTATTCACACACAAATACCTCCTTGGGAAACGAACTTATTTGGGTCATTAACACTTGATTTTCCTAAATCATTTGTTTAATACTTACCGCTCATTTACGCTCTTTTGTTTTCCTAAACAAGAGTGTATTTTACCACAATCATTTTGACGCCATTGCCGGGGAGGTGTGTCGTGATTAATTTGTCAATTTTGTTTTTAATATCTAACCACGAATAGTATTTGTATTAGTACAACTCTACTAATACGTATTATCGGTTTTTTCGTTTTTCTTGTGAAATATTATTACTATATTGTATAAGTATCACAACAAATACAAAATATCTCCAAAAGTGTGAAAACATAACCTTAATTGGGATTTGATCTCCTAATTATTGTATTCGAATCTCAAACAAAAAGAAAAAGGCAAAAATAGATAAATACTTTCGTGAAGCTCGATTTTGAAAAATACGAACTATAAGGTGAACAGATAGGCAACGTGCTATAAAAGGCCGTTAAAGGGAAGTTAGGTACTTAAGTGCTTCACGCCACCTCATTCCCCCCATTCACTTGTGAGTATTTGATATTGAAGGCTAATCGAGGATTTTGCCGCCCAAAGTATTATTACGTATCATATATATTTGCTTGGTTTCTTTGTGATTAAACCCTCTTGAACAATTTGGTTTTTACCAAAGTTCTAAATTCAATCGAAGGCGTTCACTCCACGTGATCGTTTTCATTCTTTTGAGGCTTCTTTAATCAAGAGTTTGATTCGAGGAGAGATTTGGTATATTGTTGTCTATGAATACACATAAAATCCAAAAAAATTAAAAACACAAAAAAAATTGAAAATCATCAAAACACCCAAAAGAATCTTCTTTGCTCACCTCTACGTTCTACGTCACGTTTATGCAAACTCATAATCAAGAAAAACGAGCTCGCAAACGTCGTCAAAACCAAGGAAATTTGATTGAAGAAGAAACTCCAATTGTCGAACCCGTTGTAGAACCAACAGGCACTATGGCTAATCGTACTATGATGGAGTTGCTTCAAGCACCCACCGAGGGTTTTGGAGAAGCTATTGTGATTCCCGCCATCCTTGCGGAGAATTTCGAGATTAAGACGGGTTTAATGTCGATTCTACAAGCAAACAAGTTTCGAGGTCATGAAAAAGACAACCCGCATTATCACATACGGAATTTCAATCGTCTCACCGCAACAAGCAAGTTTAAGGATGTTCCACATAACGCCATTAAGATGATGTTGTTTCCATACTCGTTGGATGGACCCGAAAAAAATTGGCTCGAGAAAGAACCGCCAAATTCGATTTTGACATGGGGTGATCTCATCTCTAAATCTGCGAACCAATTTTTTCCACCATCTAAAACAACACATTTGAAAAATGGTATTTCAAGGTTTACACAACGTAATAATGAGAGTTTTTCAATGGCATGGGAACGATTTAAGGAAATGTTACATGAATGTCCTCACCATGATTTTTCGGAATTACATCAAATTGATACTTTTTATACGGGCTTAACGATCATGAACGAGATTATTTGAATGCCACCGCGGGTGGTAATTTTTTGTGCAAAACGACCGATGAGGCTTAACCCTCGTAACACACCGAGTGTTGCCAATATGGGTTCATCGTCATCGTCATCGTCTCGTAACATGAATGCCTTACATGATGAAGCAAATGAGGAAAATCGGTTTTTCGATAGATTTTCGACCCTTATGACACATTGGAAAGCACAAGATGCTTTGAATTCCGTATCGGTTAAAGCGGTTGAAAAGAGTTGTATATCTTGTGGTGGAGCTCAGGATTTTTCCGAGTGCATTACCGCCGGTGGTAACACTTCGAGTGCTTACGTAGCAACGGGAACTTACAACCAAAACGGCCAAGGTTCCCGCCCAAATCAAGCTCCCCAAAATCAAAATGTTAACAACTATCGAAACAACAATCAAAATGGTGGTTATCACGGCAATCAACGTAACTACAACAAGGGTAATTACCAAAGTGGGAATGGGCAAGTTCAAAATCAAAACCAAAACCGTGATTTTAAAAACACTACACAAGGTTTTCAAAATGCTCACACTAAAAATCTTAATAGAGATTTTTTGGATTATGCAAAGGCAAACGATGCTAAGTTTGATAACATGCAACATGAGATGATTAGCTTAAGATCCGAGTTGAAAAACGAGCTTAAAAACAAACTTGCTAATGAATTGAAAACTCATGCTAATAAAATGGAAGGAAACGTTCAACGTCTTCAACAAAATCAACAAAAGATGGAACAAGGTCAACATGAGATTAAGCAAGAGTTGTTAAAAGCGGATATAAGGCAATCAAAATTTGAAGATCGAATGGCTAAAATGTTTGAAGCAATCATGTGTAAACCCTCTTCCTCGGGTGGTCTTCCTAGTGATACCATTGCAAACCCGAAGGGAGAAATGAAGGTTATTACTACTCGCAGTGGTAAAACTTTCAAGGAACCAATCTCTCGTCCTAGTACTTCTACGGAGAAGGAAATCAAGAAAGAGCCCGAGGTGATTGTCGAAAAGGACCATATCACAAGCCCACGAAGTATCGCTCATACCACACCTACGGTTGAACCAATACCAATTGTGGAACCCGAGATTCCAAGGCCGTTGCCTATGCCCCAACCCACACCACCCTTACCTTACCCATCAAGACGAAACACAGAGAAATTGCAAGAACGTAACAAACAACAAATTGAGCTTTTTATAAAAATGTTTCAACAAGTGCATTTTAATGTGAGTTTAGCCGACGCGTTGTTATACATGCCTCGTTTCGCTTTCACTTTCAAAGGTATAATGAACGATAAGGAGAAGCTTTCAAAGCTATCTAATTATGCTTCGGTTTATCTTAATCGAATACCGGAAAAAGTTGGTGACCCCGGGAAGTTTCTCATTCCTTGTGATATACAAGATATGAAAGAATGCCTCGCCTTGGCCGATCTTGGTGCGAGCATTAATTTGATGCCATTTTCCATTTGGAAATCGCTATCGCTTATTAGCCAAAGACGTATATCCTCACGCTAAGGTGAATTTTGGATATGTTAATCTCTATTCAAAGAAAAAAAACCCTAAAAATGGTGGAAAATTCTCTCTAGCCGCCGCTGCCTAAGATCATTTTTTTGTCCTTTGATTCTTGATTTTACCTTTCTTTTCACATAACGTGATTGTTGAGTAACTAATTCTCTGAATTGTGTTTCTTTTACGTTTATGTTTTTGTGATTGGGGGGGCAAATCTGGTCAAAACGAATTAGGGTTTCTAGGGTTTGTACGGCTGCTGAGTGTTTGTTCTTTCCTATCATCGTTCTCGATTACGATCTGTTTTTGTTGGTTGTTCGTGTTATGGAGGTGTTCTAGGGTGAAAGGGAGTGACGTTTTTTTTTTTTAGGGTTTTTACTGTCTTAGGGTTTGTTATTTCATGGATAATAGGGGAATTGATGGTAATGAAGGGCATACGCAGATTGATGTTAATGCGTTATCTGAACGAATGCAGCGTTTGAGGGAGACCATGGCAGGGTCTACGGCTGCTAGGGTTTCGGCTTATGGTGCTGCTGGAATTATGAATTCGGCTAGGACTAGTAATGCGGCTGAGCTGCAGTCTGTTGCTGGTAATGACGACAATCAGGGAAGTTCTCTTTCTCATGATCGTTGGAATGCTATTCGGGGCAAGCCGACTCAAGAGTTAGGGCATGTTGGAGTACGCACCAGTGCTACTGCTAGCCAAGGTACCTACGAGCACCCTTCGGTTCAGTCTAGAGATGAGGAGAGCTCATCTAATAAGAATGGAAAAACGTTTGCGTCATTAGTGCAACCTGCATTCAATAAGACGATTCATATCCAAGAGTTGCATAATGACGAGAACGTAATAGGGGCTGCTGTGGCTCTTCCATTTGATGCTGTTGAGGAGGTAAGCTCATGCTTTAGTAATACATTATTTGGGTATTTTATCGGAAAACGTTTAGCGTTTCCGTTAGTCGACAATTATGTGAAAAACGTTTGGTCCAAGTATGGATTGAAAAGAGTGAAACTTCAGGACGAGTTTTTTCTATTCCAATTTGAGACTAAAAATGGTATGGAAAGTGTTTTGGAGAATGGCCCGTGGCTGATTCGTCAAGTTCCATTAATTCTTAATGTATGGTCGTCTGTTACTGATTTGCATAAGGCAGAGATTAGGAAGGCTCCGGTTTGGGTCAAAATGCACCGTGTTCCTATAGTTGCGTATTCTGAAGTTGGTCTAAGCTTGATTACATCTCAGATTGGTCGACCTATCATGTTAGATTCTTATACTAGTAGTATGTGTATCAATCCATGGGGTCGAAGTACATTTGCTCGGGCACTTATTGAGGTTTCTGCTGCGGATGCTCTTAAAAAATCCATGGTTGTTGCTATCCCGATTGAGAAAGATAAAGGGCATAATTTGGTGACTATTGATATTGAGTATGAGTGGACTCCTCCTAGATGCTCTACTTGTCTCATTTTTGATCATATTGATTCTAAATGTCCTAAGTTGCCTTTGGTTGTCAATAGTGAGGTTGCTACACAGGTTGTTGTCGTAGATGACGCTCGTATGGCTAATGATAATGATGGTTTTGTGGTAGTGAATAATAATAAGAAGAAGAAGGGTAAGAACAAGCAACATCAGGTTGCTGGGATTAAATTAACTAAACCAGCTCTTAATCTTTCTTATCGTGTTGTTGAGAAAGGGGGTAGTTCTAAGATGACTAAACCAAAGGATTCGTTAGGTACTTCAGTTCCGGCTGCTCCAAAGAAGGATGGATCTATTCTTAAGAGGGGTTTCCTTAATAATAAGGTTTTGGCTCCTGATTCTAGTCTAACGGGGACAAGCAACAAGAATTCCTTTGGTGCTTTGAGTGGTATGATGGATGATGGCACTGATTGGGAGGATGGTGGTGGCCCAACAGATGATGTGGTGAATGCTGATAGTGAGACTGACGAAGATATAGTGATTGATGATCGCCATGGAAATCGTCAGCCAGATATTCGCACTTCTCATGCATCATGATGATCTCATTTTTTCATTGTTTATGCACTTTTAGGTGGTTTTTTCCTATTGGTGTAATTTGTTTTGTAATTGTTTGTTAGAGTTCATATGGCATGTCATATGATTTAGTGGTTGTTCAAGCTGGTTAGCTTGAGGTTAATGTAGCATTTCCGCTACATTCCATTGTACTTCATCGCTTTTTGGGAATATATTTTACCGGGGATGAGGCCCTTTTACCCAAAAAAAATCGCTATCGCTTCCGGCTCTTACTCCATCGAACATGTTTATCGAGATGGCCAATCATTCTACGATTTTAGCATGTGGAGTAGCCAAAGATGTTTTCGTAAAAGTGGGGAAGTTCTACTATCCCGTTGATTTTATAGTAGTTGACATCCCCGCGGATCCTCAAGTTCCTCTAATTTTAGGTCGTCCATTTTTAGACACCTCGAGATCGCTTATCGACGTTCATGCAAGAACTATTACTTTGATATTCAACAAAGAGGAACTTGTTATAAACGCTACTCAAAACTCGACACCTTCTCATGTTTATGCAATCGCTACCATTAACCACATTGACTTAGTCGATGTGGTTTGCGATGAGTTTTCGCAAGAAGTGTTAGGTTTTCCTAATAGTTCGTCAAGTGGTAATCCCACTATTTTGGATCCGGTTCTTGCTAATTCTACACCAAATCTCACTCCATTCCAAGGAGGCGATTTTACTTCAAATGAAATCGACAATAAGGATGAGGTGGTTATTGGTAATGATACTCTTATTCCACCATTTCTTCCGCCGATGGAAGTTATGAGTGTTGAACAAAAATATTCAATCGAGGAACCGCCAATCCTTGAATTGAAAGATCTTCCATCTCACCTCGAATACGCATTCTTGGAAGGTAATGACAAGTTGCCAGTTACTATTGCAAATAATCTTGCTAATGATGAAAAAACCGTACTTTTGAAAGTTCTTAAAGCTCATAAAGGGGCAATTGCGTGGAACATTTCCGACATTAAGGGTATTGACCCAAAATTTTGTACTCACAAGATTTTAATGGAGGAGGACTACAAACCCGCAATTCAAAGTCAAAGAAGGGTAAACCCCAAAATTCACGATGACATAAAAAAGGAAGTCTTAAAACTTCTTGACGCGGGAACGATATCCTATCTCTGATAGCCCATGGGTGAGCCCAATCCATTGTGTCCCTAAGAAGGGAGGAATGACCGTTATGCCTAATGAAAACAACGAGTTAATTCCCACTCGTGTTGTGACCGGTTGGAGGGTGTGTATTGACTACCGAAAGTTAAATGACGCCACTCGTAAAGACCACTTTCCCTTGCCCTTCATGGATCAAATATTAGAGCGACTTGCGGGAAATGACTTCTATTGATTTTTAGATGGTTTTTCCGGTTACTTTCAAATCCCTATCGACCCTCGTGATCAAGAGAAAACTACGTTTACGTGTCCTTATGGAACATTTGCTTATCGTAGAATGCCTTTCGGACTTTGCAATGCACCAGGAACGTTTCAACGTTGTATGATGGCTATTTTTCATGATATGATCGAGAAGTCGATGGAAGTATTCATGGATGACTTTTTGGTGTTTGGTGATTCGTTCACTTCGTGTTTATCTAATCTCGATAAAATGTTAAAACATTGTGAAGAAACCAACCTTGTGCTTAATTGGGAAAAAAATCATTTTATGTGTAAACAAGGAATCGTCTTAGGGCACAAGGTCTCGAAAGCGAGGATTGAGGTCGATAAAGCTAAGATAGACGTCATCGCCAAGTTACCTCATCCCAAAACCGTTAAGGGAGTTAGGAGTTTCCTAGGCCACACGGGCTTTTATCGTCGTTTCTTCAAAGAATTTTCGAAAAGCACTTGACCTATGACACACCTTCTCGAGAAGGATGCTCCTTTTAACTTCAATGAGGATTGTGTTAGAGCTTTCGAAAATATTAAAAGGAAACTTACCGAAGCTCCCATTCTTGTTGCTCGTAATTGGGAACTACCCTTTGAACTCATGTGAGATGCAGGTGATTATGCAATTGGGGCCGTCTTAGGGCAACGTTATGAAAAGCACTTTCGTCCTATCCATTATGCTAGAAAGACGATGATCGAGGCTCAACTTAAGTACACCACAACGGAAAAGGTATTCCTTTCCGTGGTCTATGCTTTTGAGAAATTCCAACCTAATCTCGTTTTGACTAAAAGCATCGTGTATACGGACCATTAGGCTATTATGTACCTCTTAGCTAAGCAAGATGCTAAGCCGAGATTGCTTCGTTGGATGCTCCTCCTCCAAGAATTTGTTGTCACCGTACTTGACAAAAAAGGAGCCGAGAATCTAGCGACCGATCATCTCTCTCGTTTAGAAGATCCTCACTAAGATGTTTTCGAGAATAAGGAAATTACCGAAACATTTCCTCTCGAGACTCTCGGTGTAGTGAATTCTAAGGACGACACCCCATGGTTTGCCGACATTGAAAATTACCATGCTGGGAACTTCATAATCAAGGGTATGACGACACACCAAAAGAGAAAATTCTTTCGTGACGTCAAGTTCTATTTTTGGGACGACCCTTATCTCTTTCGGGTTTGTGTGGATCAACTCGTTCGACGTTGTGTCTTTGGTACCGAAGCTTCTAACATTCTTAGAGCTTGTCACGAGGGACCCACGGGTGGTCACCACGGTGCTAATATCACAGCTAAGAAAGTGTTCGATGCCGGCTTCTTTTGGCCTACGATCTATCGTGATGCACATACACTTGTGAAGTCGTGTGATTCTTGCCAACGCCATTGAAAATCGTCGCAAAAGGATGAAATGCCTCAAAACATAATTCAAGTGTGTGAGATTTTTGACATTTGGGGCATTAACTTTATGGGGCCGTTCCCATCGTCTCATGGAAACAATTATATCCTCTTCGCCGTCGACTACCTATCTAAGTGGGTGGAAGCTAAAGCTTTGCCTACGAATGATGCTCGTGTGGTAGTGAAGTTTTTGAAGAAACTATTCTCTCGGTTTGAACCCCTCGTGCTATTATAAGCGATCGTGGAACCCATTTTTGTAATGACCAATTCGAGAAGGTTTTAAAGAAATATGGAGTTACACATCGTCTTTCTACGGATTATCACCCGCAAACAAGTGGGCAAGTCGAGGTTTCAAACCGAGCTTTGAAGAGGATTTTAGAGAGGTCGATTGGAGAAAACCGTGCTTCATGGTCCGACAAACTCGATGACGCTTTATGGGCTTTCAGACCGCTTATAAGACACCTATCGGTTGTAGTCCTTATAAGTTGGTTTATGGAAAGAAATGTCATTTGCCTATTGAATTGGAACACAAGGCATATTAGGCCCTAAAGCATGCCAACTATGACTTGAAGACCACGGGAGATCACCGGAAAATACAACTTAATGAATTGGATGAATTAAGAGATAATGCTTATGAAAATTCATTGATTTTTAAGGAAAAGACTAAAAAGTTTCATGATTCAAAGATTAAAAAATGGGTTATTAACGTTGTTGATCAAGTGTTACTTTTTAACTCTCGTTTAAAGATATTTTCCGGGAAATTGAAATCTCGTTGGTCGGGTCCGTTCACCATAACACAAGTGTTTCCTTATGGGACCATCGAGCTAGGTCAAGATGATGGTCCTAACTTCAAGGTGAATGGACATAGGCTTAAGCACTAGTTCGGTGGGGAATTCCCTTCGTTGGATGACCTTAACCAAGTCACCTTCCCCAATGATAATTAGCATTGAGGGGATCGAGTCGAGCTCATGAATCGGTAATAAAAAACGAGGTGCCTCGTGGGGGAGATCCCATGCTTATCATTGTATATATTATCGCTTTCTAATGTAGTTAATGAGATGGGATTTGTGCCCTTCTGACTCGTTGTCTCGTGGTTGTTTGTGAATGTGTTATCTAGATCATCATCGCCATGATTGAAGACTCTCATGTCCGTTTACGTGAGCCTCGATCGTTTCCTTGAAGAGTTTTTCATGAATCCATGACATATCCTTTATTGTTCTAACAATTATCTTTTAGCATAATTCATAAACGGCTTTGGCTATATTGTTGATCACCCTTTCCATGCTAGATCCTAAGCATTCGAATCTTCATCTCTAGTATGGGGGTGCTCCACCTTTAGACTCGAAACATTGAGGAAAATGTTTAATTTTAGTATGGGGGGGGTGATAATTAGATACTTGCCTTGCTACGCCCTCACGTTTTCCAACTTTCAACGTTTTGTTTTGTTGCTAATAAGGCTAAAAATGGCCAAATTTTAAATTTTTTCTTAGTTTTTATAAGTGTTTTTAAGACACGAATGTATATTTCCCGATAGGTAGAATAAGAGTTATATTTTGACTTGATGGGCATTTGGATCCCTTTACATTCCTTAACCCGCTTGAATCAAGTTTTGCTAGACTTTTATATAGGGAACTGTTGTCCCATAGATTTCGTGATGATTAAACAAGAAAGAAAGGCAGAAGATAGATGAAATCTAGAGAGAGAAAGTAGTGAGAGAAAGTAGAGAGAATGGTTGGAACTTTTGGAGGATTAGATAAGAGAGAGAAATAACAAATGACCAACACCCTTCCTAACATGCTAGGAAGGGTATATATAGTCCACTCACATGTGGGCTTACTTATGGACTATATTCTAATGGGCCGAGCTTTCCTTTTGGGCTTTAGTTACTTATGAATGAACTTTAGCCTAAAGTTAAGCCCGTATAACACGACTAATCTACTACCTATTACAACGTTCTAATATACGATACATAATTAACATATGACCGAGCATTCTTGTTTGACTCAATATTTTGAGGCTAACAGTCTCCCCCAATGAGAGGTCATTACCCTTTATGAGAGGTCATTACCCTTTGTCATTTGGAGAATTGTAGAGATTACTAATCTCGCCATAAATGAGTCTTGAATGTTTAATAGTAGTCTTGTTTCTTCATGCTGTGATCGTTGAGCCTTTGTCGTTGTCTTGCGACTTTGTCTTTTTGATCTTGAGATCTTCAAATCATCCTTGACTTGTCTTAGCCATCTTGCGATCTTGTGTCTTCATCCACATACTCACGCTATTAATTGTTGAATATGTCTTTAGGCATGAGTATGTGGTTTTGAATCTTTGACTTTGCTGAGTACACCGTGACGCCACCTTATCGAGACACAACATAGACACGGACTGAATGGATTTGACATTCTTCCTAAATCGGTAGCGTTTTACCTCCGGTCGGTAAAGACCGTTATACGATATTAAATAATGTACCTGTGATTAGGTAGATTCAATTAAAAATCTCCTTGACAGGGTTTCGCGGCTGTACTAGCCGTTCTCTTTACTCGACCGTCTCAAAGCAAGACTGCGAACATAAAGAGTGAATCAATTGGATAAATATCCGCTTGATTAAAGTCGTCAAATCAAATTCCTGGAACAAGTGTGATTCATAAAGAATCTTACCATTGTTGCTTTCCAGTTGACACAAGCTTGATTCATAAGAATCTCACAAGTCACCTACGGTAGCGCTGTTTGATGTTGACGCTAGAAGGATTTCCATTCGTCACTGTGAATATTAATAATATATCACTCTGAATGTTCTGGCAAGACCATAAAGATATTGCGTAGAAACCTGAAACGAGTTTGAATCAATTCAGAATCAAACCACTGTTGCTTTTCAGTTTTACACATGTTCAATTCATAAAGAATCTTGCATATGACCTACCGCAGTGCTGTTTGATGTTAACACTGGAAGGATTTCCACTCATCATTGTGAATACTAAGTAGTATCACTCCGAGTGTTCTAGCAATATCACAAGGATATGGCGTAGGACTCTCTTTACCGTCATTCGTATGTCCTAATGAGATTTGATTGATCTCTAGGCTCTAGACTCGATTTGTGCACTTTTAGTGGTCGGAGGCTAGAGCATATGCCACCTATTCAATATCATCTATCTCAGAATGAGAAAGCTAATAAAAGTCATGTTGTTCTCCGTGACAATAAAACAAACTTCTTTTGAGAGAAGCCTGAGTAGCTAGGAAAGGGTTGTGCTTTCCATCACTGGGTCCATGATGAGTTGTCTTCATGATGTGTTGACCCGGTTTCTGCCTAAGTTGTATGGAGGGCTTCTTTCTTTACACCCTTTATCCTTACATTTCTTTTTCATTCTTCAATCCCTTTAATGCTTACCAAGACATCATTACTAGCACCTTGTTGTGATTGTTCCAGTGCTAGCATTAGTACTTAGTCGGCATTCTGCTACGTTCACGTTCTACTCCATCTTTCCTAAGGACTTCTAATAATATATTGGATTGTCCCTGGCAAGATCCCTCCGGTTCTAGTTGGATCATAGGACTTAAACCTAACCACCCTTTTGATTGTGGGTATTTGATCGTAACCATAAAACCACTTTTTTAAAAAATCTAACAAAGTGTTTGAAAAACTTTTAACACCTTGCTAGTTTTGTCGTTTCAGAAATGCTCCCCCTTCACATGTGCATCGATAATCGAAAGTGTTTCACGCATGTAGGTAAGAGTTAAAGTGCTTGAGTCTTATATAAGATCACATTTTAATCACATTTTCTCCCCTATCTCTAATATATAAAATCTTTTGATATTAGAGATACCAAATTTGCTTAAAATATATTTTGAAAGAATAGTCTTGATAATATGCGGGAGAAAGATGTGTCGATCTTTGCATGAAGTTGAAATGCTCCCCCTCAAAAATTGATCCACTTGAATTGTCATTATGAGGATGTGATCCACATTTCGCTTTTCGAGGATGGGAGTTGTAGAACACATAATTTTTTAGAGATTTTGAATAATCATTGAGAAATTCTTGAAAAAATTGTGTTCAACGCTTTTTGAAAAACTCTCTTTCTTTTTGGCGAAAAGGTTTTTCTAAAGCATAAACCTGAGTTCATATACTTTGAATGTCTTGACAAATCCACTCAAGTGTAAGAAGATTTCTCTTCTTTTGCTGAGGGTAAGCGCACTAAATCGTACACTCCCCCGTGAATATAGAACCGGGTTGCAATCTGAAAGTGATTACAAGCCATTGTGTTGAGCTCAAAACGTTGAATGTTTTGTGACAAGCTCAACCCAAGATAGATTGCTCTACATGTTATGTGGAATATTGTCTAAAATAGACATTTTCCTTTATTAAAAGTAGAAATGACATGTTTTGAAAAATATTTACAACTTTCATTCGAGCTTTATGTACACACCCGTGTCGTTATTGAGCGACATTTCTAGGCACGTCCATATTATCGATACTGAAAGACATGTCGAGACGAATATATTTGGATTTTAAAAGATTTTTAATTTTGTGTTTTGTTTTTTATATGTTTTATATTTTTGTATTTTGCTTTTTTCAAATATATTTACAAGATGTTTGATAGATAAATCAAGCAGGCACCTTTGCCAGAATCTCCAGGTCTGCTGGAGTTAAACATCTCATACCAATTTGCCTAACGAGGTACTCAAACCAATCTTTCGACATAGCTTACGTAAACAATTCGGCTAATTGGTAATCCGTTCCAACAAAGTATTGTTCAACGATACCTCATTCAACTTGTTCCCTTATGAAGTGGTATATGACATCAATGTGCTTCGTGCGGGAATGCTGTACCGGATTGCAGGAGATGGCTATGGCCGACTTTGAGTCACAGTACATAGGTACTTTATCAAAGTGGAAGCCATAATCCGTGAGTTGTGTTCTCATCCATAGAATTTGAGCACAACACGCAGATAGAGACACATACTCCGCTTCGGCTGATGAAAGTGACGTGCAATCCTGCTTCTTGGAAGACTATCCCACAAACTTATCTTGACCTAGAAATTGTGCACCACCAGAAGTACTTTTTCGTGTATCAAGACACCCTGCATGATCAGAATCTGAATAGGACGTTAGAAAGAAACCGGTTTCCCTCGGATACCAGAGTCCCAAATGAATTGTATTCTTGAGGTACCGAAAGATCCGTTTAACCTCCTTGAGGTGCTTTTCAGTGTGTCGTGCTTGATAACGTGCAAAATAACACGTAGAATGTGATATATCGGGTCTGCTTGCTGTCAAGTACATGAGGGAGCCGATCATGGAACGATATCTCGTTTGATCTATGGCATTTCCCTCCAAGTCAGCATCTAGCGATGTGGTTGATAATGGTGTCCCAACGGGGTCACATGAAGTCATACCATGCTTTTTGATTATCTCTTGACAATACTGAGCTTGGTTTATAAAGATACCACTTGGGGATTGGTGAACTTGAATTCCTAGAAATAATTTTAGTTCACCCATCATAGACATTTCAAATTTGCTGTGCATGACTTTTTCAAACCATTTTGGAAGTTTTGGGTTTGTAGACCCGAAAATGATGTCATCAACATAAATCTGCACAAGCAAAATGTCATCCCCATATTTATAAGTGAACAGAGTTAGATCAATGGAACCTTTTGAGAAACCTTTAGATACCAGAAATTTCGAGAGCTCATCGTAGCACGCCCTTGGAGCTTGCTTGAGTCCATAAAGTGCTTTGTGGAGACGATACAACTTGTCAGGATAATGAGGATTAACGAATCCTTCCGGCTGCGTAACATAGACTTCTTCCTTCAAAGGACCATTAAGAAATGCTGTCTTCACGTCCATTTGATAAACATTGAATCCCTTATGTGCAGCATAAGCAAGGAAAATCCTGACCGCTTCCATACGAGCAACTGGTGTAAATGATTCGTCAAAATCAATTCCCTCTTTCTGGCCATACCCCTTAGCCACTAGCCTAGATTTGTTCTTGATGATCGTATTTTCTTCATCCATCTTGTTTTTCCAGATCCATCGAAGATTTAACGGAATCACATCGCATGGTCTGTCAACAAGTTCCCAGACTTTAAGTCTTTCAAATTGTTGAAGTTCATCCGTCATCGATTTGGTCCAAGCATGATCAACCATGGCTTCTTTGATGTTTTTCAGTTCAGCAGTACTCACAGCGAGTGCGAACATACAAACATTGCCATCGGTGGCTAGTTGTCGTCTTGTACGAATAGGCTGTGAAGGGTGTCCAATTACCTAAACCAAAGGATGTTCTCGGGTCTAATGATGTGTTGAAGGACGTCGTTGGTAAAACGTATGAGTTAGGACCATTGTAATAGTTATATGTAATAGGTAGACTAGGAGGTATGTAGTTCCTCCTAGTCCTAGTAGTAGTAGGAGCAAGTCCTGCTCCTGGTCCTAGTCGTAGTCAAACTTTATTATTTATTTAATATTCTGTTGGGATATGCATGAGATATGTTAGGAAAGGATATGCATATCAGTTTTACACGTTTTCTTTAATGCTGTATTAGGGTTTCCTTGTAGTATAAAAGGAACCTTAGGCAGAAGGGTTAGATACACCTTCATCAAACATAGTTCTAGTCATTATCAATATTAGAAATCCTTAGAAAGGATCAAATCTTTATAGTTATTCTGTTCTTCTTAATTATATTTATATTCTACATTCATATTGTGTATAGAGTCTCTTTGTGATTTGACTTGTGATTACAGAAGTCATTCACCGGTCCTGACAGGCTGCAAGATCTACATCTAGTAGACCCAACAAGTGGTATCAGAGCTTGGAAGGGTCTCTATACAAGAAGAATCAAGTTTTCTTATTACTGACATTTTGTTTATCATGTCTGCCTCAACTTCTACTCAAACAAGAGAAGACAGCACTCCTAAAATTGTGCAACCTCAGCAGATCCTGGCTACGGTCTCTAACACGAATGGTAAATTCCCTCTTCTGAAGAAGGGTGAATATGATAACTGGGCAATGAAGATGGAATGGTGGATCACCAACACTGATCAAGATCTTTGGAAGATCATTCTAAATGGGAACAGCAGGAAGCTTACTGGACGAGACAAGAATGGTAATATTACCCTTCTTGACCCTAAATCTCATGAGGAAATCATAGCTATTCAGAAGGAGGTAAAAGCAAAAACGATTTTGCTTCAATCTCTTCCTGAAGATCACATGGGTGACTTCTACCATCTGGATGATGCCAGAGAGATCTGGAATGGAATAAAAGCAAGGTTCGGTGGGAATGAGGAGTCAAAGAAAATGCGAAGGTCCATGCTGAGAGATGAATTCACAGAATTCAAAATCTCAGAAACTGAAGGTCTAAATCAAGGGTATGATAGGTTCCAGAAGATATTGAGCCAGTTGAATCAACTTCGGTCAAAGCCTGATGATGGTGACATTAATGCAAGGTTTCTTAAAGCCTTACCCTACTCATGGAATCAGGTGGTGATCTCTCTCAAAGCCAAAGGTGGGCTTGACTATCTCACTTTTGATGATCTGTTTCATAGGCTCAGAACTTTCGAACCCCATGTAAGAGGATTTTCAAGTGACTCTTTTCCCACTCCTGCTAATTCAGCCTTTGTGAGTTCTATGGCATCTAGTCCCATGTCATATGCAAGTAGCCCAAGCAATACTGTCTCCTCTCAGCATACTGTTCAACATACTTCTGCTCCTGATCCTACTGCCAAGTCTGGTAGTATGGTAGAAGCTGTTCTTCATTCTTTTGTGGCTGACGTTAATGCTGAACAACAACTTGCTTTTGATGACTTCAAACAGGTCGATAAACTTGACCTGGATGAGATGGATCTTAAATGGCAGATGGCCATGCTTACTCTTAGGGTTCACAAGTTTGAGAAGAAAGCAGGAAGGAAATTTAATTACAACCCTCGGGAGCCAGCAAGATTCGATAGAAGCAAGGTACGATGCTATAACTGCCAGCAACAGGGTCACTTTGCAAGGGAGTGCCCTAGCAAGAATGATCAGGAGAAGAGCAGGTACTCCGCTTTCAAGGTTCAGGAGGTAAAAGATGACAGGAAGGCATTGGTATCTGTTGACTCTATGGTCAACTGGAATGATCATCAGGCTTCTACTCTGGAATCAGCTGAATCCTCGACTGACGTATTTGCAATGATTGCTGGGAATCTCTCTGATGCAGAAGAAGCAGACGAGTTTGCTCTTATGGGCACCTCACCTCAGGTACAACATTGTCCTCTTGGTTGTCATGATAAATACTCAGAATTGTTGTCCCATTCTAATGAAGTAAATGATCAAAATGATAAGTATTTTTTAGAGGTTCAAGCCTATAAGGCTTCATTAAACACATTGGAACAACAAAAGAGGTGGTTACAAGATACACAACGTGCGTATGAGGATAAAATCAAGATACTAAGCATTGATTTAGAAAACACTACAAATATGCTTAAATATACAGAAACTGAAAGAGATGCTAGTATCAAAGAAAAAGAGGAGATGCAAGCTAAATTAGATGCTACAATGCTAAGATTTGACAAATGGCAAAAGGCACCTAAAAATCTTTCAAAATTAATTGACAGTAGCATGTCTGGCAGAACTAAAAGAGGCTTAGGATTTGAAAAATATATTGATTCAGAAGATGTATTTGATTTATCTTTCTAAAGTGTCTTTGATGCCGACAAAGAGGATGAGGGCAAACCTAGTTACAATAGGTTTAAACCAACAGCAGAAATGCATGCTGTCCCTCCTCCTCTTACTGGAACTTTTATGCCCACCACATGGCATAATGACTCGGATGGATCACAGATGCTTGAGTCCCCAACAAGTTGTACTAATACTAATGACTTTGTCTCATGTACTTTCAGTGACAAAGCCGGTGACTCTGCATCTAGTGGTTCAAGTGAAGAGTCAAGACCTACAAGTTCCAAGTTGAATGAACATGCTGCTACTGGTGCTAGGAAGTGTGAAGAAAAAGTTGCTGTCAAGTCAAGTGTGTCTGGTCCTAGTTTATTGAGTCCTAGGAAGAATGTTTTTCCTAGAAATGTGTGTAATAAAGTAGGCAGTATGAAACAATCTCATTCTAATAAAAGGTCTTTCAAAACATGTTTTGTTTGTGGCAGTGCCTTTCATTAAATTAAAGATTGTGATTATTATGACACACATGCATCTGTTAATCATGCTTTTCCTGCTCCTGGTCCTCCAGGAGCTGCTTCATATGCTTCTAGAAGACTTAATCCTAGTGCACCAACGTTTAATACTTCTAGAGTATCCTCTCCTTTAGCTTCTGATTATTGGAGAAATAGTGGATTCCAAACAACCAGTAATTATTTTCAAAATTTTCATCCAATCTATTCACATAATTTGGACCACACGTATTTGGGTTTGGGAAATTTGGGAACTGCTGTTAAGCCCTCAGAAGGTTGTTCTTGGTCAAATAATAATACCCATATGATGCAAAGGCAACCAAGGAACAACGGTGGATCTCATCAATCTTCTTGGCACTCATCTAACGATCCACAAGGCAGGCTCAAACCTGAAAAGGTTTGGGTCCCCTTAAGACACTAACTTTTGCATTGTTATTATCTTGTTGTTGTAGGTTACTCCATACCAGGATCCTAGTCTAGGCATTGTTGATAGTGGTTGCTCCAGGAGCATGACTGGCAATAAAAGTCTTATCTCTAACTTTGTACCATTTCATGGAGGCAAGGTCTATTTTGGTGGGGGCGAAGGCAGAATCACTGGCAAAGGAACGATAAAGACTTCAAATCTAAATTTTGAGCAGGTCTACTATGTGGAAGCACTTCAACACTTCAACTTGATATCGGTCTCTCAGATCTGTGACAAGAAGCAGTTTGTTCTCTTCACCGATACTGATGCACTTGTGCTTTCCAAAGACTTTCAGCTTCCGGATGACTCACAAGTTTTACTCAGAATCCCTAGAAGACACAATCTCTATAGCATCAAGTTGAATGAAGTCAACCCTAATGGTCAACTAGCATGTCTGGTTGCAAAAGCCTCAGAAGATGAAGCCACTAAATGGCACCGAAGGATGGGGCATGTGAACTTCAAGACCATTCACAAACTTGCAAATCTGAATCTGGTCTCTGGTTTACCTCCTAAGACGTTTCGTAATGATATAAATTGTATTGCCTGCAGCAAAGGCAAACAGCACAAAGCATCCTTCAAGGCCATTACTGCTCTTAGTCTTATTACTGAACCATTGCAACTACTACACATGGATTTATTTGGTCCTACTTCCATTAGAAGCATTGACCACAAGCAATTCTGTCTGGTGGTAACTGATGGATATAGCAGGTTTACATCGGTGTTCTTCATGGCTGCCAAGAGTGAGACCTACTCAATTCTTAGAGATTTTCTTACCTTGATAGAGAACCAGTTGTCTAAGAGAGTTAAAGGTATTCGTTGCGACAATGGAACCGAGTTTAAAAATAAATACCTCATCACACTTTGCAATGCTAAGGGCATCAAAAGAGATTATAGTGCTGCTAGGACTCCTCAACAGAATGGTGTGGCAGAAAGAAAGAACAGGACACTAATAGAAGCAGCAAGAACTATGCTTGCCGATTCCAAGCTTCCAACCATGTTCTGGACAGAAGCTGTTAATACTGCAAGTTATGTTTTGAATAGGGTTTCTATTACCAATCCTCACAAGAAGACTCCTTATGAGCTGCTCATGGGCAAAGTTCCAAATATTGCTCATTTGAAGCCTTTTGGGTGTCCAGTCACCATTCTGAATACTAGTGACTATTTGGGGAAGTTTGATGGCAAGGCAGATGAAGGATACATTGTGGGATATTCAGCTCATTCTCGGGCGTATCGTGTCTACAATCTTCAAGCCAAACGGATTATTGAAACTATTAATCTCAGGTATTTTGAGGAGAAGTCAAACATCCAAGGCAAAGGTCCAGAATGGTATTTTGATCTTGATTATCTGAGTGATTCGTTAGGATATTTTCGTTTCAAAACTAACCATGATGCAGGACCACAAGGGTTTGCAACTTCTAGTACTGGTGTTCCTTCTAGTCTTTCTGATTCAGATGATGAGGATGACATTTTTGTGGTTCCATCCTATTCCACCTCAGTTTCTCCTACTCCTCCTAGTGATGCAACTCCATTGGATGTACAGGATTCCCAAGCAGCTCTTGACACTCTTCTCAAACAACAACAAGAAGCTACTAAAGCAGCTGCTCAAGGTAGTTTTGAGTTTCCCTTGGTTGAGCCTACTGACAAAGTTGCTCCTGGTACTCCAGCTTCTGATCCTAGTGCTAGCTTATCACCTACTGGTACTCCGGCTAGTGAGTCTGCTTCAAATACTCGTTTCTCCAGTCCTTCTGATTTGGGGAACCATGCGAAGAAGTCTTCTATCAAGCTGGATGATATTCATAAACAACCGGTAGATGGGATTTTCCAAAATGCTTCATATGATGCTGAATTTGTTGGTGATCTCAATAACTTGGCACTAGAAGTGGAGGTTTCTTCCAATCCAGTCTTGCAATCACATAAAGATCATCCTACCACTCAAATTATTGGAGATCCTGGTTCTACTGTCAAGACACGCAGAATGCAGCAGAAGGCCTCGTCTGATCATCATGCTCTTGTGGGCTATATTGAGGATCAGAAGCGTAATAATCATACGGACTTTCAACACTGTTTGTTTGCTTGTTTTCTTTCACAAGTGGAACCTAGGTCTGTTTCTCATGCTCTTGAGGATCAAAGTTGGGTGGAGGCTATGCAGGAGGAAATGCAGCAATTCTTGTTTCAAAATGTTTGGATTCTGGTTGACTTACCAGATGGAAAGACAGCTATCAATACCAAATGGATTCTCAAGAACAAGAAGGATGCACGGGGAATTGTCGTAAGGAATAAAGCTAGGCTTGTCGCACAAGGACACACTCAAATTGAGGGCATTGACTATACTGAAGTGTTTGCGCCGGTTGCAAGGATCGAGGCCATTCGTCTGTTTTTGGCCTTTGCTTCTTATGTTGGCTTTACGGTGTTCCAGATGGATGTCAAGAGTGCATTTCTCTATGGCAAAATTGACGAGGAAGTGTATGTTACTCAACCTAAGGGGTTTGTAGATCCACTTCATCCCAAGAAAGTCTACAAGGTGGTCAAGGCTCTTTATGGGTTACATCAGGCTCATAGAGCTTGGTATGAGCGTCTTTCAACTTTCTTGTTAAAGAATGGCTATAGAAGAGGTACTATTGACAAAACACTATTTCTTCGGGGGAATTACAAGGATATTATCCTTGTTCAGGTTTATGTGGACGACATTATCTTTGGTTCTACAAGGAAGGAGTGGTGTGATGAGTTTGAACACTTGATGAAAGGCGAATTTCAGATGAGTGCAATGGGAGAACTGTCATTCTTCCTTGGTCTTCAGGTCAAGCAACAATCGGATGGGATTTTCATCAGTCAAGATAAATATGTCCATGAGATTCTTCAGAAGTTTGACATGGATCCTCTTAGACCAGCAGCAACTCCTTATGAAGTTGCTAAAATCAAACTTAAGAATGAGCCAGACCCCCCGGTAAATGTTCACATGTACAGGTCTATGATTGGCTCCCTCATGTATTTGACTGCATCACGTCCGGACATTATGTTTGCAGTAAGTGCTTGTTCTAGACACCAGGTGACTCCAACGGTTTCGAACTTAAATGCAGTGAAGAAGATTTTCAAGTATATCAAGGCTCAACCTAAATTGGGTCTATGGTATCCTAGAGAATCTCCTTTTGTTCTAGAAGCCTATAGTGATAGTGACTATGCTGGTGCTAATAATGATAGGAAGTCTACTACTGGTGGTTGTCAATTTTTGGGTCGTCGACTTATTTCATGGCAATGCAAGAAACAGACAATCGTAGCTACATCTTCAACAGAAGCTGAATACGTTGCGGCTGCTAGTTGTTGTGGACAAGTTTTGTGGATCCAAAATCAGATGTTGGATTATGGTTTCAATTTTATGAATACCAAAATTTTTATTGACAATCAAAGCACTATTTGCATTGTGAAGAATCCTGTTTTTCATCAGCGGACGAAGCATATTGAGATTCGGCATCATTTTATACGGGATGCCAATGAGAAGAAGCTGATACAGGTTCTTAAAGTTCATACGGATGACAATGTTGCTGATTTGCTGACTAAAGCTTTTGATGGTCCTCGCTTTAACCACTTGGTGGTTCATATTGGGATGGTCAATCCTTGAGGTCTAGGATTGAGGGGAGGCAAAGCCTAAGGGGAGGCTTTGTGTACATATTAGGACAGACTAACGTATTGTTAGAATTTAACAACATACTTTCTTGGTTCTGATGGTGTGTGGTGCTTCTGATGGAGGATTTTGCTCTCTTCTGGTGGATATGGCCTTACATGACTAGCTTCTGGTCCTCCTTGGTCAGCTTCTAGTTCTACTTGGTTGGCTTCTGGTGGTTTAAAATCCTTCCATGTCACGTGGTGTTTGGCTCCTGGTACTGGTCTGGCATACTGTTCATTCCGTTTGTCCTTTGTTAATCACGTTTTGCTCCTGGTCTGACAATTGTGTGCTTTGACTTTTGGTCAACGCTCCCAATCCTGGTATTTACAAGTTTAAATTTAGCATGGTTAATTGGGAGTTGGTAATTATGTTAAAAAGGGCAAGTGGTATGGTTTAATTTGAAAGGGCAACCCCCCATTAATAGGGGTCAATGAACAGTTACCACTTTCTTTATATATGGTCAACATACACCCTTGACTCACTCATTACAATTAACACACACACAAAACCGCTTCTACTCTCTTCACCCTAATCACAATCCTTCTTCCATCAATTACTCAAGATCCATGGCTGCTCTTGCTTACCAACCTGCTCACAACCGAGTTGCTTATCTGGGAGATGGTCCTCATCGTGAACATTTTGCTGACATCCTGGATTACATTGAAGCATCCAACCTAAGGTTTGCATTTACTGTCTGCCCCACCATATATGATAGTGTGATTAGACAATTTTGGGCGTCTACTCAACTTGTGAATGTGGCTGGTCGCCCACGTGCACTCCATGCTACCATAGATGGACGTGCATATGTGGTGACTGAGGCTTCTATTCGCTCTTCTCTTCATCTTCAGGATGAGGGTGGTGTTGAATCCATCCCCAATTCGGAAGTATTGGAGGGGATGGCTGCTTTAGGTTATGAACATGGGGGGAAGTTTAACTTCCAGAAAAATAGGTTTTCCCCCCAATGGAAGCTTCTGGACCACTTTTTAATCCATTGTATGAGTCCCAAGTCTGGGAGTTGGGATGCTTTCCCTACTCCTTTGGCTACTGGTCTTATTTGCTTAGCCCAGGGTAGAGTGCTTAATTTTTCTCATTATCTATTTAAGGGGATGGTTAGTAATTTGTCTACTGCTGGTTCGAGAAAGAAGTTTCTCATGTACCCTAGGTTTCTTCAGCAAATCCTTGTTTGCATTCCACGTGATAGGACTGAGCATGTGCCGTCTAAACTTACAGCTAAAGTGTATTACAATATGGTCAATGGGTTTACTGGGGAATGGAGGCCCTTGACTGCAGCCATGTTGGGATTGGCTCAGGGTCCTATGGGTGAGGAGGAGGAGGCTCCTGAGTTTGTTGTGCTTGATGATGACCCCATGAAGGAGGAGGCTCCTACTGTTGGTCCCACTCATGTGGTAGAAGAGGAGCTAGTTGAGGAGGTGGTGGTTGAAAAACCATCTCCTACCAAGGCTGGTCCTTCCTCAGTCCCACAAAGGTCTCCCTTTGTGGTGACTCCACCTCCTAGTCCTGTCCCACACTCGACTGATACCCCGTTTGATGCTAGTACTCCACAGGTTGACCCACATGTTGCTTCGGGCTCCAATGATGCTTTCCCTGATCCAAGTTCTCTTGGTGGGCAGGCGGAGGAGCCTACTACACTGATATCTTTGCTTGATCTTATGCGCAGGTACCATGAGCGGATGATTTGTTTGGAAGCTGATTTAATCCAACATCGGAAGCTTACAAGGGAGTTTGTTCTTCCTCTGGCTGATCGCATCAAGGCATTGGAAACTCAACAACGGCGTCGCAAGAAGCATGTGGTCCATTCAGATTCTGAGGATGAGGGTGCGGAGAATGTTGAGGATGGCTTGACATTATTGGCAAAGGCTGCCTTTGCTGATAAAATTTTTGAGGATTTGCCGGTTCCTCCAACATCCTCCAATGTTCCTTCTCCTGGTGTTATTCCTCCTTCTATGGGTGGTGATTCTGATCCTGCTGATGGTTCTCATGCTGGTCCCTCTCATGATTTGAAGGGCAAGGCCCCAATGACTGATGCTTCATCCCCATCTCGCAAGCGTACCCGTCGCCAGATTGAAGAGGAAAGGCTTGGTGAGGAGGCTGCTCGTCGGGTTCAAGCTGAGATTGATGAAGCTGATATGGCTGCTGAGGAAGAGCTTCGAGAGCGCAGGCGTGCACAAATTCAGCATGATGCCATGCATTGGAGTGATAGTGAATGGATGCAAGTGCTGACTGTTCTCACTCGGGATTATGCTCAGTTTAAAGATCTTTTGGGTGATGATGTTGATGAACACAATTGTATTCCGCGGGCTATGGTAATGATGCGTAAGCATCAGTTGGCTCTTGCTGCAGAACTTAAGAAACAGAGAAGGAACAGACCTTTATCTCGGGCTGAGGAGCGCCAGCAGATGCAACGTTATGTGAAATATCAATCTGCTGCTCATTTCAATGCTCCTTGGACTTGGGCTCGGGTGCGGGCTTTGACTTTTGATGAGCTAAAGGCCCTTTATGAAAAGATGGTTAAGCGTCAGAGTCAACCTATTCCGGAAAGATTTATTTACCATCCTCGTGGTATGACTTCTTCTACGCCTGCTGATTCTACTGGTCCTTCGTCTGCACCCACTCCTGGTTCTGCTGCTAGTCCTTCTGGTTTTGTTGCTACTTCTGTTGGTCCTTCTACTTCACCTTTGGTTGCTCCTATGGGTTCTACTGCTGGTCCTGCTACCACCATCTTTACTGCTACCACTACCACGCATGCTTCTACCACCACACCTGTTACTACCACCACCACACATGTTCCTACAACCACCTTTTTTACCACCACCATACCTACTACATCTGATGTGCCATCTCCTTCACCACCAATTCCTGGAACTCAACCTAATCCTACTTCTGATGCATCTCCTAGTGGTCCATTGGGTGGACACATTCATGTGTCTACTTCTACTGCTTCCCCTGCTACTGCTGAGGTTAGGGTAAAGGTTGAACCCACACCTACTGATCCCACACCAAGACGTTCCCTTCGCCAGAAACAGGCTCGTCGTGTTTGCCGTGGTAAGACAGTTCCTTTTGAGAAGCGTGATCCTGAGAATTTAATTGATGCAGCTTTAGACAGCGATTCTGACTTACCCTTAGGCAATGGGAACATTACTGGTTATATGGTTGAGCGTTCTATGACACTTCCTGGTGGCGTATCCCATCGGATTACTTTGAGTGATGGGTATGTGCTTTTGGCAACGGGTTTGCAGGGTGTATTGTCTTGGGCAGACCGTATGGATCTTATGGCATTGTATGGACTTGTTGATTCTAGTATGCCGTTTGACCCAATGGCTGTGTCTTCATGGCCTGGTCTGCGTATCTGGGCTGATCTCAAGCTGATGTTGGATGCTCCTCCTAATGCTCCTGTTTCGGGCATATGGAAGGATCAAATGCAATGGGAGATTCTGCGCTGGAAGCTATATGCTGGGTGTGGTGTTCATATGTTGGAATTAGAATCTGGTCATATGGTGTTTATGCTGACGGATGTGGAGTATCCTTTGACTATTTCTTCCATGGAGGCGATGTTGGCGAGTCACTTGCAAATTTCTACTGCTCCTTCTGGAAATGAGTCATCTATGGCCACGGCATTGGTAGAAGGTATTCAGGCGCGGTTGCTAGCAGATAAGAAGGCTGCTTCTGGTATGTGAGGTGATTGGGTTGTAAGTGTTTATGCTTTGTATTCTTTGTTCATTTGTTCTTCTTTTCATTCTTTTCACCAATATGTACAGTGATTGGTGAAATTCATTCTTTATAGTTAAAAAAAAAGAATAAAAAAAAAAATAAAAAAAATATACACTTTTTATATAATATCTGCTTATACTTTTAACACAGTTTAGATTTTATACTTGTGAATAATATCCCTTGGCTGCTTAACATTGTGGGTTCTGGTCACTGATTTGAGCTTGTCCTGGTACTTGGTTTCACTTGGTGTTGGACGTGGTCCACACAACAAATGGTTCTCAACTTACCATGTCTAATCGACAAGAAAAAGTTGATTCACCTTGAGGGTACGGCTCCTGGTGTGATTCTCAAATCCGTTGATGGTTGCCAGGTTACCCAAAACTGGATGGTTTTCACTTGCCATAGTCTTGGACTGAAAAGTGGCTAATCCAAGGGGGTACGGCTCTTGGTAAAGATCTTATCAAATCCGTTGATAGCTGTAATAGCTTGCTTAAAGCTATAGGGTGTTCAACTCACCGATGCTTCATTGCTAAGAGTTGGCGAGTCCAGAGGGGTACGGCTTCTGGTAAAGACGCATCAAATCCGTTGATGGCTGTGATGGTTTGCCTAAAATCATCAGGGTACCCCCACTCACCATTGATTCACGTTCTAAGAGTTGGGCTGGGTTCTGGTCTCCCAGGGTGATGCTTATTCCACCAGATTGACTAGCTAGCCCAAGAGCGAGCAGCTACTTGGTAAAGGCTCATCAAATCTGCTCATGTTGCTGAGAAGTTTCAACACGATGCTGATTTGTTCCACGCTTTGGAGAAGCTTCTAGTGTTTTATGTTGCGGCGGTTACTCTGATTCTTATATTGTTGATGCTACTCTTTGTTTTACTGATACAATCCTCGGGCTTTCTTTGCACGTTTTCCAGGGAACTTGAACTCAACAGGTCAAATTCAAGTTTAGGGGAGGATTGTTAGGACCATTGTAATAGTTATATATAATAGGTAGACTAGGAGGTATGTAGTTCCTCCTGGTCCTAGTAGTAGTAGGAGCAAGTCCTGCTCCTGGTCCTAGTCGTAGTCAAACTTTATTATTTACTTAATATTCTGTTAGGATATGCATGAGATATGTTAGGAAAGGATATGCATATCAGTTTTACACGTTTTCTTTAATGCTGTATTAGGGTTTCCTTGTAGTATAAAAGGAACCTTAGGCAGAAGGGTTAGATACACCTTCATCAAACATAGTTCTAGTCATTATCAATATTAGAAATCCTTAGAAAGGATCAAGTCTTTATAGTTATTCTGTTCTTCTTAATTATATTTATATTCTACATTCATATTGTGTATAGAGTCTCTTTGTGATTTGACTTGTGATTACAGAAGTCATTCACCGGTCCTGACAGGCTGCAAGATCTACATCTAGTAGACCCAACATTATGCATATTAGACGGATCAACATGGCGAGTAGAAGACTCTCTAGTTTCGTGTACCGGTATACCAAATGGGTATGAAAATCGTCATCATCAGATACTGCATCGTCTACTTGATTTGTGTTCTCTGGAGCAATGACAGTAGTTGTGGATGTTGTAGGATCGATTGTTGAAGTGATATTCTGAAGAGGTAAATCTGCAGCAACCCGTGTTGAAGTAGATGAAGTTGTATTCTTATGTTGACGATGATCGGTATCATCATTCTTATCATGAGTGACAGCGGAAGACTTTGATACAACATGTTTCTCCCCCGTGAAATATTCATCAAACATTGGTCCATATAACATTTCCAACTCTTCAAGTGTCGTGTCTACTGTCATATCTGCTCTAGGAACATGTTCAGGAACCAGCTTTGAACGTGACGGTTCATTGTTGTGGTCTTGAGTTCCGAGTTCCGTGTGGTTGTGCACAGAAGTCTTTTGTCGTTGTGGAACGGGACTTAAACTATTTTGTTCAAGTGCCATTTCTTGCAATTCATTGAATCTGATATGAATAGTTTCGACTATCAATTTTGTTCTCTTGTTGTACACTCTGTATCCCTTAGACTGAGTTGCATATCCCAATAGAATGCATGCATCACCTTTCTCTTTCATCTTGTCCAGATTTTCACCATCTCGAATAATGTAACACGTACATCCAAAAACAAGAAGGTGTTTGAGTGAAGGTTTGCGATCATTAATTATGTGATATGGTGTCTTTTCGTGTCTTGGGATAATTAAGGATCGGTTTTATGTGTAGCATGCGGTTGACACGGCTTCGGCCCAAAAGAATAATGGTAGTTTTGAAGCAGATAATAATGTTCGAGCAGCCTCAACTAAAGTACGATTACGTCTTTCAACAACTTCGTTTTGTTCATGTGTTCGAGCAATAGATGTTTCATGTTCAATCCCTTCGGCTTCAAAATATTTCTTTAGAGTTGAATTCAAGAATTCTGTGCCTCTGTCAGTACGTACCACTTTTACTTGAGCTTGAAGACCACGTTGTATCAGCTTAAGGAAGTTAATGAGAAACTCAGGTGTTTCATCCTTGGACCTTAAGAAGAGGATCCACGTGTACCTTGAGTAGTCATCGACAATTACCATAACGTATTTCTTCCCATTGATGCTTTGAACACGGATGGTGCCACACAAATCTATATGAAGAAGATCTAACCATCCTTTAGAGCTTGGTGTAGTCTTTGTCTTGAAACTACTACGTTTAGCTTTACAAAGCTCACAAGAAGAACAAAGATGATATTTGATGAATTTCAAAATTGGAAGGCCTCTCACAATATCTTTCTTGGAAAGTAAGTTGATGGTATCAAAGTTAATATGAGATAATCGTTGATGCCATAACCAAGCATGAGTCATTGAAGCTTTAGCCATAAAACAGATTGGAGTTGAAGATGTGGAGTCTTGTAGTGACATAGTGTAGAGATATGTACCCCGTGAACCAGTAAGTAAGTCATTCCCATTATAATCACGAACAAAACATGTCTTCTTTATAAAAGCAACCTCTAAATCCGCATCACAAAATTGACCAACCGAGAAAAGATTGTGATTGAGCCCTTTGACGTAGTAAACCATTTTGATTGTGATATTCCCCTGAACCAAGTCTCCATATCCTAGGATCGGTGCAAATTGATCATTTCCGAATCGGACCGTACCCAGGAACTTCTCCACGAAGTTAATTAGAAGCTTGAGATTCTCCGTCATGTGCTTCGTGCATCCGGAGTCCAGTATGAAGAGAATTATCTCGATCACTTGCAGAAGAATTAGAACACGATGAAGCATTTGCTAAATTGGATTCCATGTTAGTTGTGATTTCCGGTTCATTAGTTTCCCTAGTTTCATCACTTATAGGCATACTAACGCTCGTTGTCACATTTTTTGTCCTAACCTTAGGCATCCATTTATATCCTGGAGGACATTGATTAGCAAACCACCATTTCCAAGACTTGCTAGCAGACTCATATAATTCCCAAATTTTTCTTCTAGGGTTCTTAGTGGTGGAGTCTGATGCATTACTTTTCTTAGGGGGGGTAGCACCAGAATGGTTCACTTTGCGTTTTTGTGTTCTAGCACTAATAGGCATCGCAGTTTGCTTCTTAGTTCTAGTATCTACGCATTTGACATTATTCGAAACACACATAGCATGATTAGCATTAGCACACTTTCCACATTTCACACAAAAAAACTTAACATTCAAAGCATTCAAAGTCGAATCATTCAAATCGTCATTACATGCGATTACAGACGTTTTATTCTTAGAAACATTGAAAATCCTAGGGTGGTCTTTTACTTCCTTCATCTTCCCTCGACTTTTGTTTTGCCAAACCTTTTCATTCATTCGAGTGCTCTTAAGCTGAGGCCGGCTAACACTAGCAGTGGGGACTATTCTTGTAGTAAAAGACACACGTCTATTAGTGTTTCTAGAAGTCTGAGGTGATTGACTTTCTTTGTTGTGTGTGTGGGTTTAATGGACAATCTATACATCCCTGGTTTAATCACATTAGTGTTCTTAATGCTTTGTGATCGAATATGTGTTTTGGGAGTATTCTGTGGTAACCTATCCTTCCCATCCATCTTGGGGGAAAACCCAGGTTTTGCAAATGCAGAATTAGAGAAAACAGATGGTTTTCCCAAGACAGAGGGTCTAGTCACTTTTTGCGCATTGGGTTGTCTCACAAAAGGCTTCTTAACATTAGGTTCCATAATTTCCCACCCATCTTAGCAACGAGTTTCTTCAACTCATCTATTGCTATTTCCATGTCTTGTAACTAAGCTTTCAACCTTTAATTTCCAAACTCTTTTCATTCATTTCTCGACACATTTGGGAAAGTTTTTCTTGTAATTTATTATCATGTGGAAAACTTCCTATATCTTTTTGCAAAGCAAGTTCAAGAGAATGACAATTTTTTTGAAGGAAATCAGTTTTGTGTTGAAGTAATTCAAAAGCCTTTTTATCAACATTTTCTTTACGTTTCGAAAGCTCAAGTTCAAGACGCTCCCATTTTTTGATCTTATCAAGATATTTGCATGCAACATCAGAATATTCATCGATATCAGCACAAGATTGAAGAGTAACACACAAAATATCTTTTGAGAGACATTCTTCTAAGAGTAGATCATATTCGTTTGAAAAATCTGATTTGTCATTTTGAAGTTCATCAATTTCTTTTTCAAGAGACTCAACATATTTCAAATCATCAAACATTTCAGACCGAATCAAGTTTTCAAACTCAAGAACATGTTCTTTTATTATCTTCGTATTTGGTATTAAAAGTTCTTTCACAAGCCCAGTTATGTCGTGAGGAATCTCTTTTTTCCACTTATCCTTTTGATGTTTTCCCAATCGCTTTCAACAATTGATTGAACATTATCAATGTGGTGTTTAAAAAAACCAAGTGTTTTTCTACTTTTACTTTTAGAAGCATCAAGAGGCAAATAGTTAATATATTTAAAAACATTAGTTTTCTTCTTAGTGGCAAAAGCTTTTTTCCATTGAATTCATCTTTGTTTGCATTCTAAAAACAATTCCTCATGAGACTTCTATTTTTGTGGAGTGAAAAGACCATAAAGACTGTTTTCATAAGCATAATTATATGATGTCACAAAATCTTTATTGATCGGTGATCTACTCTCCTCATCCCAAGGGGACGTCTCTTCATTATCAAGGCTAGCTACTGGGCAATCATGATCGGTCCATTCGGACTCATCAAGATATAAGTGAGGGTTAGCAGCTTGAGCTTTTTCGAGGTACTTGGGGGTGGCAAAGCTAGGTTGACCCTTAAAAATCGACCGAGGTGCTATCATTCTAACGGTTTGAATAGAGTCATGCGTTTTATAAACAACTTTTTTCATAAAATCGACTTGTTCTTCGAGATCCTTTACTTTTTTTAGTATCTTTGCCTTGTCTATATTTGAAATCTTGTTTTAATGTTTCAACCTCTTGTTCTTTTCGTCAAGAATTTTAGCAGAATAGGTGGTATTCATAGAAAGCCTCTGTTCAAGTTCATTAACTTTTGTTGTGGCAAGGTACGTTTTTTGACGTTCATCACTTAATAAGACATTAAATTGACGTTTTTCTTTAGTTAACAAAGCAAGAGATTCGTTGTATTTATTTTCAAACTCTTCCTTTTTAACGTTGATGACACGACTTTTGTACCCCTCAAGCTCTTTGGTCTTTTGAAGAAGCTCAACCCTATAACTATCAATAGTCTCACTAGATTTTATAAGAGCGGCTTTGCATTCTACAAAGTTTCGAGTGAGCGCTGCGTTTGCCTTCTTCAATTGCTTTTGACTCTTTCTATTTTCATTGAAACCTTTTTGTAAACTAGCAATTAAATTAGCAAGCGTGACACGCTCCTCGTCATCATACTCATTTGCATGTTGATCATCCTCAAACTCATTATTGCACATGTCTGATGAATCGGGTGTGGTATTTATATCAACCGTTTCCATCATACACGTGTCAGTAATTGTTGTTGGTAGATCACTATGCTCATGTGTATCACCAAACACATTATATTCATCATCATGTTGTACCTTATCAATTGGCTCGGTATCAAAGATAGGACCATTTTCATCTTCAGTGACATTAAGGACCTCATGAATCTTTGCCATGTATGAATAATGTGCCTCGATTTTTTGGCCGGAGAGTTCATCATCTGTGTCGTCAAGCATTTCTCCTTCCTCAGCTGATAGCTTGATTCCAGCTTCCATTTTCTTGCACAACATCATTTTTTCTTTATGATACCCATAATCTTTGACCCTCTTTGGTTGTCTGCATTCCTAACCAAATGCCCATAACCTCGGCAGTTAAAACACTGAATCCCAGTTTGTTGCACAACTTGAGTACCAACAGTGTCTCTATTTCCAACAATAGTAGCAACCCTCTGATTATCATACTTTTCAGGTTGTCGATCATACTTTGGAGGACTCTCAGCACGTCTTCGTGTGTCATACCTTGGAGGAGTCTGAGCATAGTTGTTCCTCGTATTAGATGATGTTCTGAGGTTGTTGTTGGTAGGTTTTTAGATTTTCCTGTATTGTTTCATAATAAAAGCCATTTGTTACTTGAATTCCCTATCCTTTTGAGCAAGTTCTTCATCACTGTCTTCTTCAGATGATTGCTTAGGTGTGGGTGATGGTGCTCTTGCAACTTCTTTGCCTCGGGATCTTGTTGGAGCATGTGACTTAGACACAGTGGATGATCGTGGTGATGATGATTGAGTGTAGTAGGTCGTTGGAGCACGAGAATCATAATCTGGGTAATGTTGAGTGGTAGACACCAAAGCAAGTGGATTTGAAACCTTTGCAGCACATTCAGCTCGAAGTTCATTTGCTTCATTTTGAAATTGTTTCAAAACATCAAAGAGAGTGTGATATGAAATTTCATCTAACTTTTTTTTGTTGTTTCACCAAGGTGACAAACCGTGTCCACTCTGGTTGAAGTTCCTGTAGAAATTGGACATTGACTTGCATGGTGGAAACTTGCAAGTTGTTTTGGGTCATGTCATTCATCATTTTGTAGAATCGGGAGTAATAAGAATCAATTGATTCCCCATCATTTGATGTAAAATTTCCAAAGTCCCAAAACATCTTAGTTTTCATGTCTTGTTTGTTAAGTGATTCACCTTGTTGCAATCTTTCAATAGCCATCCACATTTCTTTAGTAGTAGAACATGCATCAACCGTGGAATAAATATCATCTCCAATGCCACTGAGAATTAAGTAGATTGCTTCCTTTTCTGCATCAAACCAAGAACGGTTCTCTGGTGTGAGATCGTTTCTTTTTTCGTTGTGGGTTCCCGGGAGTGCTTTGCAGTCGGCTGTTCAGAAGAAGAAGAGGAAGTATTCTTCTATTTGTGCTGAGCATGGTTACTCGTTTATTCCATTCGCCTTCTCGACTTTCGGGGAGTTTGAGGTGGAGGCGATGGGTACTCTCTCGCGTCTTAAGCGGTTAGCTGGTTGTCATTCTAATGACGCGAGGAGTGGTGGTTTTTTGATGTATAGACTTAGTTTTTGTATTCAGAAAGGGGTGGGCGCGCAGCTTGTTTCGCGACTCCCTTCCAATTTTGTGTGATTAATAAAATTGGAATTTTTGATAAAAAAAAATAAAAAAATAAAAAATAAATAAATAATAATAATAATAATAATAATTGTAATTCTTATAAGATTGGGTCTGGTGGCTATAGAAATGGTAATCATGTTTGCAAACATTGTAATATGACTGCTCATACTATAGACAGATGTTTTGAATTAGTTGGTTATCCAGCTAATTTCAAAAGAAATAATAATACTGATACTCAATATAATGTTCATAATGTTAGTGTGAATGATAATAAATGTGATCAGGGTACGTTCATAAGCTGGTTGTTCTTCAGTTGTGTCTGTGGCTGGTTGTGTAGGAACGTTTATCCTTGCGAGTTTATAGGGTCCATTAAAAATGAATTGCCTTAAAGCATCACCGTTAGGTTTTGTGTCAAGATAACGTAGAAAACGAGATTGCCATTGATCATATCGACCCGACACAAGCATTGGTGGTCTCTCTTTGTTACCCGCCACCATTATGTTGTTGTTCGTCACACGATATTCTGCACTAGAATCCATCTCAATATTCTCTAAAATGATGAAGTGAATATGGATCTTAAGTAGATGTTACAGTGATTGAGTTGTGGTTGAAATTCCGAAAATTCTGATTTTTTCTCAGTCCGACAATAAATTCCTCAGTCCGACAAAACGGTAGGCTGATAAAAGTTTGTATAGCCAAATTTTGAAATTGAGTTAGAAATAGCCAAAAACTAGTAGGAAAAAAATTTGATTTTACCAGACCTAAAAGTTTTAACACATTTTTTTTAAGCTTCGTGTAAACTGTCTTCCGAGACTAGTCTAGATAGTGGCTAAGTCTAAAAAATACTCAAACAAAATTTAACCAAACAGATTTCAATGTCCCATCGCAATATCCATCACAATGTCAAACAATCTGTCGCAATGCACAATGATTTCTGTCGCAATGTCCTGTCGCAATGACCCTGTCGCAATGACCCTGTCGCAATGACCTGTCGCAATATTCCTGTCGCAAAGACCCCTGTCGCAATGTTCCTGTCGCAATGACCCTGTCGCAATGACCTGTCGCAATGACCCTGTCGCAATGACCCTGTCGCAATATTCCTGTCGCAATGACCCCTGTCGCAATGTTCCTGTCGCAATGACCCTGTCGCAATATTACCAAGGAACACCTATCGTAATATCACAAGTATTAACCTGTCGCAATATCAAAAACAACACCAATCACAATCTGGATCGCAATGATAAACCCTAGTCTATTGCGATGGAACAAGGTATTTCTGTCGTAATGTACAAATAGTTCCGAAATTTTAGATCAAAATATGAGATTTTTGCCTAGAAAAACATGATTTTAACCAAACCAAAACGCCCAAATCCCTACCACAACTATGTAGGGGATTGATATCAAGATTTAGAGCACGTAAAACACAAAAAGAATTTGAAACCGAGATGATTTATTGATTAAATCATGTGAATCAAGTAAAATAACAAAAACCAATCACAAATCTACCCCATCGCGATTGATACCAATTGTTGTCCCATAGATTTTGTGATGATTAAACAAGAAAGAAAGGTAGAAGATAGATGAATTATAGAGAGAGAAAGTAGTGAGAGAAAGTAGAGAGAATGGTTGGAACTTTTGGAGGATTAGATTAGAGAGAGAAATAACAAATAACCAACACCCTTCCTAACATGCTAGGAAGGGTATATATGATTAACTTGGACTAGATTTTTGGCATCTAAGAATGAAGCGTTCGATCACTTCGAAACCTTTACTCAAACAATTCAAAATCAACTAAAATGTTCAATTGTCTCTATTAGGACGGATCATGGTAGGGAATTTGATAATGAAGTGCAATTTGGTGCCTTTTGTGAAGCTCATGGTATTACCCATAACTTCTCGGCTCCTCGTACTCCACAATCAAATGGGGTAGTTGAAAGAAACAATAGGACCATCCAAGAGATGAGTAGGGCAATGTTAAATGAGCAATCCTTGCCTCAAAAATTTGGTGCAATGCCGGGGACACATCGACTTACATTCTCAACCGAATTCTTATTCGACCTTTTCTAGGAATGACCCCCTATGAGATTCTTAAAGGTAAGAAGCCATCATTGGAATACTTTAGGGTGTTTGGAAGCAAGTGCTTTATTCTCAACGCCAAAGACTACCTTACAAAGTTTGACCTAAAGTCTTACGAAGGTATCTTTTTAGGTTATTCTCAAACTAGCAAATCCAACATATTCCTTAATAGAACCTCGACTGTAATTGAAGAATCACTTAACGTGACATTTGATGAAACCCCACCTTCATCTAAGACACCACCTTTGGTAGATGATGACTTAGATGAAATAGACATAGTTAATGCCAAAGATGTTAGAAACATAGGAGTTGAAGACCTTAGTGTTGAAAGGGGAGTAAAAATTAAGGAGTCTAAGGATCATGCTCTTGATAACGTCATAGGAGAATTAAACCAAAGGACCCTAAGATCTCAAGTCCAAAATCAAAATAACTTATTTTTGTTTCGTCTCCTTGATTGAACCAAAGAATGTTAAAGAAGCTTTAATGGATGAGAGTTGGGTCATCGCTATGCAAGAAGAATTGAATCAATTCTTTGCTAATGACGTTTGGGAACTTGTTCCTCCGCTTAGAAGTTCGACCATCATAGGAACCAAATGGGTATATAGGAATTAGTTAGATGAGAATGGTGTTGTGTCTCGTAACAAGGCTAGACTTGTAGCTCAAGGCTATAATCAACATGAAGGTATTGATTATGACGAGACATACACACCCGTAGCATGATTAGAATCTATTAGAATCCTCTTAGCTTACGCTTGTGCTTTAAACTTTAAGCTTCAACAAATGGATGTAAAGAGTGCATTTCTTAACGGTTTGATCAACGAGGAGGTATATGTGCCTCAACCTCCCGACTTCATTGATTTTTAGAAACCAGATCATGTCTACAAGCTTAAGAAAGTTCTTTATGGTCTCAAACAAGCACCCTAAGCTTGGTATGATAGACTTAAAGCATTTCTTATAAAACATGAGTATACCATGGGGATGGTAGACAATACACTCTTTACAAAGAAGAAAGGTTCTCACCTCATTATCGTAAAAATATATGTTGATGACATTATATTTGGTTCAACTTGTCAATCATTGTGTGATGACTTTGCCAAAGTCATGCATGACGAGTTTGAAATGAGATGGGAGAACTTAACTTCTTTTTAGGACTCCAAATATAAACAAATGGACGACGATATTTTCTTTAATCAATCCAAGTATGTTAAAGACATGCTAAAGAAATTTAGATTAGAAGACTCCAGACCTTTGAAGACACCTATGGCCTCGGATACTAAACTCACCGTAGATGATGATTGTGAGTCGATAGACAACACCAAATATAGAGGTATGATTGGTAGTTTGTTGTACCTAACGGCAAGTCGAACGGATACCATGTTTAGTGTTTGACTTTGTGCTCGCTTCCAAGAGGCTCCCAAAACCTCTCACCTTGAAGCGTTTAAGCGTATCTTCTGATACATTAAGGGCACTATACATTTAGGATTATGGTATCCTAAAGGGACCAGCGTAGAAACCATTGTCTATGCGCACTCGGATCATGCGGGAGACTATGTGGACCAGAAAAGCACTAGTGGAGTTTGTACCTTCATGGGTTGTTGTTAAACTTCTTGGTTCTCCAAGAAACAAACCGCTCTTGCTATATCCACCACGGAAGTCGAGTATGTGAGTGCCGGTAAAGCTTGTCAACAAGCTCTATGGATGAAGCAAGCGCTTGTTGATTATGGGATTTCTCTTGATGATGTTCCCATCATGTGAGACAACACGGGTGCAATAGACCTTAGCAAGAATCCTGTTCAACATTCGCGAACTAAGCACATAGAGATTCACCACCATTTTCTTAGGGATAATGTTCAAAAGGGGAACATTTCAATAGAGAAGGTACCCTCAGTAGAAAACTTATCCGATATCTTCACTAAGCAACTTAAGAGGGAACCTTTTAATTACTTGCGTCTAGATCCAGGCTTAAAGGAACATATTCCTTAAATTGTGCATTCTTATTATCTTTTATCTTTTGAGTCTTTTCTTTCTTTGAGTTTTTAAGTTTAATAAACCATTTTGGAAAACTTCTCTTCTTTTTCAAAATTCTCAAAGCTTTTGTAAAAATGGTCAAGAAATGTTTTTGCACTGTTAATTCAATCTAAAAAACGTTTTTCAAAGCTTCTTGCTATTCATAATGAGCTTACATAATTCATATGTATGGGTCTCTCAAATATAGCAAGAACAAAAGAGAACTACGGAGGATCATTGTGTCATGACCTTGTGTCTAGTTCTACACACCTCCTACATTGATATTATTAAAAAATCTATGTCTTTTGGTCAAAACCTTTTTTGGTGAGCTCTTGTGTGTTTTCTTTGTCTATCTTTGCTTCTTAGCATATGCGCATGATTAGTTAGACTAAAAAAATAGGATTTGATGAATTGGAAAATCCTCCCTCATCACCAAAATCAACCCACTGTGGGCGGTTCTTTATTGACTCCGCGGTTCCCTAGTGATAAGGAACCGCCAGCTGAGTTAAAGAACCACGCCCAGTACCTTATTTTTCGGGTATTACTGAAACTCCAAATTTGTTCCAACACTTTTTGGAATCTTTGTTTCAACCCTTTGACCACCCCCAAATTATCTTGGACTTTCTCTATATAACCTTAAGCATTTTGCATCCTTTCTCAAATCAAAATGTCTTATTCCCCAAATGAAAGCTTTGTATCTCTTCCATTCTCTCCAATTGCTTTCAACCCCAATTCACCCAAGAACACTCAAAATCTCATCTCTTCTCCTTCTAAGAATGGTGATTGTGAAACTTCTTATCTTCCACCTCTAGCCGTTAGTGTTCTACCTCCTGCACATGATAATCATGCATAATGGAACATATTTTCAATGTTGTCAATATCAACATCTTGCTATGGCTCACATCTATAAGGAGTTGAATTACATCAAGAGTCTCTTTGTTAAAACTCCTCTTTTCTATAACTATGAGATCTCTACCAAGCCACCACCACCTCCTTCCGCCACTACCTTGTCTTTTATCTAAGCATTAGTTGCTTATCTTCAAGACATCTAGTTCAAGCAAATCTTAGAGTTCTAGCTTAACTTTGATTAGATTTATGCTTTTTATTTTATCTTGTGGTTGTGTCTCATACATCTTTGTATGATTTATTTCCTTGTATCTTTTATCATGTTTTCTTTTAACATGACTTATCTTGGATCTTTTGTTTCTTATTTTCTTGTGTGATCTTTGCTATATCTTGTTGGGTGTCTCTTCTCTTCTACTAACCCTTCTATGTAGCTTGTCACCATATTTCTATTTCTTGGTTCCCCAAGCAAGGGGGAGTAAGCACCAAGGGGGAGCATTTGCAAAGTCTGGTTCTTTTCTTCTTCAAAGACTTTTGCAACCTTTTTACTTCGACAAAGGGGGAGAAATGATAAACTCGTCTTCGAAAATCTTGTTTTATTAGATGATTGAGTTTATGGATTGTTGGAATTAAAAAGGGGTTGATTGTTAATGCAATGATGCCTAAAAATGTTTCTTGCATTTTTCGGTCTCGCTTTGTTTTAATTACGACAATATGTAAAAACAAGCATTTACGAAAACAATGAAAAACGAATTCTTGAGTTCAAGTATTTTTCATATCAACCATTATCACTTAAGGTATGAACAAACAAGTAATTATACTAATTAAGTGATCAAGGATTTAATCTTTTCTTAAAACTCACTTTTATTAAGTGTGATAAAGTTTTATTATTAAAATTTCTTTTTAAGAAAATGTTTTATTAAATAAATTATTTAAAAATTTGAAATTTGAGAATGGCATATTCTATCTTGGTTTGGAATATCCTTTCAGGATATTTTAATCCCCAGATTCTATCCAACCGACTAAAAGACAAAAGGGAGCGGACTCTACGCCGGTGATTCTTTAGCGCCTACGGCGGTTCCTTATCGATAAGGAACCACGGGCTGCAATAAAGAACCGTTGGCAGATATATTCGTTGGACATTTGTCTTATAAATAGTGGACCATTCTCAGACTTTCAATCTACCTCTTTTGCACATAAACTTTCAGATTCTTACATACTTCTTGAATCACTCAAATCCTTGATCATTTGTATGATTACTACTTGTCTAGAAGTGAATCTTTCTCCTCCCATCTTTTCCTCTCAAAGTGCAAAGAGATGAACACTATCATTGTTGAAGTGTTGTGTTTACCTCAAAGATCCATTGAAGATCAAAACTTATTTATTCATTGTTGTGTCATTGTTGTGAAGATCCAAAGTGGTTGTGTCTATTTGGAAGTCGTGTATGTATTAGGGTTAATACTTAGTCCTCAAAGTATATTGGTGTAGATTGGTCCTAGCTAAGATTAGGGCTCGACTTTTAGCTTAGAGTCGGAAATTGGTTAAGCGACGTTGTGTACGGTTTCTCCACCTTAAGGAGCTTGTTGATTAGTGAACTCTCAAGTAAGGAGTACTCGAGGAGTGGAGTAGGAACGAGGAGTGAGCTTCGTTGCCGAACCACTCTAAATCCTTGGTGTTTGGTTTGATCTTTCCTTCCCTTACCTCTTTACATTCTTTATTCTTTATACTTGTGATTATTAGTTTAGTTACATTCATTATTCTTTATATTTGTGATTATTAGTTAGTTGCACTATACCTTGTTCATATTGTGTATAAGAAGGTTTCACATAAATACTCAAGCTTGAGTTTTTTAAAAAGGATTTTTTTAAACTTTAACAAGCAAATTTAAGAAACTATTCACCCCCCCTTCTAGTTTCTACACAAACCTTGGAAGACATGCTGAGGGCATGTGTGATCGACTTTGGAAAAGGATGGGTCGAACATATACCATTAGTTGAATTCTCCTACAACAATAGCTACTATGCCATCATCAAAGCAACACCATTTGAGGCTCTTTATGGTCGCAAGTGCAGATCACCCATGTGTTGGGCAGAGGTAGGAGAATTTCAACTCACCGGACCCGAACTAATCCCAGAAACTACTGAGAAGATCACTCTCATCCGGCAGAGAATTCAAGCTGCACAAGACCGGCAGAAGAGCTATGCAGATCGTAAACGGAAACATATGAAATTTAAAGTAGGTGACCGTGTTATGCTTAAGGTATCACCTTGGAAGGGTGTTGTACGCTTTGGAAAACGTGGAAAGCTAAACCCACGATATGTAGGACCCTTCAAAGTGATTGCCAGAATTGGTGAAGTTGCTTATCGTCTAGAGTTACCCCAACAATTAAGCCGGGTACACTCTACCATTCATGTTTCGAACCTTAAGAAGTGCTACGCAGATGAGCCGTTAGACATGCTATTGGAGGGGGTTCATTTTGATGACAAACTCCAATTTATAGAAGAACCCGTATAAGTCATGGAGAGAGCAGTCAAGAAAGTAAAGCGAAGCCAAATTACATTGGTTAAGATACGTTGGAACTCTAGAAGAGGTCCTGAGTTCACTTGGGAACGTAAAGACTCGTTTAGAGCTAAGTACCCACACATGTTCACCTGAGCAGTAACGTTATCTTAAGCTTTGAGGACAAAGCTAAAATATCGGGATAGTGCTGTAAAACCTGCAGTTTTCAGGTTTTGACTATGACATCATTGTACACGTCACCTCATGATATATATATATATATATATATATATATATATATATATATATATATATATATATATATATATATATATATATATATATATATATATATATATATATATATATATATATATATATATATATATATATATATATATATATATATATATATATATATATATATATATATATATATATATATATATATATAGGGGGACTTTATTTACAGAACCCATCTTAGTGACAGAACTTGCAGAACTCTTGTTTTTGAAGGCAAACATGTATGTCTGAAGGAGTACATGTATGTTTTTGAAAGCGGACATGTATGTTTTTGGATCGGTGCACATACATGCATGCGCGCTTTCAAAGATGTATGTTTTTGAATGTGTGCACATACATGCATGCACGCCCTCAAACATGTATGTTTTTTATATCTTTATTTTAATTTAATTTAATTTTGACAAAAAGAACTTTTAATATGATTCGCGAATACAAATATTCTTTAAAAACATACATGTACTCCTTCAGACATACATGTTTTCATTCAAAAACAAGAGTTCTGCAAGTTCTGTCACTAAGATGGGTTTTGTAAATAAAGTTACACTATATATATATATATATATATATATATATATATATATATATATATATATATATATATATATATATATATATATATATATATATATATATATATATATATATATATATATATATATATATATATATATATATATATATATATATATATATATATATATATATATATATATTATATATATAGGTATAATTATGATTTGAAACCACAGTTTCAATCCCAGTCATATCCCAGTCACATCTTTTAGCCAATAGTATTTGAGTATTTCCTAGAAAATCTCCAAATTCCATGAAAATCGGAATTGAAATCGCAGATTTTTGAAAATCGCGTTTTGGAACCGCAGTTTTGAAAACTGCAGTTTGAAAATCACGTTTTGAAGGTCTGGACCGGTCTGGTTCAAGCCTGGACTGATTTGGGTCTGATCTAAACCGGTTTGAACCGGGTCACTATTTTTTTATAATTTTTTTTATTATTTTAATTTTGGATTTATTGTTTTTTATTTTAATTTTAATACATCTTCGGATTGTTTTTTTTTGTTGTAAAAAAGTTATTTCTTGAAAGAGAGTTCTGATATTCGAACTCGTGACCTCAAGGTTATTTGTTTTGGTGTTTTTCAACTGAGCTATTCGATAATTATTTTTTTATGATGTAAAACATCCATATTTATTATCCGATTTTGTATTTAATATGATAAATATCTTCGGATATTTATAAAATATATCAAGATATACTGTGTTTTTCTGATATTTATCACGTATTAATTTTTTTATTAAACCCTAATTAACTAAAAAATCATCCACCGTAATCTTCTTTTGTCTTGTGTAGGTTTTTTTCAAGTTGATCATCTTCTTTGTTAAAGGTATAAATGATGTATTAATGATTTACGTGTGTACTTTTAGACTTGCTGTTACATCGTTGTTGTATTATATTTTAAATTTTTTATGTGAAGATGGTGTGTGTTTTGTTCTAATTGTATCTTCTAATATTTAATTCTTAATTCATGTGCTCCACATCTTATAACATCTGTTTCTATCAAACCTGCAGATTCTCTTTTTGATACTTGTATCAGTATGGTGATTAGCGTGAACCTACCAATCACATTAGTAATTCAAGTACATATCCAATAGGATCGGGCAGCCATTAGATAATCATAGTGATGAATTAAGTTGGAACCTGATTGTGGGTACGGAATTTTAAAACGGAAAATAAGAATGCAAGAACTGTCTCTACATCTATATGTAAAACCATCCTTAGTTTCATGGCTTGGTATATTTGAAACCAATCATGGATCACCAGTGCGGCATTATTTGTATGAAGTATAGATGGTTTACATGGTATACCAACACACTGTTTAACCTTTAAAAGCCATGGAAAGTTTGACAATAAACTGCCAAGCTCGAAGAACTGTTGAGAACCTCACTGAAGAAAGTGGTAGAAAAGATAATAAACGCTAAGGTTAGTTATTGATCATGTCATTTGTCCATAAACGTTGGTTGGCATCAAATGTAATAATTATCCTATTCTTAAGAAAAATATATTTTGCTTCTATTTTGTATTGCTTATCCTGGTTAACCCGTAAGAATTACCTTCATCTTATTTTATATTCAGTCACCTTTATGATTACTTGCGTGATTAAGTTTGTATGTTACATTTATCTTATTTGATGATAGATGTAGGAAAGAAATAATCCACAGAGCTATCATCCAATGGATTACAAGCACATACTTCCTTTATCTAAGCATATATATTCTCAAATTTCATACTGCATTCAACCACTTATTAAAAACAAATTACTTTCCAGAAAAACAAGCATAACAAACTGTTTCTATAATAGAACAAAAACTACAGGTCCCAAAACAAACCTCTTAATGTCAGCTATCCGGAAGATGTGCTACTAGATCTTTGATAAGTGACCATGCATATCCAACATCTTTTTTAAACATGTGTGGTGTATTTCTTCCAGAAAATGTTTTTATTATTGGAATAACATATGATGGATTCGCTAGAGTTCTGCCATCAAGGTATATACTTTCTGATGTGTTCTTATTCAAATCATCGATCAATTCAAGTATGACTTCCTCTAGACCTCCACATACTGTAGTTATAGATGATAATAGACGGATGTCGGATGATATACTTAGTGTTGGTAGAGTAACAGACGCATCTGGTAACGTTTACCAAGTTCCTGCTCCTACTCGACCACCTCCAAGAATTCTTTGTAGTATCTTTCTCTATGACACATCTTATGGATGTAGTTGTTTATTTTTTTATGCATGTGGTCCTCTAACATCATTACCAACGACATCCTGATCAACAAAAGGCTCATCAACTATCGCATTCAAAGCACTAACCTTCTCGATTGAGCTGCTCATAAGAAGTTGCTAGAGAAACAGCATCTGTTGATGCGAAAGCTTACTTCGCCTACAAGATCCATTGAGTAAGTTTACGTTAAGCGTTGCATTATAATTTTCAATTATGTCATTCAATCTCAGATTAAAAACCGATCTGCTTCCATTTCTCTATCGATGTTCTTTGTAGGAATTCAATTCAGACGCCCAATGGTTATCACCCATAATGAAACTACTAATAAAACAATATCATTGGTTGATGACCCGTTGCGGCCCATCGGACGACCTGTGGACATCGACTCAACACAGGTAGCATTTTTCTTTTCTTCATTTTCTGACTATTTTCTAAGCACTTGGACATCTTATTATACGGCCCGTTAACTGTACCTGGTTATCTGGCATATGTTTTCAACTCTTTAATTTGATACAGGTTTTCTCTACAAAAATGTCCATAGCTTCTCAAATTTTATGCATTAGTTAAATCTCGAATTTGCTGGACCATGGGAGCATCTTTTGTGGTTTATTCTGATTTGTAGATCAATAGAATGATATGTCAGACATTTTTTGAACCCAATTACAGCAGGAACATGGAAACGGTAAGCCCGGTCAGACAGAGTGTTACCACGTTTAAGGAACATGGAAAAGCAATTGAAGCAAGTGAAGTATTAGTATAATAAATGTGGATCAGTGTTAGGACCTTTCGTCCAGAATTTATGTTCAGAGGTGAAGTCGTGAAGATTGGTTATGTCCATAGTGCCAATCAAAGGGGTCGTCATTATCAATATTGAGCAGGTGAATTGTTTATCCTTTTTGTAACATGATACCAAATTCATATACTAATAATACTCTCCTTTGGCAGACTATATTAGTTTGTGACGAACTATAAATCTAAACCAAGGATTACTTTAGCACAGTTTTACTATAACATAATTGGTTTGGAACTAATATATAACTGTTTTGTTTGCACCTATTAAGGGTCATCAACCAAACAACCTAACTTTCTATATCTACTGCTATTAGGTGATTTGTTTTTTTGTTTGTTGTCATAAAGCTTTACGAACTTTGACGTACGCCAAAAACACTCACCTTGCCATTCACATGATACATTTTTAAAGGTATTTGTTTCGTTATAGTCATTTGATTCAATTTTACTTTGATGGGTGATATGCCAATGACACTTTTTGTTTCTTCTACTACAGTTAAATTTTGTGAGGATTTTTTGATAGAGTTAAGAAGATGTTCGGGTCCGTAGGTTATCTATATGATAATCTAGATAGGTAAAACCTCGTAAAATTTGGATGTTACCTGCATTTGGGGATTATTAAGGTATGGCTGGTAAACAAGAGTTGTATTCTACTTGATCAGTGGCAATAAATAGGACATGATTATGGAAAAGTTGGAGAGGCACTTGAACTGTAAGATTACTGAGGCGGTCTAAACCTTCTCATCATCTAACTGATTTAGCAGTTAGTTTCATTGCTCAACATGGTCAAACATAGTGACAAATGAGTTTGCCTTTAAAAATGGAACAGAAGTGGTCTGACCTCAAAGCTAAATGCTTGGAATACAAAGAAAGCTTGAATTAACATCATTGAAGAAACTATAAGGTGTAAAGATAAATAACTTGATTGAGTATAAATTGTATTAAGGTAAAATTTACATTTTTAGTACCATTTTTTAACTTCCATAAGTAGTTGTTTAGCAACTTATGTTATATGATTAATCATTAAAGTATCTGAATTTATTTATACATAGTAAATAACAATAATGTGTGCGTGCTAAGAGTCTGTACTTCCTCTGAACCTTCTACATTAGTTCACGATTCGACACGTCTCTTATTAAATATTGGATGTATATGGTAGTTAATTTGTCCATATAAGTGAGCTCAGGACAGCAGTTACCTCACATCAGACATTTTTAGCCTAAAAAGAACTGAAGCAAAGGCCGATGTTTCCCATATCATTTATGGGATGTGGACAACACGGACAGAACGCTATTTTTTGTGGATTGGTGCTTTTCACTCTTCTAAACTACTCGACGCAATCTCCCAAAAATTGGGATTAATCTTCCTTATAAAGCAGTTTTATAACTTGTAGTTCAGTTATAATCTTTGCGGCTTACGTGAATATGGCCGATACTTCTGATTTTAACATCCAGGTAAGTGCATGCATAATATTGTATCAAATTTTTAGGTAGAACATATACATTTAGTTCATATTGTAGTTGATGTAAATTTACAATTTTTATTTATAGATGAGCTTCTGCAACTGCATTTGTCTATAAACGTTTATTGTATTTACTAAATCTTGCAGAATGAATTTGCATCTTGAATTTCAAATCAAAGGTTGCTCGCTTTGCACCACAATCATCTCAGAACGAGTCTAGCTGTAACAAGCCAAAATAGTCTGCTAAGCGTTGCTCGCTTTGCACCACAATCATCTTAGAATGAGTCTGGCTGTAACAAGCCAAAATAGTCTTTAACACCCCCAAATTTATACAACTCAATACAGCGGAAGACTAGTTGGTGTTACGGGATAGCACATTACTCACATCATAGACAACGCATAAAAATCACGTCGTTTATTAATAAAGCATTTCCATTCATAAATATCAAAGTTACATCGGTCCCAAGTCATATTATTTCATACAAAGTTTTACAAAGTATTTGAATGGAAAAATATTGTTTAAGTGCGGGCCATGAATTCTTGTCGTCTTCCCGAGAATTACCTTCAAGTACCTGAGACAAAACATGTTAAAGAAAAGGGTCAGCGATAACGCCGAGTGAATTCATAGAGTTTAATAAAATCCATCAATATAATATCAATATAAAATTATTACTAAAAATCATCTTGTACAAATCATTTTAATAGGCCATAAAATAGCCAAAGTCATTTTACACAAATCTTTATCGAAAATCGTAATATAGGCATTTGCCTTAAAAATCATTATACGAATCATTGTCCTTAAAAACACCATACAATACGTTTTGCAACGTTGTATAGATTAAATAAAACCATTATATGAATATGGTTATAAAAAGCCTTAAAAATTATTATACGAGCCAATGTCGTAAAAACGTCATACAATACGTATTACGACGTTGTATGAAAATAAAAACCGTTATATGAATATGGTTATGAAAACCAAAATACAAACATAAAATCAATAGTATGACCCTGTATTGCTAGTCAGGCAATACGTCGTAATTCTGAGCGTCTAGTAGTATTTCGTTAGTCGGATTATTATAAGCCGCATGACATTGTTACCTTACTAAACCAACAACGGGTAGCTAACCCGATACCAATTTTGCCCATATAAAGTAGCGTGTCGTCACAAAGGTCACGCTATGGAAATCTTCTCATACATAAATTCGCTTACCAATCAATGTGGCACGACGGGGATCAACCGTCAAGGCGCGAACTGGGGTGATCGTCCCCAAATAGTACTATTAAATGCATAAGCGTCTACCAACTCCCGGTAGTTCACAATTCATGCTAATGGGACTTTTAGTGACATAACCTAACCTTAATAATCTATTTTATTTCATCTATCGGGTCCATTAATCATTTATCGGGTCATACAATCGGGTCATTCAATCATTCGGGTCCAAAATCAATAAACAAACAATCGGGACAAACGGTGTCCTATTTTATAAAAACTAACATGTTATCTCCATCGCGGGTTTATAAAACATTTATAAAAACATTTAAAAGAGTGCGAGGCTATGAACTCACGTTGACGTGGGAAGGCAGGTTATCGGCAATTCGGATGTACGGTACGTGCTTCAATCACGGAAACCTATATAAATAATAATCGGTCTTAGACTCATGTCCAATGACTTTATAAAAATAATAATTATGTATACATATGATGATTATATATATATGATGATCAAGTGGGTTTACATATTCTTGTTTACACATTTTAGTGTTATATGTCGATAACTTTTATACTAGTTTTTCTCGTTTTACCTATTTACGTGTTTTAGGTCCAATAAGCCTATTATAAGTTATTTAACTTATTTTAATCTATTTTGTACTTATATTATCAGTACTTAAACTTTACAAGTTGGGCCCAAATGGGTTAAGCCCAATAATAAGTTTATAAGTGTTTTAGTCCATTTTTGTTGTATTGTTAGTCCAATAACGTTAATTTAGTCCGTTAACGTCCGTATGTCCTATAGCTCGGGTTTTATCGGTTTTTAATTGTTATACATGTTTATATATAAGTATATAAGTTTTATAAAGTTTTCATTAGACGGGTCCAACCATCTAAGTTTTATTTAACAAAAACGTTAATTTTACGGTATTAGCCGAAAAAGTCGTAAAAATCATGTTTATAGTTTTATAACTTATAAAACTTAACAAGTTACCATTTTTATAAAATGTCCACTTATTTAACCTTTAACATATTTATATAAATAAAATTCATGAGTTAGTGGGTTTTAACTTTACATTTTATACAATATAATTTTGAGTGCTCATATAATAGTATTATACTTTATTTTTCAAAAATCTGATTTTTATCTTCATTTTCACCAAAACTGCCATAGCTTGAGTTCTATATGGAGATAGAAGCTCAAATTTTTATCACATAAACTACATGATATGTGCTACATTTAACTCTTCTATAGCTACTGTTGAATCATCTTCTAAGTATTTTCTAAAAATCGTCCAAAACAGTGAACTCAGATTTATACCTTAAACTTGTTTTGATCATATCTCACTCATTAAAATGATTCCATTGCATGGCCAACTCTCACATGTATACAAGACATATAGCTTACTGTAAATGGATTCTACTTCATCATTTTATCAGTCCATGACCTATTTCTTTACTGTTTTATACAGCCATCACTTTTAACCAAGATTTTAACCTTGTTTCTTATAGTTTTTCACCTTTTTAATCATATTTATCAACACCAAATCCCCACATAACATTTTTATCATCATATAATCATCATATACATATACAATAGGAAATAAAATACATGTTTACATAATCAAAATAACAAGAAGATGAGGAGGACAATCTTTATACCACCAAGTTGATGTAGGTTATGATTTGGACATGGTTTTTGATGGAGAAACTTGTGCTTAGCCATGACCATCTTCAAGACCACCATTCTTCATGTATACCTTGTGGAAAATCAGCCCTAAGACACCATGAATACTCCTCCTTGGATGTTATAAGTACCACCAATCAATAGGGTTTCAAAAGGGCTTCAACATATGCAAGTATAACATAGGATTTCATGGTTGAATCAAGATCAAAGGGTGTTTTTGGGGTGGATATGGGACGGCCAAAAATGGAAGGTAGAGAGGATTTGTGTGGTATTGCATGGTGAGAAAATGAGAAGAGTGGTATTTGGTAGCTTGTTTTGAAAGTGGAAAGCTTACATTGTAAGCTTACTTGACAAGTGTAGCTAGTTAAGTAAAAACTTGACACCAAAGTGGCATGTGTTGTTGTGTAGCCGGTTTTGATGGGGGTGGGGCAAGTGTCCCACTTGTCTCATCCCATTTATTTACGGGTACTCCTCGATTCTAGTTTCCTCGATTTGCGTGCCCTCGGGTCGTTTTACGAAAAACGTTTTTATAAATTATGAATCAACGTCACAAAATGAATCCAATAAAATTGTCTCATCAAAAATGGAGTTCGAAAACGTAAATACGTAATCCTAGGGTTTCCGGTTTAGTCGTAAAGGACGTTAAAATAAAATTGTAAGTCCTAGTCTCTTCTCGTAAATTTGTGAGTTTATGAATCAACACAAATTTAAGACTCCAAAATAATATTCATGGACAAATTTATTTTCTTAAATGTCGGACTGTCACCAAAGACGGTGTATGTAAACGTAAGCACGTAACGTTGAATCCTCCGGTTTAGACGTAGTCGATGCTACTCCAAGACGTAAATCCAAATTTCTTCCCAAAAATAAGTGAGTTCATAAAATAATATTTTCAAATAAATATTGAGAATAAAATATCAATCGTAAATTGACGGATTGTCACAGCATTTACCCCTAAACAGGATCTTTGTCCTCAAAGATCATCTTACTACTCGCTTCTTATAGAGTTAAAGCCATGTGGGTATTTCCTCCACATTCGGTCTTTTCTCACAAGTGTAATCCATTATAATACGCGAGTTTCATCAAACATAACTACGGGAATAAGATCAAGCTAAATGTTGACTTACTTTCTCTATCCATGATGTTCACGGCTTTTTGATGAATGCAACTTTTCGCCGATCTAAGCTCTACTAAGAATAATCAGATTCTCACTTGATAGATATTCCATCAAGTTCGATTTACGAAACATAATTCACGCAGTTCTTGAAGTCCTAGGGTAGATCCAGCTTATATGCCTTTCAATCCCAACTTTTACATCATCCCAATGGTCCCATACAACGGGGACTTATATCCCATGATTTGTCAGATCATGAATTCATTTTTCCAAGTTTAAAATTTGTGGCATAGCTTCGCTACCCATTTGGCACTTCAAGGTATACATTTCACATTCACATAACCTCTTGCCCACTACCGGCTGTCAATAATCAAATCCTAATTTCAACAATCATTTCAGGCCTCGCGGGTCGGGTATTTTGCAAGGATAGGTTCGCCATCATAGGAAACCTTAAACCTAAAAGACATGTCCAACTCACAGTGGGTGTATGTGGGGTGTCTTTATCTCAACTCCTGCTTACAGATGCTCTACGATTTAGATCCTAACAAGATTTGATCTCGATCTTAATACGATGATTATCAATGATAATCTCTCCAAAGGAAAACGATTATACGGTCTATTACCAAAGGTCAATCATTCAAACATAAAACAACACTTATATTACTTTGTATCGTTACTTTACCTCATCCCTTCGATTGGGGTGGTACATAGTACTCTCATCAAGGTTCGTTCTCAATGATTCCTGAGCAAATCTCTAGAAATTCGATGCGAAGCGAGGATCTTGACAAAGATGTTCGATACAGGCACACTATGTTTACATAACTCTTTTGCATTTATCATTAACGGGAATGATATTAGCAGATTTGGTCAGTCTGTCGACGATGACCCAAATCGAATCAAATTCAGATGATGACCTTTGCAATAGCTAGACGTTTACTGATGTATGAGGTGATGTCTGCCTTCATAATTGCCATCAGTACAACTTCTTCAGACAAAGATACTTTTAGTCATAAATGACATAAATAGAATACTTATACTTACAAGATTTCCAATATAACTATATCTCACAATCTCCATATTTAGGCAACCACAAGCGGCCTTTAAAACATTTAACGCTATCGGCTTCTCAATTCTAATGGCTCATATTAGCCGCGAACCTCTTTTATAATCTATATTATCCCTTTTTACCAACATTGTTTATTTTTATATCGTTCGGCAATTTATTTTGCACCTTTATGATTAAGGAACATGTCCTAACTGGTTCTTTATCCTTTTTATATAATATGTCAGTATCTATAATATTCTCATGATGATGTAATTATTATGTCCACAATTCACTTAGATATTATGCGTCAGTAATTACGTTCACCTTCCTGATGAAATAAATATCACAACCGTATTTATTCAAAATTCTTTCTTCATATCTTTTATGTTTCAGTTTCGTCTTTACTATTATCTTTATCCGTTTTACTCAATCCGACGTCTAAAGCGTCGATAATTATTACATGTAAATTAACAATAATTATTTAAATTTTATGAAACGTGAACGTAAAAATTTTAAATTTCTTAGTTCGACCAATTATATAAAATGTTCAGAAATAAATTTGAGTTTAATTAACAAGATTTTCGTTGATTTATCGAAAATAATTAATAAGATTCGTAAATGTTCGAAAAACGTTTGTTTATACTCTGGTCAAAGTTTTCTTAGTTGAAAAGAAAAAAATGTCGTTTTAAGTTTTCAGGTTATGGTATAAATGGTTTTACTCAGTCCTTCTTAAGTCATCTTGAGGTATACACAAACATTTACTCCTAAACAGAAGTTTAGTTAAATGGTTTGTGTATAAGGGAATAATCCCTTTAAAAATCCTTTGTTAAAACATTTGTCAAAACATATTTCCATTTCTTTTTGGTAAAATCCAAAGTCTTAAAAGGGCTCTTAATTTTTGAAGAGTCTATATGCATACATCTTACCATTATTAATCCAACGGTCATTTTATGTAAAGGATTAAGTTTTTAATCCCTAAGCGTTAATGGTTCTAATCTTCGAAAAGTCAATATAGCTTCCATTATCTATTAATCACACGGTTAAATCATGTAAAGAATTAAGTCTTAAGTCTTATGTTAAATATTTAAGGTACATGTTTTCATTGTTCAGCCAATTCAGGGCAATCTATAAATAATTATTAACTCATTCTTATTCTTATAAACAAACAAATGGTCCTTAATGATCACGAGCATGAATTTATCAAATTACAGCCTACACACGTGATTCACCAAATTTTTAATGCTACATGTGTACTAGTCAATCCAAACGTCACCACGTGAAACTCATAATGTTCATTACAAGTTCCGGATGTAGTGATTGGAATACATAATCTTCTTCGCGGACGCGAAGTTGATGATAACCATGTCGTGAATCAAATCCTTAAAACATACGCTAGAACCTTGTAAATGATCGAACAAATCTTCTATTTCGAGTTATGGATTTCGTTTTCGATTGTCAATTTACTCAGTCACAGTAACCTATAACTATAAGGAATGATAACACCATAGCTCTTCATGATGACAGGCTTGGTAGAATAAAATCTTTCTCCGACAACTCTCTCAGTTGTACGGTAATTCCTTAAATTCAGATGGTGCTGACGTACAGTGCACATGCCACGGGTGCAGCACCGGTTATATAATCAATACCAAATTCTACTTGCCTTAATGGCGAAAGTCTAGGTAATTCATCAATAAATACTTACTAAAGTTTCAGATAACATAAACATCTTTTAATACATTTATTTTAAGTTCTTTCTAGATTATAATGTCTATGACTAATTCATAATCATTCACAATATAATTTCATGTCTAAATGCAGGATATGGTCATCCATCAAAAATTATTTAGATCTCTTTTGATAATTAACATCTTATCTTTTAGGAAATTCTACTCGAGTTCCCATCAGTTAAGACAATGTCGTCATGTCATAATCAATCAATCCATTCTACGGGCACTATCAACTTTCCAGTTGCATTGCCGTCGATAAGATGTGAACTTCTCAAAAGACTAATAATAACTCATAATCCTTCACAAATTCAAAGATATATGGAGACATAACTAACCTTAAAAGAGTAAGGTCAACGCATAATCTATGCGAGAGAATTTTAAATCAGATACAGATGAAAACATTTAATGAATATGAATATATCCCATGTTTTCATAATTTGAGTACGCATTCGAAAGCTCCTCGGATCGTTACCCAGGTCATTCAAATGAAATCAAATCAAAAGAAATGATAGGAACGTCGATTCATCCAGTCGGGTATCAACACTCGGTAATCAGATACTTTTCCTAAGAATCTCACTATGGGAGAACTGGACAAGAAAGAATTGTCAATTGTCAAATAAGACAATTTCCACAGATGAGTAAATTCAACTCAGAAGAATAGATGCTACAGGTACATATGTAGGTGTCCCTAACATTATGTCCTTATTTTTCACTTCTTGCAGATCTCATTAAAATTTAATTCTTCTCAATCTTCAAAGAAAATTTAGTGTTTATTAATCAGTTTTATGGTGACTACTAATCAGCCTTGCATGGTCAATTCTAAATTGTATGTAGGCGCGCAACTATATACAATTTCAAGATTAACGATGCAATACTCAGTTCGTCAAAATTTTATCATCATAAAAACATTTTCATGCTTAATTCTTAAATAAGAATCAAAAATATATTTACAAAGATTTTCTTTGTTATGGAAATAATTAAGTTTCCAAAGCGTCTTATAAACAACTTCATTTTGATAACAATCACTTATAAATCTCACTATGAATAATCCTTATAGTGATGAAAATTCAATTTTTCTCAAGGCATAATGTTTTATCTTATAAAAACAATGAGTGATCTGCGAAAGAGTGACGAAGAGTTGTTCACCAAGAACTAACTACAATATGATAGGAAATAAGCTTAGCCAATTAATCATGAGGTTCGTGATCTCGATGGCACTCAAAAGAATAATCCACAACGTAACTCAAATCAAGACGAGTACTTGTTCAATGGTTGCATCACTAATGCGAACATTAGGAATAAGCAAGAAAAGATAGATATCATCGATACATGTAGAATTTAGCAATCAAAGGTAGTCTTTTTCATTAATCACAAACAAGTCAAAATTGTACCGTAACACATTACATGTCACTATGTCATACAATTCTCAGAACTCATCCTACCAACTGATGTCTCAGTTAAGTTAGGGATTTTTAAAAGATACCTCGATGATTACTAATCTACAAGAGTCATTAGGTGTTCCACAGGTCCCCGAAGATCCATCGGTCTCAATTCAAAAGAAGATTTCTTCAATTTATTTCTTTCACTGGGCATCCTCATTAGTGGACAAGGGCCTAGGAACAACACTTAACACGAATCAACAATCAATTAAAACCTTATAATTCAATCACAAAACTTAACAATTTCCTCTTAACAATCTCATATTCCATACAAGTTAAATTTTACTTTATTCAAGTTTCAACCAACTTATACTCAATGCGATATCCTACTTCATTCTTCCAATACTTTCAATCTTATTCTTAGGCCTTAATAGGCAATAAAAGCTCGATATGAACAATACTTAATTTCCAATCCTATATCTCTTACAACAACAATTATCAAATGAGTCATTAATATGAAATGACTTGATCATTCAACTTAGACTTCTCGGAAAGGTATTAGTGGCATGAGGCTTTTGGGTAATGGTTCCAATAACAGCCTCAAGTGCAACATTCACCCTTTCGATTTCAAATTTAAGAATTGGGTAACAACGAATCAGATGACATCCTTCCAGGTGGTAACGTTTTGTCAAACTCACTCTATAAGGAAAGATCGTCATGACATCGTTATCAGTTTTAATCTTGCCAATTCTTTTTCAATATCACAATCAACTACTATCTACATTTCTACGAATATCAACCATTTGTCGGGATCATAAATATCCACAACTTGGTTTAGATCTAGGATAGCTAGAATTCCTACGAGAATAGCTTCATTTAATTTACTAGGGGATTTAGGGTTACTTGTAACAATCTACGTCGTATAAATACCTCATATAAATACAGAAATAATCATCAAACAATCATTGTAATAAAATTACATCATATATATATATATAATCTAAGTTATATATATATATATATATATATATATATATATATATATATTAAGATAACACTTCTCAGTCTTGGCCTTGTCGGTAACTCGGGAATTCTTCGGCACCGTTATAGTCAAAAGATTTTTAGACATTTTTAGAAAAATGTTTATAGTTAAAAGATTTTGAAAAGTTTTATTCAAAACCTTGGTTTTTAAAAATCTTTCGTTCTCTATAACGAGAGCTCTGATACCAAACTGTAACACCCCCAAATTTATACAACTCAATACAGCGGAAGACTAGTTGGTGTTACGGGATAGCACATTACTCACATCATAGACAACGCATAAAAATCGCGTCGTTTATTAATAAAGCATTTCCATTCATAAATATCAAAGTTACATCGGTCCCAAGTCATATTATTTCATACAAAGTTTTACAAAGTATTTGAATGGAAAAATATTGTTTAAGTGCGGGCCATGAATTCTTGTCGTCTTCCCGAGAATACTTCAAGTACCTGAGATAAAACATGTTAAAGAAAAGGGTCAGCGATAACGCCGAGTGAATTCATAGAGTTTAATAAAATCCATCAATATAATATCAGTATAAAATTATTACTGAAAATCGTCTTGTACAAATCATTTTAATAGGCCATAAAATAGCCAAAGTCATTTTACACAAATCTTTATCGAAAATCGTAATATAGGCATTTGCCTTAAAAATCATTATACGAATCATTGTCGTTAAAAACACCATACAATACGTTTTGCAACGTTGTATAGATTAAATAAAACCATTATATGAATATGGTTATAAAAAGCCTTAAAAATCATTATACGAGCCAATGTCGTAAAAACGTCATACAATACGTCTTACGACGTTGTATGAAAATAAAAACCGTTATATGAATATGGTTATGAAAACCAAAATACAAACATAAAATCAATAGTATGACCCTGTATTGCTAGTCAGGCAATACGTCGTAATTCTGAGCGTCTAGTAGTATTTCGTTAGTCGGATTATTATAAGCCGCATGACATTGTTACCTTACTAAACCAACAACGGGTAGCTAACCAGATACCAATTTTGCCCATCTAAAGTAGCGTGTCGTCACAAAGACCACGCTATGGAAATCTTCTCATACATAAATTCGCTTACCAATCAATGTGGCACGACGGGGATCAACCGTCAAGGCGCGAACTGGGGTGATCGTCCCCAAATAGTACTATTAAAAGCATAAGCGTCTACCAACTCCCGGTAGTTCACAATTCATGCTAATGGGACTTTTAGTGACATAACCTAACTTTAATAATCCATTTTGTTTCATCTATCGGGTCCATTAATCATTTATCGGGTCATACAATCGGGTCATTCAATCATTCGGGTCCAAAATCAATAAACAAACAATCGGGACAAATGGTGTCCTATTTTATAAAAACTAACATGTTATCTCCCTCGCGGGTTTATAAAACATTTATAAAAACATTTAAAAGAGTGCGAGGCTATGAACTCACGTTGATGTGGGAAGGCAGGTTATCGGCAATTCGGGTGTACGGTACGTGCTTCAATCACGGAAACCTATATAAATAATAATCGGTCTTAGACTCATGTCCAATGACTTTATAAAAATAATAATTATGTATACATATGATGATTATATATATATGATGATCAAGTGGGTTTACATATTCTTGTTTACACATTTTAGTGTTATATGTCGATAACTTTTATACTAGTTTTTCTCGTTTTACCTATTTACGTGTTTTAGGTCCAATAAGCCTATTATAAGTTATTTAACTTATTTTAATCTATTTTGTACTTATATTATCAGTACTTAAACTTTACAAGTTGGGCCAAAATGGGTTAAGCCCAATAATAAGTTTATAAGTGTTTTAGTCCATTTTTGTTGTATTGTTAGTCCAATAACGTTAATTTAGTCCGTTAACGTCCGTATGTCCTATAGTTCGGGTTTTATCGGTTTTTACTTGTTATACATGTTTATATATCAGTATATAAGTTTTATAAAGTTTTCATTAGACGGGTCCAACCATCTAAGTTTTATTTAACAAAAAAGTTAATTTTACGGTATTAGCCGAAAAAGTCGTAAAAATCATGTTTATAGTTTTATAACTTATAAAACTTAACAAGTTACAATTTTTATAAAATGTCCACTTATTTAACCTTTAACATATTTATATAAATAAAATTCATGAGTTAGTGGGTTTTAACTTTATATTTTATACAATATAATTTTGAGTGCTCATATAATAGTATTATACTTTATTTTTCAAAAATCTGATTTTTATCTTCACTTTCAACAAAACTGCCATATCTTGAGTTCTATATGGAGATAGAAGTTCAAATTTTTATCACATAAACTACATGATACGTGCTACATTTAACTCTTCTATAGCTACTGTTGAATCATCTTCTAAGTATTTTATAAAAATCGTCCAAAATAGTGAACTCAGATTTATACCTTAAACTTGTTTTGATCATATCTCACTCATTACAATGATTCCATTGCATGGCCAACTCTCACATGTGTACAAGACATATAGCTTACTGTAAATGGATTATAATTCATCATTTTATTAGTCCATGACCTATTTCTTTACTGTTTTATACAGCCATCACTTTTAACCAAGATTTTAACCTTGTTTCTTATAGTTTTTCACCTTTTTAATCATATTTATCAACACCAAATCCCCACATAACATTTTTATCATCATATAATCATCATATACATATACAATAGGAAATAAAATACATGTTTACATAATCAAAATAACAAGAAGATGAGGAGGACAATCTTTATACCACCAAGTTGATGTAGGTTATGATTTGGACATGGTTTTTGATGAAGAAACTTGTGCTTAGCCATGACCATCTTCAAGACCACCATTCTTCATGTATACCTTGTGGAAAATCAGCCCTAAGACACCATGAATACTCCTCCTTGGATGTTATAAGTACCACCAATCAATAGGGTTTCAAAAGGGCTTCAACAAATGCAAGTATAACATAGGATTTCATGGTTGAATCAAGATCAAAGGGTGTTTTTGGGGTGGATATGGGACGGCCAAAAATGGAGGGTAGAGAGGATTTGTGTGGTATTGCATGGTGAGAAAATGAGAAGAGTGGTATTTGGTAGCTTGTTTTGAAAGTGGAAAGCTTACATTGTAAGCTTACTTGACAAGTGTAGCTAGTTAAGTAAAAACTTGACACCAAAGTGGTATGTGTTGTTGTGTAGCCGGTTTTGATGGGGGTGGGGCAAGTGTCCCACTTGTATCATCCCCATTTATTTACGGGTACTCCTCGATTCTAGTTTCCTCGATTTGCGTGCCCTCGGGTCGTTTTACGAAAAACGTTTTTATAAATTATGAATCAACGTCACAAAACGAATCCAATAAAATTGTCTCATCAAAAATGGAGTTCGAAAACGTAAATACGTAATCCTAGGGTTTCCGGTTTAGTCGTAAAGGACGTTAAAATAAAATTGTAAGTCCTAGTCTCTTCTCGTAAATTTGTGTGTTTATGAATCAACACAAATTTAAGACTCCAAAATAATATTCATGGACAAATTTATTTTCTGAAATGTCGGACTGTCACCAAAGACGGTGTATGTAAACGTAAGCACGTAACGTTGAATCCTCCGGTTTAGACGTAGACGATGCTACTCCAAGACGTAAATCCAAATTTCTTCCCAAAAATAAGTGAGTTCATAAAATAATATTTTCAAATAAATATTGAGAATAAAATATCAATCGTAAATTGACGGATTGTCACATAGTCTGCTCATGACTGACCTATAATGTAGCTAATATATCTATCAAGACCATCCTCGATTAAATATTAACCTTAATAATCTAACAAGAAAATAGTCGGTGTATTGTTATAGTAGCTGGCCAAATATGTTGATCTTTCAGATAGTTGTGACCTGAGTAGGAAAAAAATCGTTTTTAGCTTTTGTGTCACCGCACCTATGAGTAGGAATAAAGCACAACATGGTCATGTTTTTGATAGTTTTTATCTTATCTGGTATGTTAATAGGAAGAAGTTAGCTGAGAGACGACTTCCTGTAGAAGGACAATTGCGAGGAAGGACAGGTGATCAGGTAGCTCCATACAAATACAAAGAGGTGTCTTCTCAATTGATGAGTTTCAGTAGATTTTTATTACGTTACATTCAGAAGACATGATGGGTATGAATTTAGAACCGGTTCAAACTTCTCTAAATTCAAACGCTTAAAACGGAAGTATTAGTTGACATTATATTCTACATTTGCAGGCTTCATGCAAAATCATAACAAGAAAAGGCATACCGATATGGCGATATGATATTATGGTTGCTTGGTGAGACTGTATTTCTTATGCACATATACTTAAAGTACTATATGTTCCTTCGTGCATGGATAACTAGAGCTTGTCATTTATTATGAGAAATTAGAACTCTTCATGTTATATATGTTTCTGCCTCATGTAGTATCACGATATGAAGTATGATGTATAAAGAATGATCATCACTTTGCATGCAATTGCAAACGCTTTGCCTGTTTTCACTTATTTTATATATACGGAGAAGCTTTTATTGTAATTTTACTTAATACATCGAAGTTGAAACTGAAAACCTTATATTGAATTCAAACAACCATAGTCCATAGGAAATTTACTAAGCCGTGTCAAAACTATGTCAAGCATTTATACATTCTGGTGCCAAACTCGGGAAATCCTGTGTTGACACCGTACCGTTTTTAATAGTACCAATTTTTGTTCGAACTTTTTTAAAGTACCGGTACCGGTTGTACCAGATAAAAAGTACCGGTACCGGCTGTACCGGATAAAAAGAACCGGTACCGTACCGGATAAAAAGAACCTGTACCAGTACGAGTCTGTACCAGTACGGGTCTGTATCGATACGGTTCCAGTACCGTACCGTTAACGGTACTCATGCTCACCTCTACATTACATTATTGTTGAGAGAAAAATGTCTTTTGCTATCACATTGCATAATAATATTACTTGCTTCACTTTTAAACTCTAGAACAATGAACCCATACATCTTAAAAAAATCTTTACAAAATGAAACAATGATATTCATTTTTCAAATACAATACTTGTCACTTTTAACGTGATAATTTCTACTCTTTTATCAACCATTTCGCAATTGTCTTTAGATTCATTGTATATATATCTAACCTGAGACTGTTATCTTTTAATGGATATTGTGCTTATTAAATGATCAAATAAAAACATGCAGTTGGCAAGTTGTTAACGTTACAACTCCATCATTATTTCCATGTGTTGCGTGCAAGGTTTTAAAAAGCTCGCAAAGGTTTTGAAAAAGCGTGAGGCTTGACCTTCACGCCACACAATAAACCAACGCTTGAGTTTAAGACTTGAAGTGAGACGATAAGTGAAAAAACGTGATAAATCCGCATAAAACGAGATGCTTGAAGGCTTTTTCAAACTCAATTTAGATAAAAATAGTATTTTTTTTATATTATAATGGAAAATATTACATTCAAAAATAGTTTCTTAACTCTATTCCTTATGTATTACACTTTTTGTGACCTCGCTATATTTATAATAAAATATAAATATATAAATTTATATATTTTATCATATTTTGTGACGTTTTAATTCAAGCCTTAAAAACGTCATAACTCGCCATGAGTCGTAAAGGCGTGAGGCTTGATCATGCCGCCACGTCGCGCCTTATGCTATCTAAACCTTGGTTGCGTAAGTGTAAAAAGTTGAGTGTGTCTCATTTAAAGAAAAGTTCATCACGTTCTTACAAAGAGATATTTAGTAAGAGTTTCAAGAAGTAAAATGGTTAGACAATTATATTTTGTTTAAATGCTTCAAAAATAAATGGAGTAGTATTTGATTGCCGATGTCGTAAATCATATATTTACGTGGGTGGAATAAAAAGGAATTCAATATTGTATTAATGCATGTTTACACTAACCATCGTCTAACATTAAAAAATAATTTTTAATTTAAATTAGAATTATTTTAAAATTTTAATTAAAGACATTTAAAAATAAATTTAACGTTACTTAGTGTAAACTATATATAAAATATACTAAAGGTTAAACTTAAAAAATAATAAACAAAAAATGCACTAACCATAAACCTTACGGAACAAAAAAAGAACGACCCCGCCCGTTGGGCGGGTTACGACGCTAGTATATATATATATATATATATATATATATATATATATATATATATATATATATATATATATATATATATATATATATATATATATATATATATATATATATATATATATATATACATATATATACATATATATACATATATATATATATATATATATATATATATATATATATATATATATATATATATATATATATATATATATATATATATATATATATATATATATATATATATATATATATATATATATATATATATATATATATATATATATATATATATATATATATATATATATATATATATATATATATATATATATATATATATATATATATATAGATTTCGGTTCAAATGAGAACTTTTTAAAGTTGAAAAAATAAGAACCAGCTAAAATCTCACAAATGACACTCTACTTCAAACAACTTTTAAACGAGATTAACTAAAGCTAAGTTTTATAATAATTTAATGGGATTTCTTTTAAAAATTGACGAATTCTAAGTGATACATCTTGATTTAAGGTGTGATTCGTATCATGTCTTGGTATCGTGTATCATGTTATTTAGTGGTGGTTGTGTATCAAATGTACCATTTTATGTATAAGATATTATCTTGTTGAGATTTTGATGTATGTGTATCACGTTTTTAACTGTGTATCAGTAATACGTTACACATTAAGTCGTCGTTTATTAGTCAATAGAATGTTAAGTTGTATAAATAATGTATATTTTGGTGTATTATTGGTAATATGATTATGTATCAATGTTTTATTGGTGTTTTAGATTAGTTCTCATTTTTACAACTTTAAAAAAGCTCTCACATTAACCTTCCTCTCTCTCTCTCTCTCTCTCTATATATATATATATATATATATATATATATATATATATATATATATATATATATATATATATATATATATATATATATATATATATATATATATATATATATATATATATATATATATATATATATATATATATATATATATATATATATATATATATATATATATATATATATATATATATATATATATATATATATATATATATATATATATATATATATATTTCACCTTAGCATAAATTTTGCACTAATACTTGGCTTTGCAACCAAAGTATCCAAGTTCGTTATAGTTCCGAATCTTTTCGAATTGAAAACCGGTCTAAAGTGCGACTCAATCGTCTTTTGGTGAATCAAAGGTTTGGTTGATTTGTTTTAAACTAATTGCAAGTAATTAAAGTGTCATTTAGTAAAATGGAAGTTAACAGATTAAATTGGATGACGAGTAAAAATAAATGCATAAAACTTTAAAGGTGACAATGGAAAAATGCTAACTCACTAAATTAAACTAACACTTGGAAAATTTTCAGAAAAATAAAAGGTACTATATGCTGATGAAATGGGTCAATCGGAATGTATAAACTTTGACCTAATCGGAATACATGGGGAATCACACAATCGGAATAACCAGACTTAACTAAATCGGAATAACAATTAGACAGCCAATCGGAATCCAGGAAGTGAGGGCTTGATCGGAATTTCACAATGGGGGTCAATCGGAACACGTAGCAATGAAACCAATCGGAATAGCAAGAAATAAGGCAATCTGAATATGAACTCCAAGTACCAATCGGAATATACAACAAACGATACCGTCGGAATGTTTGCAAATGACCAATCGGAAATGGTAAAGTGCCCGTCGGAATAAAGATCCAATCGGAAAGGGAAGTTAACAAACTCTCCTAAAATTGTGGGAAACGATTATGGCGCCGGTCGGATTGTGCCAATCGGAAAGGGGGTTTTATCACCCTTTCCGAAATCTATGGAAAAGGAATAAGCTAGGAAATAAGCTAACTTTTACAAGCCAATTCCAAAACTTATAAATCCAAAATACTTAACCGAATCAAATAAGCACTTTATTCAACTTATCTAACTCGAAATTAAGTAACTTTTTAGATCAAACCATAAAAACATCAACTTTTTAATAAACTTTTTAATAAGAAAAATAAGATAATCATAAAAATAAGCCAATAAGCACAAAAGTCTTAAAGCTTAATCAAATGAAAACTTATAAAATGATCAAAAGATTAACTTTTTAGCATGAAATCAATTAGAACAACACGGATCACATGATAATCACACCAAAATCAATCTTAAATCAAAGAAAAGTAGAATGAGATTAAGAGATAAAAGCTTAAAATAGAACTTTGATTAATGAAATAAGCAATACAAAGAGTTTAATCTAGAAAGATCAAAAGAAAAAGATGAACTAGTGAGAGAAAGTTTAAGACTTTCTCTCTCTAAAAACTAAAAAGTGCAAAATTAACTAAAAACTCTCACCACCCTCCTAATGACTATTAGGAGGGTATTTATAGGGAAGGTGCATGTGTTGCATCTTCTCTCTTGCTTTCTTCACGTTTTCTCGACTCGACTTTAATTCTTCGTCTTTGTCGTCTCGGGATTTGAACTTGTCTTTTAATTTTCTTCTTCTATTAGACTTAAGTTCTTTGACTTCGTTAAACTTCCGTCTTTTGACTTTTTCTTCGATAAATCTTCAGAATAGGTCTTGGACTTCCGTTCTTTTTGCACTCTTGATCTTTTGACTTCGTCTTTTTCCCGTTTTCTTCAGTAAAAGCCCGTGAAAGCCCGTGTTTTCTTCCTTTTTCATATTTAGGTCCTAAATCACAGTAAAAACACAAACCACGCATAATTCCGACTTTTACGACATAAATCACACGTTTTGGTCTTGTTATTATTGGAAATAAGTGGTAAAAGGATAAGTGTTTTCACACTTATTAAATCCCCTACACTTGACCATTGCAATGCCCTCATGCAATGTATTAATTTTTAAGCACGGTTTACATTCTCCATCATAAATAACCCACCTTGGCCTTTATTAAATACTAAACATAAAAGATAGAAATAAGTAAAGGAATTAAAAACTTACATTGGGTTTTGGCGGCCATGAACATTTATCATCCTCAAGTTTCACGTTCCCCATACCAAGCTTAAAAACGAGATCATTGTTATTATAAGTTAGCAAACTATCACAAACTCATGTGGGCCAATTATTCACTTAGACTCCCTTATTCCTAGGTGTATCTCTTATATTTTATTTTTGTCTTGAATGATCACGAGGATGCATTGTTTGACTTATTTCGATAGTTATTTAGTCCGAAAATAAGGTGAACGATTTAATCAATAGTTAGCTAAAGGACCAAATCTTTTAAAACTGCTTCTCGGGATATCAGAAAGTTCATATCTTGGCATAACTTGGTTCGCGATTTGAGACCTTTCTCGGGCCGATATTTGGCAGCGACTTCATACTTCGAATCTTCGAGAGACGTTCTTGAAATTATGGTCTTCTCTTCATAATAGGAATTTCTTCACTTGAAGTTTTTGAGAGATTCTTCATCTTTGGACCACGACTTCTTCATTTTTCTCCAATCTTTATTTTGGACTTTGATATACAACGATCCGCCTCCTTTTAGGACTTGGATCTATTTATCCTCATACCTTGTTAGGGTCTTTTCGGATAGACTTCTCCATGACTTTTGGGGAGTTCTTGCTTTTCGTCGTGTGTCTCGATCCTTCATATTGATTTTTGATAAATGATTCTTCACATCACTTTTGGATCTTTAGCAACAAAATGTAGCCCTCATGCCTTGTTAGGGCCTTTTCGGACTCGCCAATCTTCGCGCCCCGCTTCATAAGTTATGCCTTGGCTATGAACTCTCGTCATTACCGAGCAACTTTTAAACGATCTGGGGCTAGAAGCTAAGTAACCTTTTAAATCGTATAACCTTATTTATTAGCAGATTAATTTATTAACAAGCGGAGGGAGAATAGGCTCATAATTAACTCACATAAATTCATGAAAGAATACCAAACTTATAATTGACTCTATCATCTCTCGTTCTCCACAGTTTAAAATCTCAAGGAATGAGACTCGTGGATGCTTGGCCTATTAAATCAAAGTTTTGGGTTTTCGAGTCGCTTATAGGATCTTGCAAATTCTTAGACTCTTTCAAGTTTAGAAATCGCATTTTAAAGTTCCCTTGATAAACGACTCTCTAGGATCAATTATAGGAACTTGCGAAAAGTTCTTGTTCTTAACCCGTGAGAGTTAAGACTTTCGCGTTTTATAGCTCCCTATATAAAAGCCTAGCAAAACTTGACTTAAACACGTTAAGGATACTAGCTAGAGTAGACTTAGGCAAGTAAACTCGGGTTGAGTCAAAATGTTCACAACTAAGAAAAATCTAAAACCACTTATTTGAAAATTTATTCTAGCAAAGGAAACATAACAAAGGCAAATACAACTATACAACTAGGCCAAAATAGATTAAAAATTTTGAAAAATGTCGAAAAATCAAATTTTCCGGCTAAAATGAGGACAAATACAAGGAAAAGACCACTTACTTCGATAGAAGTCCCCCCTACACTTGAGATAAACATTGTCCTCAATGTTTAAGCGTGTGGAAGTAAACTCCCCTACACTTAGGACATTATGCACGTTGTTTAAATCTTGTTTAGGAAAGGACAACTAAAGTGAATTCAAGGTGAACATATAAAATATGAAATATTGAATCACAAGAGTTTAGGATAGAACCGGGAAGATGGAAACACGGTATCACGGTTCGTCAAAAGTCATCAAGATGCTTTCTGAAGCTTTAATCCCTGCACAGCACAAGAAACAAGACAACAAACATATGCGGGGCTCCCCCTACACTTATTATGAAAGCAGTAAAGGATAGAACACGGGTTGCCTCCCGAGAAGCGCTTGTTTTTGTTCACCGAGTCATGAGCCTGACTCGACCCAATTTTAGTTCCTGGGGAACGTGGTGAGGGATGGAATCATCTCCTGAGAGATGTCCTCACCAAAGTACAGCTTCAAACGCTGGCCATTCACCTTGAAATTGGGCCCATTCGGCTGAGAAAGTTCAATGGTCCCATATGGAAATACTTTGGCGACGGTGAATGGACCAGTCCAGCGGCTCTTCAACTTGCCAGAGAAGATCTTCAACCGAGAGTTAAAGAGTAGAACGTGATCTCCAACGTGGAACTCTCGGTTCTTGATTTTAGCATCGTGGATCATCTTCGTCTTCTCCTTGTAGATCAGCGAGTTCTCATAAGCTTCATTCCTTAGTTCATTTAGCTCGTTGAGTTGAACCTTGCGATGATCACCGGCTTTGATTATGTCGAAGTTCGCCCACTTCAAGGCCCAGTGTGCCTTATGTTCCAGCTCAATGGGTAGGTGGCAGGCTTTCCCGTACACAAGACGATATGGTGTACAACCGATCGGGGTCTTGTAAGAAGTACGGAAAGCCCACAGAGCATCATCTAACTTATCGGCCCACGCGGCACGATGCTCTCCCACAGTACGCTCCAAAATTCTCTTCAAGCCACGATTGGAAATTTCGGCTTGCCCATTGGTTTGGGGATGATAGGCGGTGGAAAGACGGTGAGTGACACCATACTTTGCCATGACTCTTGCAAATTGATCGTTGCAAAAATGAGTCCCGCGGTCACTGATGATAGCACGAGGAACGCCAAATCGAGCGAAAAGCTGTTTCAAAAAGTTCACAACCACCCTCGCATCATTCGTAGGAAGAGCCTTAGCTTCAACCCACTTAGAGACGTAGTCGACGGCGACGAGGATGTACTTGTTCCCTTTGGAGGATGGAAATGGCCCCATAAAGTCGATGCCCCATACATCAAAGATTTCACATTCCTGTATGAAATTTTGAGGCATCTCATCCTTATGTGTGATCTTGCCTTGACGTTGGCAAGCATCACAATGCTTAACCATTTCGTGAGCGTCACGATAAATGGTGGGCCAGTAGAATCCAGAATCAAACACTTTCTTAGCGGTGTAGTTGGGACCAAAGTGACCACCGGTGGGTCCTTTGTGGCAAGCTTGAAGGATGTCAAAAGCTGCCGGTCCGTCAACACATCGACGAATAATCAGATCAGCACACTGTTTGAATAGATAAGGGTCATCCCAAAAGTAAGTCTTAACATCGTTCAAGAACTTCTTCTTTTGTTGGGATGTTAACCCTTTGATGAGAATACCACCCGCTAAATAGTTTGCAATGTCCGCAAACCACGGGGTGCCATCAAGATTGAGATTTATAGACATTAGAGTCTCCAGGGGGAAAGAGTCGTTGATCTCTTTGTTCGGATGATCCCCCTGATATGGATCCTCAAGTCGACTCAGATGATCCGCGGCCAGGTTTTCGGCTCCCTTCTTGTCACGAATTTCAATGTTGAATTCTTGAAGGAGCAAAACCCAGCGAAGAAGTCTTGGCTTAGAATCGTTCTTTGTCATCAAGTACTTCAACGCGGAATGGTCCGTGTATACGATGGTGGTGGATAAAACAAGATAGGGGCGAAATTTCTCAAAAGCATAGACAACAGCTAAAAGCTCTTTTTCGGTTGTCGTATAATGCAATTGAGCCCCCGTCATTGTTTTGCTAGCGTAGTGGATTGGTTGGAAGTGTTTATTCACTCTTTGGCCCAAAACCGCACCAATAGCAAAGTCGCTAGCATCGCACATCAATTCAAAAGGTAGCTCCCAATTAGGGGTAACCAAGACCGGTGCCTTAGTTAGCTTATCCTTGAGAAGATTGAAGGCTTCGAGACACTCTTTAGAAAAGATAAAGGGAGTATCTTTTTCCAAGAGGTGGGTCATCGGGCGAGCGATTTTAGAGAAATCCTGAATGAATCTACGATAGAAACCCGCATGACCCAGAAAGCTTCTCACACCCTTCACGGTTGAAGGTGGAGGTAACTTGGCTATGACATCTACTTTAGCACGGTCAACTTCAAGACCGGCTTTAGAGATTTTGTGTCCTAGCACAATGCCTTCTTTTACCATAAAATGGCATTTTTCCCAATTAAGAACAAGACGAGTGTCTTCGCACCGCTTAAGCATACGTTCCAAATTGGCAAGGCAAGTAGAGAAGGAATCCCCGAAGACCGAGAAATCATCCATGAAGACTTCCATGGTTTGCTCAACCATGTCATGGAAGATAGCCAACATGCACCTTTGGAAAGTCCCGGGGGCATTACATAAGCCAAAAGGCATTCGTTTATAAGCAAAGGTGCCATAGGGACAAGTGAATGTTGTCTTCTCTTGATCTTGGGGATCGATGGGTATTTGAAAATAACCCGAGAAACCATCCAGAAAGCAGTAATATTCATTACCAGCTAGACGTTCAAGCATTTGGTCCATAAAAGGTAAAGGGAAATGATCCTTTCTCGTGGCATCATTGAGTTTGCGGTAGTCTATACAAACTCTCCACCCAGTAACGAGACGGGTAGGAATTAACTCGTTGTTTGCATTGGGCACAACGGTGATTCCGCCTTTCTTAGGCACACAATGGACTGGACTAACCCACGGTGAATCCGAAATAGGGTAAATCATACCCGCATCAAGAAGTTTGATAACCTCCTTTTTGATGACTTCATGGATTTTAGGATTCACCCTTCGTTGACTTTGAATTGTGGGCTTAAAGTCGTCCTCCATGAGAATTTTATGTGTGCAGAAATGAGGATCAATTCCACGGATGTCCGAGATTTTCCAAGCGATAGCGCGTTTATGCTTCTTCAACACAGTGACAAGTCGGGCTTTTTCGTCTTCTTTCAGATCCTTTGCGATGATGACCGGTAACTTCTCGTCGTCTTCCAGGAAAACGTACTCAAGATGAGGAGGTAAGTCCTTAAGCTCAAGAGTAGGAGGATCCTCAATAGATGGTGAAACTAACGATGGATCATCATTAGTCACCTCTTTAGGGGCAGGAGGAGAGAATGGGTCCTCATTGAGAAGTCTCTCAATAGTATTAATGTCTTCATCCCAATTTGTGGACAAATTATCATACTTAATATCGAGAGGACCCAAACTAGCTTCGAAGTCATCCAAATCACTTTCTCCAAAAGGAGTCAATGCTGGGGCAATTGAGGCAACGGTCTCAACATTGGGTAGAGAAGAAAGAGTACTTTTGCAAGCATCATGAAAATGTTCTTCACAAGCTTCATCGAGAACATCAATAGCATTAACACTCTCATACGAATAAGGTTGCTTAGAAATCTTACCCATGTTGAAGACAATTTGATCGTCACCAACTCTCATGATTATTTCGCCTGCGGCTACATCAATGAGAGTGCGACCGGTCCTCAGAAATGGACGTCCGACGATTAATGGAACACGGGGATCCATCTCGTAGTCAACGACGACAAAATCCGCCGGGAAGGTGAATTTATCGACGCCAACAAAGACATCTTCGGCTATCCCCACTGGATAAGCAACCGTACGGTTGGCTAATTCCAAAGTCATTTTAGTGGGGACTAGCTCGGGGAGAGATAATTGCTTCCAAACACTTAAAGGCATTAAGTTTATACTGGCACCTAGATCGGCTAGGGCCATGCAATTCTCTACTCCCGGGAAGTTGCAAGGAATCAAGAAGCGACCCGGATCACCAAGTTTGGTGGGCAATTGCCTTAAGAGCACTGCGGAGCAATTCTCATTAAGGTGGGTCTGAGCAATGTCAAGAAGCTTTTCTTTATCACTTAAAAGATCTTTAAACATCTTAGCATATTTGGGCATGTGAGCGAGAGCCTCGGCAAAGGAGATGTTAAAATTCAATTGTTTGAACATTTTAAGGAAGTTCGAAACCTGAATATCATCCTTGCTCTTTTGCTTCTCTTTCCTCAACCTTGAAGGATAAGGTATATTGGATGAAGAAGAAGGCTTTAAGGGAATAGGATCACTCACAACCACGGGTGGTGGGGAAATGGGGATAGAAGGTGAAGGAGGTGGAGAAAGTTGCTCTTTTTCCTTGTTCACAATCACCGGTGGAGGTGTAGGAAGCTCGGGTTCCATATAACCTTTTCCACTACGAGTGGTGATTGCTTTCATCTCCCCTCTTGGATTCGCAACGGTATTACTCGGAAGAGTACCCGAAGCAGAGGGTTGATTACCTTGGATGAGCGAACCAATCATATCACGAAGGTGAAGAGCTTGATTGTTGAAAGAGTTTTGCATGTTGGCATTAATATCATTGCTGTGTTTTGCCATATCATTCCTTAGCTCGGCTCGAATATCGCTCCCTTGTTTCACCATGTCATTCTTCAAGTTGACAAATTGACTCTGTAGATTCGTCACCATCACACGATTAGTCTTCATGAACGTCTCGACGTCTTGGTTTACGGCCATCGGTTGATTGAGAGGTGGAGCCTGGTAAGCTTGAGAATTTCCTTGAGTTGGGTATGGGTTTCTTTGGGATTGATACTGATTTTGAGCACGAGGTTGGGATTGGTTGTTTCGGTTGTAGCTTTGTTGTTGGTTTTGGTTTGCAGGAGGAAAACCGGGGGGAGCAAGATAATTGTTGGATCGATAACTTAGCAAGTTACGGTCTCCTTGAGGGCGGGCTTGATAGCCTCCCGTGGGATAAGTACCATATGCTGCGTTAACGTCTTCAGAATAATTGCCGTGAGTAGAAGGACACTCATTGTAGGAGTGAGGACCACCACATGTGTCACAAGAGATAACAACGGCTTTAGCCTGTTGAGTTTGGTTAGAAGTCAAAATTTGGAGACTTTTGTTGATATCAAGAAGAGCACGTTCCAAAACAGACGAGTTGGTGGTGGAAGAAGTAGACGAAACATTGACTCTCTGATTAGATCTTGAGGATGCGGAAGAATCCCAATTCTTGTGGTGAGTAGTCATGTTTTCAATCAACTCTCGACACTCCTCTGGTCTCCTTTTCATAAAAGTACCACCGGCGGCGGCATTGATCGTGTCACGATCACGAAAAGTGAGACCATTGTAAAAGGTGTCAATGAGAGTGACGGGGAGCATATTGTGATTAGGACAGCGGTCGATCAAATCATTGTAACGTTCCCAAGCATCGAAAAGCGATTCATCATTCTCTTGCATAAATCCACTGATTTGGTTACGAAGGCTAGTGACCATGGATGGGGGAAAGTAGCGCGATAAAAAACGTTGAGTCATGTCGTTCCACGTGTGAATAGAATTCTTAGGAAGACGGTCAAACCATTTTTCGGCATGGTGAGAAAGCGAGTGTGGAAAAAGTTGAAGGCGAAGGTCATCCATAGAAACACCGGGGCACTTCATGCTTTGGGTAATGGTAATGAATTTGTCGAGGTGTTTGTTGGCATCATCATCCGGAATTCCACGAAATGGGTTCGTTTGCACTTGTTGTATCATATGATGCTTCAACGAAAACTCCTGAGCCGTGACGTGCATTGGCGCAATCGGGCCTCCGCGTCCGTTCATGGTGGGTTGGCACAATTCCTCCATGGTTCGTAAATCAGGTTGAAGGACATTGTTGTTGTTGTTGTTGTTGTTGTTGTTATTCAAATTATTTTCAGGTGGGTGATTATTATTGTTGTTAACACCAGCCATATCTAAATCTTCACGATTCTCGGGCTCAGAATAGTTTGTAGATCTAGTACGCATGCACCTGCAGAAGAAAAATATACACAAGAAATATCTATATAATCTTTTTGGTTTTTATAGGTTTTTTAATGTTTTTGTATTTTTGAAGAGTTTTTATAATTTTTTATGGATTTTTGGAAATTTTAGAGCAATGAAAATAACGTTCAAAGAACGGATCCCAAAACTCAATGCGTCTTTCACTAAAAACCGTTTATCTTAACGAAAAGAGCCGGCAGCGGCGCCATTTAATACAAGAGATGTTGCCACCTAAAGTATCCAAGTTCGTTATAGTTCCGAATCTTTTCGAATTGAAAACCGGTCTAAAGTGCGACTCAATCGTCTTTTGGTGAATCAAAGGTTTGGTTGATTTGTTTTAAACTAATTGCAAGTAATTAAAGTGTCGTTTAGTAAAATGGAAGTTAACAGATTAAATTGGATGACGAGTAAAAATAAATGCATAAAACTTTAAAGGTGACAATGGAAAAATGCTAACTCACTAAATTAAACTAACACTTGGAAAATTTTCAGAAAAATAAAAGGTACTATATGCTGATGAAATGGGTCAATCGGAATGTATAAACTTTGACCTAATCGGAATACATGGGGAATCACACAATCGGAATAACCAGACTTAACTAAATCGGAATAACAATTAGACAGCCAATCGGAATCCAGGAAGTGAGGGCTTGATCGGAATTTCACAATGGGGGTCAATCGGAACACGTAGCAATGAAACCAATCGGAATAGCAAGAAATAAGGCAATCTGAATATGAACTCCAAGTACCAATCGGAATATACAACAAACGATACCGTCGGAATGTTTGCAAATGACCAATTGGAAATGGTAAAGTGCCCGTCGGAATAAAGATCCAATCGGAAAGGGAAGTTAACAAACTCTCCTAAACTTGTGGGAAACGATTATGGCGCCGGTCGGATTGTGCCAATCGGAAAGGGGGTTTTATCACCCTTTCCGAAATCTATGGAAAAGGAATAAGCTAGGAAATAAGCTAACTTTTACAAGCCAATTCCAAAACTTATAAATCCAAAATACTTAACCGAATCAAATAAGCACTTTATTCAACTTATCTAACTCGAAATTAAGTAACTTTTTAGATCAAACCATAAAAACATCAACTTTTTAATAAACTTTTTAATAAGAAAAATAAGATAATCATAAAAATAAGCCAATAAGCACAAAAGTCTTAAAGCTTAATCAAATGAAAACTTATAAAATGATCAAAAGATTAACTTTTTAGCATGAAATCAATTAGAACAACACGGATCACATGATAATCACACCAAAATCAATCTTAAATCAAAGAAAAGTAGAATGAGATTAAGAGATAAAAGCTTAAAATAGAACTTTGATTAATGAAATAAGCAATACAAAGAGTTTAATCTAGAAAGATCAAAAGAAAAAGATGAACTAGTGAGAGAAAGTTTAAGACTTTCTCTCTCTAAAAACTAAAAAGTGCAAAATTAACTAAAAACTCTCACCACCCTCCTAATGACTATTAGGAGGGTATTTATAGGGAAGGTGCATGTGTTGCATCTTCTCTCTTGCTTTCTTCACGTTTTCTCGACTCGACTTTAATTCTTCGTCTTTGTCGTCTCGGGATTTGAACTTGTCATTTAATTTTCTTCTTCTATTAGACTTAAGTTCTTTGACTTCGTTAAACTTCCGTCTTTTGACTTTTTCTTCGATAAATCTTCAGAATAGGTCTTGGACTTCCGTTCTTTTTGCACTCTTGATCTTTTGACTTCGTCTTTTTCCCGTTTTCTTCAGTAAAAGCCCGTGAAAGCCCGTGTTTTCTTCCTTTTTCATATTTAGGTCCTAAATCACAGTAAAAACACAAACCACGCATAATTCCGACTTTTACGACATAAATCACACGTTTTGGTCTTGTTATTATTGGAAATAAGTGGTAAAAGGATAAGTGTTTTCACACTTATTATGCACCGTCATATGCATCATTCATGAGCATACATCATTTTATCACTGAAATTTGAGCATTTGTCATATCTGGAACAGTTGAAAAAATTAAGCACCAAGAACTTGGAACAGTACATTATGATCGTGAATATTCAATCATGTGATCACATGAACAACATGTATGACTACATCTTTATGAGCATACAGACATACCACATTTTATCATACATTATGTATGGCTACATTGTATGAACATACAGAACACAAGACATCATTTTGGGACTTTTAAGTCACCTGTAAATTCATGAGCATACTCGTGCATCATTTTAGGATTTTAAAAACCTAAAATCATGATCACAATTAATAATATTTATTTAGTATACTATTACTACAAAATATATATATACTATATATTTTCTCTACACTTTATGTGTTACTACTATCAACAAAAGCTATTTTCATCATATAATTTTGTATCTAACAAAATTATGACAATTATTTAAGTATCTTTTACTTTTAATAAGTAAAACTATAGTTTTATTTATTCTATACTATACTTTCACCTAAAACCCTAAAACCTAACGACATCGACTTGGAATCGAACCTACACTCACAATATACTACCTAAACTCCTAATAACTACACAAGAACATTAGAATTAAACTAAAAAATATCCTATACTACTTACCTTAGCCGAATCACACTCACACCATACATACACATATTCAAAACCTTTCAAACTCACTTTTGACTTTAAAAAAACCTTGTACATCATCCTCATTTAAACCATACACTATGCAAACACCTCTTTGTCTCCTTCGACTCTAAATATGCGACGGCTAGGAGGGTTTTTAGGGTGTAAGTGTACATCAACTCATTAAAACCTAGTACTACAACAAATCCATGTTAGATACAATGTGTACTATGAAGATTACACCAAATCTTGCAACTCTCTCTCTCTCGTCGTGTGTATCACCCGAACCACACACCTCATACTCCCTTGGATATTTATCTAATTCTTAAGTATTCCAATCTCACTCACAACTTCCATTTTCGGATAACACAAACCTCATATATTACCTAGACGAAACCTCTCTTACACAAGCATTTACTATCCCAAATCTTGGTTCCTAGAGCATTTACTGCTAGTCCACACTTGGATCTTGGTGTTCAAGGCAATCTAAGACCACCCTAGGTCACGTTTGAAGTATACTCGACGCATAGAATCCATATAACTTCTAGTTTGTGACATTCATCACTATCTCCATCAAACAAGTAAGTATCCACTCCCTATCCTAAGTTCATTTACCATTTCCTACTTATCATGGCATACAATACGTGTAGGATCCATGGAATCATGACTAGGGTTGCATGCACACGTAAAACATTCTAACACATGACCCACAAACATATAGAAGCCCACGACTTATTTTGTTTCGTAGGTAAACAAACTTTAAAAACCCTAGATCTATGGAGAACTAGTAGAAAAACCTTGCTTATGAAACCTAGATAACAAGATCTATCAAGTAGAACATGTACCCTAATAGACGAGCCATATGTCTCAGCTTATTTTATTAAACCGGGTACCAAACCTTTACTTGAAGAACCTTTAGCTTAAAATTATGCTAGGATTAGATAAGCGCATAAATAAGCTAGGTAAGCTCACTAAATAAGCCTATAAGTCATAAGCCGCGAACCAAATAAGCTACTAAGCCCATTAAGCTTTTAACCATATTAGCTGAATAGTAAATAGGCCCATAAGCCCAAGTAATAAGTTTGGATTATTAGATTTTGCTTAAGGAACTTGTACTAGTAATTTAACAAGCCCAAAAATGAGCCCGTTAAGCACAAGAATCCAAACCGGAACCTTAATGGACCAACCAAACCCATTTAACACTAAATCCACTATTCAAAGACTTTTTGTTCCATTTTTGCCAAAGTGTAAAAGTATAGGCTAAAAACATAACTCTATAAAACATAATTATTGTGTTTGATACTTTCATAATGTCTAAGGACCAAAATCGCCAAGTTTGAATGTATGGGGGTGCGTTTGTTTTTATACCGAGACATAACACAACCACAAGGACCATAAGTGTCAAATTCTAAACTTAAAACAAGCCCTAATACTAACCTATATTATTTTCGAGACTTGGAGGACCTATTTTGCCATATTACTAAACTCAACCGAGCCCTAGGGACTCGGTTTGTATTTATACGATAGTTTTAAACCCTAGGGGTCACTTTTGCCACATTTCGAAAGTAATATGAGCCCTAGGGGTGTTTTTGAAAATAAATATAACGAATAAGGACTAACGAAGTAATACACTTAACGTACGAAACCTTATGGGTTATTTTGGAAGTTATTACTTTACAAGGACTAATGTATAAATTTAATTTAATTAAAACATTAATAAAATTGTTTTATTAATAAATTAAATTAAGTTATATTTTCATTAATTAAATTAAATAAACTATTAGATTTATTTACGACATTTTATAAAGAACAAATTACGTTAGTACATTTGAAACCCTAAGAAAATTTGGTGAAACATATTATTTTCTTACAATCATTTAATTAAACAAAAATCTATTTAATTAATTTATTACACCTTGGTTGTACGAACAGTTACAATACATTTTTAGAAACTAAAAATATATTATCATCGATAACTTACTATAAGTTTAACGCTTAAAAAATAGTAACAACTTATTAATTCGTGATCATGCATTCTCATCAGTTACATTTGTTTGTGCATTTTTATTGTGCATATACTGGGACATATAAATTACTTAGGTAGTTTCACTACTTCGTGATCATACTGTTCCAGTGCATTCAGTGACATTATCCCTAGATCATCACTACTGAGGTGAGTTCATGGCCCCATCTTTTATTGTTTTATAACTGGGGGAGAAAACATACTTAATTATTGTTTATGCAAACGCTTATAGACAACAACAGATTACTGCCTATTGTTTGCCCCATTATTCCAGTGGACTGTTAATGTAGCTATTTTTACTAGCAATTAAGTTCAATTTATGTTCGTTTCCTCGATCCACTCGAATTGATTTCTAATTAAACGTAAGATTGATTGTTCTTGGTGAATAAAACTTTTTTTTGGTATTTAAAAAAACTAAAAACTATTTAATTAAAAACTATTAAATTAACTATTTTAAAATTAAATCCAATTTTAACTAAAAACCTTACTATTTAAAAATTTAAAACTAATTTAAACTATATGTAAAACTATTTTGAAATTTAAACAAAATCGATTTTAAAACTATTTTTAAATAAAACTAAATTAATTGAAAACTAATTTTAAAAACTAAATTTAAAAACAATTTAAAATTATAAAAGTAATTAAAATATTTTTATATTTTTTTATTTTTGAAACTTTATAAATGAAAACTATAAAGAAAAACTTTTTAATTAAAATTAACAAAACTAAAATTTGTATTAAAACTATTTAATAAAACTGCAGCTAAGATTAACCAACCTATATTAATTAATTAACGTGTATTAAAACACAAATAACGGGCTAGAGGAGATGGTAAGACGTGTTGCTGTTGAGCGAAGGGTCAGGGGTTCGAATCTTTGGAGTGACCCTTTTAGGCTATTATTTTTTTTTTGGAATTGGAAATACTCAGACCAATTGGATCTGAGCTTAACAGCTTATACTAGTAAAGCTTAGACGACCAAATAAGCAAAACAGCTAAACAAAAGCAGATAAGCAGAAATATAATAAGCAAACCAGACGTAAGCAAACCCAAACTAAAAGTAATAAGCTAAAAAAAATCTTAGATTAAAAACAGATCTTAACTATAAGCACTTCAACCAAATCAAATAAGCTCAAAATCCTAAACAGATAATAAGCAAATGAAAATAAACAAATCTTAATACACAAATACTAGTTTAAGCAGATACGGATATATTAAACTCAAAAGTACACTAAAACCGACTTAAACTAGAAAAGATTTATCAACTTCTGATGACCAAACCAAAACAATAAGCAACAAAAATTAGTAACTCCAATAAGCAAACCTAAGCAAAATTATAACGGAAAATAAGCAGATCTAGCAAAACACAGCAGATACCAAGAACTTCAGTAATTGAAAACTAGCAGCAACTAAGATCTTAATCAATACAAATCATAAAGCAGATAAGGACTATATCAAATCAGATAAAAACTAAACCAAAACCAAACTACTCAGATATCCATAATAAACCCAAACAAAACAGATATGCAGATAAATAACTCTATCAGATTAAAGCAACCTCAAGCATAACAAATAACAAATAAAGCAGATTAAAACTAAAACTTATAAAAGAAAAATAGAAAATCAAACCTGATGTCGAAAACCTTTGGGAAGAAGGTAAGGCGCTGAGCCCCCTTATAATCTAAAACGAGACCAAATCAAACACACCACCATATCAACCAAACGTCACCATCATCGAACCATAAAGAAGCTACTCGAACCAGTTTTTAAATCTTCCCAGTGGGGAAAATTAATAACCAAAATTTATTTTATATTATTTAAATCAAACTATTGATTAATTTGATTAAATAATATTTAATATTATTATGACTAAATAATTCAAGATTAAATTGCAATAATCAAACAGAAAAAAAAAGAGACGAATTAATTAAACCTAAAAATACTTTTCACTGATATTAAAAAGATGATTACAATACTTTGAAAGGAAATACAATTAATCTAAAAACTAATTTAGCATAATAATAAAAAAAATTGGCACGAGAAGAAAATTACACAATGAAGGGGGTTTTTATAAGAAAACCCTAGAAACCTTCTTCATTATATTGGTGAGCAAGGAAATAAATCTCAGCCGCTAAACACATCTTTTCTTCCTTCTCTTTCTTTTCTTCTTTATCAAACGGCTGAGAATCACTCCCTTTTCACTCGGATCGCCAGGTTGTCCACTTTGTGCTTCTTGTGTTTCTTTGCTGCTGAGTTGGTGATGTAGGTTTTTCGTACACGTTTTAGGAAAAACGCGTATGAGTGACAAGTATTAAGTTATACGCTTTAGGAAAAACGTAAAACCGAATAAATGCGGGTTCGTTCTCGAAGGAGGTGTGTGTATTAATGTGCCAATATATAAAATAACAATGTTTGGATTAGTGACGTTTTTGGTTGAGAAGAGAAAAAGTAAAGACGAGTTACGATTACAATTAAACTACGACGTTGACGTAAAACGCGAACGTAAATACGTAAAACGCGACGAAATTTAAAAATTAAACCTAAAAATTAAAACTAAGTCTTAAATAATATAAATAAGAATAAAAATCCAACAAATATATTTTAAAACCTTTTATTAATTAAATATTCAATTTTAAATGCTAATTAAAGCCCTAAAATTAAATATAATTAACAAAATGCCCAAAATATTATTTTATTGAACTAATAAATTACTTATATTATTTAAAGACTAAAAACTATTTTTCTTAAATTTTAAAAACTATTTTTCTATTTTTTAATCACTAAAAACTATTTTTAAACTAAAATAATCATAAAAAATAATAAAATAATGCCAAAATTAATTTAACAATTTTAAAAATCCTAAATTACCCTAATGAACAGTAGAAAATTGAAAAAGTTTGAAAAATGTAAAAATTTGCACTAAAAGACAAAACAGATTTATGATTAAACCCTAATTATACTAAATTAATCATAAAAAATGATAAAAAAGTGAACAGTAAATATTTTTTAAACTAAAAATCTAAAATTAATATTCTAAATCTAAGAAAAATTTTAAAAGTGAAAAATATAATTTTTCTACACTAAAAGACAAAAACAGATATTTAAAAAGTAATTAAAAATAACAATTAAATCTAAAAAAATACTAAATGAACAGTAACTAGAAATTAAATTATACTCAAAAATCAGGAATTAAAAAAGAAAAATAATGGAAAAAGTTTCAGGTCCTAATTCCTAAAAAAGTTCACAAAAGACAAAATATTAAGATGTGATAGTGACACTTTTGAGAGTTTCTGTCTTTTAGTAGAGCAGTACTAACAATAACACTAGCAGGGGTAATGAAGTTCCCACTTCTAGTGTTAAAAACAGGTATGTGGACCTTTTTGCTTGTAGATTGAGATTGAGTTAGTATTTTTGGACAAGAGGGGCACCCCTACACTCAGTGGAGTGTAGGGAGTCAGTAAATGCTAAAAAACACACAACCACAATACAAGTATCTCACACAAATAGGCCAAATAAGCTACTGTATTTCACTGTAGGTCTGAGGGTGTTTGTTTGCTGATGCAAATGGTAAGAAAATGAATTTTAGATGCCAAATGCTTGCATACACCTTAACCAAATCACTTATAAGCAGAGTAGAATCCTAGATGACCCTACTTCTTAACAGTCAACAAACTTACAAGGCAATTTACTCTAATTTGAACATAGAAAAAGATCTTTCTGTTTTTTAAGCACTATGAACCAAATTTTAACATACAAACTCTTTTTAAAACCCATAAGACTAAAAACCAATGACTGATTATACTTGAAACTAGCATATAGAATGTATCTATACTACTTTCAAGCCCCAAACATGTCACAAATTCCTAGCTAGCACACAATCCCAAACAGTCCCTTAAATTCAGAAACTTGAAGTTAATAAACTAAATGCTTTCTTAAGCTAACCAAACTGATTTCTTAGCACCTAAACATACATAACAAGCCTAAACAAACATGTTAAAACCAGGGAAATAACATAAGAACAAGTTCTACACACAATCACATAAATATCTTATAAAATCTCAAAAAAATGCCAAAAGGGGTTCAAGCCATTACCAGGCTGAGGCCTTCCAAGTGGATTGTTGGGAGCTTATATGAGCTTATGGGGTGTAGAGAAACCCTGCTGAGGTTCAACAACAGAACCAGGGTATATATGTCTTCACAAAAAAATGAAATGAAGTGAAACTCCTTCTTTCTTGTTTTCTTGTAACCTGCACATACACAAAGCAAACCAAGAGAGAGAACAAGTAGTATGAGCTACTGAAAAAGCTCTTGTCAAGAAGCTTTTCAGTAGCTTATGCTACAGTAAGTGATGTAAAATCAGTAAAAAGAAAGAAGAAAGATTTTTGAGGGAAATCTTTGATAAACCTTTAACAAACCAACTTAAAAACCTTTTGATTATGACAAACAACTTTTGGGAAGATGAAAGCCCAAGTTATACTTCCACTTTCACTTCCATATAACTTGGGATTCAAATCAGACGAATTTAAAAAAAATGAAACTTGAAACTGAAAATTCCTTTTAAACTTTTAAACCAATTCTTAAAAAAACAGTAACTGAATTACACTAATGCAAGAAATAAAGATTGGAACTCAGAATCATTGCACAAATTTTAAATATTTCATTGTCATTACTTTATAAAAAAGGGTACAATAAAACTGGAACAAAGGAAATGCTAACAGGCTAGCATCCTTTATATAATACTCTATAGAGAATTCTAGAATACATGAAAGTAATAAACCCTAGCTCATGAATAGACAAATTTGCCCTTGCAGATTGAACTTGATTTTTGGTCAAACGTGGCCTCTTGTGAAGTGATGTTGATGTTCCAGCTTGTAAGGTGATCTTGGACGTATATTGGACTCCTTAGGGACCAAGGAAAACTCGTGGAGCCGTTGGATGACTGTTGATTCCTTTCTTGCTAAAAATGGTGTGACAGGGGACAAACGTGGGGGCCACAAGGTGTCATGGGTGAGTGATGTTAGAGGTGGGTTTTGTTTAGTGTGGGATCAATCAATGATCTGGAAAAAATGGGTGAAAAACCCTTTGATTTGGGGGTAATTAATCCTGGTAAAGTTAGGGTTCTTGGGTAGAAAATAGGAGTTTTAATCGGTTTGGGGGTGTTTAAATTTTTAAAAACTGTGTTTCCCCCACTTTATATTAACTAATCATGTTTAATTAAAAGGGGTTCAAAAAGGATTTGTGACAGGGTCGAATAAAGATTTGGATTGGTCTTGGACTGGGTGGGGGTGACGTGTCAAATGGTGAGTGGAGGGTGAATTTTATGTGTTTGTCCCTTTCAGTCCTTGCATTCCCCACATTTGTTCACTTTGTATTAAACAACCAAAAACTCCTTTTTCCTTTGTAAGAACTTTGGGCAGTTGGCATGTTTAGTCCTTCCAAGTTATAGTCATGAAAACAAGGACTAAGCTTGTGAATTTTGAGATCTTCAAGGGCCGATCTTGTATATAATCAACATTTTAGGGACCCAAATGCAATTATGAGTTTTGCAAGGGTATAAAATGTCAAGTCTTCAAAAGTAGAGGGACCATTCTTGCTAATTCTTCAATCTTCAAGGACTTGACTAGAAAATCAAGATTCGGGTCCAGTTCTTTGTGCGGTTCGTTTCCCGTGTTTGTTTTTGCTTGATTCCTTTGATATTTTGGTGAATTCACGATATCCATACCTAAAATACACAATGAACAAACACAAGCATATATTTGGGTATTTTGACGATATTTCAAGCGTTTTTAGCCCGATTTGGACGATGAGACTATGTATAAATACAGTCTCATCACTCCCCCATACTAAACCATTGCCGTGTCCCCACGCAATGTTAGAATTAAGTATCATAGCACTTCCAAAATTCATTTTATGATGACTTTTATTCAAGACATAAATTTAAATAAACTACTACACGCGTTTTAGACATAATATATTGTTTTCATCACGAGAACGTGACTTTTAGGATCATAGAACAAGAACACGTGAATGCTTCGTTAGAAATAATTTCGTCGTCCTCGATTTTCACCCAATTCCATGCTAAGCGTGTAACGAGATCATTGTTATTATAAGTTAGCAACACGAACACATCTCATGAGTGTTAATTACGAACCTAAACTCCCTTATTCCTACTTGGTATCTCTTATATTTTATTATGTCTTAATGATCACGAGGATACATCATTGACTTATGCGTGAATAGAGATTAAGTCTAAAAATAGAGTTTTAACGGTGTAACCAAAATCATTAAATTAATAATTCATTCTAATAGACAACGATGTCAAAAAATTAAGTCAACAAGAAAGATCGATAAACATGTGACTAAACCGCCAAATCAATATTTAGTAACAATTTATTATACAAAAGCGTGGGGAGAATAAGCTAATAATCACTACACATGAGATCGTGAACGATTACGAGACTTATAAATAACTCTATCATTTCTCGTCCTCATTTAAGAGACTTAGCCTAAAAAGTTAAGGAATCGAAGCTAAGTGCTCAACACGCACGGTCGAGTCAAAAATTACTCTCGTTCTCACCATCGGAAAACCTACATTTGTGTCTTAAACACTTATGAAAATCAAGAAAAATTTTAAAATTTGGCCATTTTTAGCCTTATTTGCAACAAAAAGATAACAAAAAGATGAATATTGGATTACGTGTTGACGTAAGCAAGGTGAAGTATCTACTCACCCCCCATACTAAAACTAAACATTGTCCTCAATGTTTCGAGTCTAGGGGTGTAAACACCCCCATACTAGAGACGAAGTCGAATGCTTAATCTCGAGCATGGAAAGGGTAAAACGAATAACCTAAAAGTCGTTTATGAGTTATGCTATTAAGCTAAACGTTAGAACATAAAAGGATATCATCGGATATCGGAATCTCCAAAGGCAACGATCGAAGCTCGAGTGATCCGTAAGACGAACACGAGAGGCTTCAATGATGACGATGAACCTAATAAATCACAATCACAAACAACCACGGAACAAAGGTTGGAAGAGCACAAGTCCCCTCGTTACTTTAAACTAAGAAAACGATAATATGTACAAGGATAAGCATGAGAATCCCCCACGAGGCACCTTGTTTTTGATAACCGAGTCAAAAGCTCGACTCGGATCCCCATAAATGTGATCATTTAGGGATAATCTTGGTTTGGTCATTTTTAGTAGGGCTTACATGATAAACAAGGCCCAAAAGTACGTGGAGTACTTTAAAAACCCGATAAACGTATACCGGGGTCAAAGATAGCGTCCTCGTTTTCGGATGAAAGACGAAACAACGCCACTTCGACACGTGCCAAAACCCCAAAGGGGTAGAAGAAAAGAGATAAGAAGTAGAAAGGTGGGGCAATGGGTAAGGCAACATAATGAGCTACTCGAGGTAGACTCACACCAAGTAAATGAATAAGATTTCCATTTATTGCATCGGTGGAAGACCGAGATTTCCCTTTACAAGCAATTCCGGGATCGTAAATCTCGTCCTTGGTGGTAAAGTGTGAGGGAACATTTGGGGCTTCCCCCATACTAAGACCACACCAACCGTCGTCAAAAGGAGTAGACGAGGTGGTAGTACTCATCAAACGCGGTGATGACGGAGTTAAACTTGTAGAAAAATCTTTTAAAACATTTTAAAAATCCTTTCCTTTTTCATCGTTCAAAAACTCTTTATGAAAACCTGATTGAATAATGTCGAAAATATTTGGTGTGTCAAATTCAAAATTAGTCGCGCTAAAAATCCTCACATTTAAGTCGCGGTTAGGGGGTGGTGGATTATATAAGTTCTCAAAACGTCGATCAATAAAGAACACCGCCCCCTCTGGGTCTACATACTCGTCATCTTTATGAACGTCGATCTCATCGATTTCTTCATCATAGATAGGCTTGTCAAACCATGGTTTGTCATTCCCCTCTTTGATGATTTTAGAAACTCTTTCGAAGAGATCACGATCAAGCACGAAACCATCATTCTTTTGTGGGGATCGTTGATAAGTTAGATCCTCACGAATATGGTAAACGTCATTCTCAAATGAGGAGTGTTTATAAGGTAACTCCTCGAGAATGGGACTTGTGCCTATAGCAAGAAAATCATCGACCTCCTTAAAGAATTCTTCATCATCACAATTGTGAAACGAAGGAGGATCGATGATATGGTCATCAACGTTCTCGAATTCATCATCAAAAATGGGATTATGATGAAAAATAGGTTCGTATACGGAATTCGAGTACGTTGTGAAAGTGTCGTCATTCTCATCATCATAAGAAATTTCCGACATGAGATCGTCCTCTTCATTTGAAGATTTATCAAATGGTAAATCCTCGAAGATGGATGGCGGATTAGCAAGTATATGCTCGATCTCGGAAAAATCATCATCGCCATCAAAGAAAGTGTCGATGTGAGCAAGTTCTCGAGTGGATTTCTCGAGAGTCACAACCATGGACTTACAAGTCGAATGACTATGCTTAGGTGACATTTCTATGATGGGTGAGATTTCATTGGGTTGGGCCACTTCCTTAGCCTTAATGGGTTTGGGGCTAGGAGTGGGAGGCACTTCAATGGGTTTAGAAGTATGGGCCTCAAAGTCATGGTCCTTCGAAGGTGGTGAAGACGAGCCCATATTGGTCTTTGTCGTGATGGCACTAACGTCGCCCTTCGGAATTGGTGTTTCACTTGTTTCGCTAAAAACATCCCAAAGTGAGTTTTCATCCATAAATTTACACATACCCTTTTGAATTAGGTACACGTATTCTTTATCATTAAAATTATCATCTTTAAAACCGTTTTTCTTAATTCTTTCAAAACATGCATCAAGCTTCATTCTTTCCGCTAAAGTAAACATTTTGAAATCATTAGGATTTGAATCATTAGGTTTTGAAACCTCGGTTTTTTCATTCTCATTAAATCCTTGGGATTTTCTAGCAAAAAAGTCTATTTTTTCATCCCCATATCTCATAGTAAGTCTCCCCTCGTGAACGTCAATTACGGTTCTAGCCGTCGATAAGAATGGTCGGCCTAAAATAATGGGACATTTAGGGTCACACTCGTAATCGGATATAACGAAATCCGCGGGAAAAACAAACTTTCCAATCCTAACATAGACATCCTCGGCTATTCCAATTGGTATAAGTGAAGTACAATTTGCAAGCTCGATAGTCATGTTCGTGGGGGTAAGCGAAGGCAATCTCATCAATTTCCAAAGAGAATGAGGCATGAGATTGATGCTAGCACCTAAATCGGAAAGGGCTAAACATCCCTCAATCTCGGAAAAATCACAAGGTAGTAGAAATTGGCCCGGATCCTTTTCCTTTCTCGGCATACGCCTTTTGGGTTTTTTAAGAAGGATCGATGCACAAGTTTCTTCAAGGGTTACTTTGGTAAGGTCGACAAAGCTCTCTTTTTGAACCGTGGATGGAATTTGAGGTACACGAGGGTGTGCACTCTTTTCCTTGGTCGCCACGTTCACCCCATCGACTTTAGAACAAGAAGACGTCTCAGAAGTCGAGGGTTGAGAGGGATAAACAACACGGAATCCTTCAAGGTTAGGGGTAATCACACGACCTTTCTCACGAGACGAGGCGGCTTTACATTGTTCTTTCGGATTAGCAACGGTGTCACTAGGTAACGAATTTGATGACGAACCCGAGGCTTTGTTCATTATGGCCGAAAACATCTTTTTAATATCAATTTGCCCTTGCTCAATCTTCGTGTTTTGCAATTTCAATGTATTAGAAAAGTCATTTTTCAAAGTACCAATTTCTCCCTCTAAGCGTCTCATATTAGCCTCATTCGTTTTCATGTAATTTTGAAAATCGTTTGACGAACTATTTTGATTTGAATTAAAGTTCCCTTGGTTTTGATTGTTTCTTTGAAAAATGTTTTGATTCCCACTTGAAAAATTATTACCTTGATTGTTGTTGTTTGAAAAATTCGAGTTTTGATTATTATCTCGATTTTGCCAAGTTATATTACGACCTTGATTATAACCTCCTTGATTCTGATTCGAAAAATTTCCTTGTTGATTGTTTCCTTGAAAATTGTTGCCTTGGTTATAATTTCCATGTTGTGATGGACCCGCGTTATTTTGATTTGAAAAATTGTTGTTTCCATTTAACGCACTCACATTCGACGTTTGGCCATCCGTAGCCGCACACTCGTAATAATTATGAGGTCCACCACAAAACGTACACGAAACCTCAACCGCTTTCACCGTAGCGGGAGCGTCTTTCTTTTGCATCTCAACGAGAAAAGACGTGAACACATTCGTCAACTTGTCGACTTTTGCATCAACTCTCTCAGTGTCGCGATTAGAACTACTAACATTGGCGACATTGGCAACACTTGCGGAGTTGGTAAACCTTGGATCGGTTTTCGATAATTATCAAAGCTTCTCTCGGAGTTTTAAACAAAAAGTTGCCACCGGCGGCGGAATTCAACGAGTCTTGTTCGTGAAAATTAAGACCGTTGTAAAACGTATCGATTTGGTGCAACTCGGAAAAACCATGGTGAGGACATTGCCTAAGCAATTCCTTAAAGCGATCCCACGCGTCTCTAAAAGATTCATTCGGTTTTTGCTCAAATTTTGTAATCTCGTTTTTGAAAAACGTTGTCTTAGACGGTGGGAAAAAATAATTAACGAACTTGGAAACGAGATCCTTCCACGTAACTATCGAATTAGGTGGCTCTTTCTCGTACCAATCCTTGGCGGCACCATCGAGCGAGTATGGAAAAAGCATAAGCTTGACGACATCGGTGTCGACGTTCTTAAACTTGCTCGTGGCCAAAAGACAATCAAAATTCCGAATATGGTCGTGAGGATTATCGACTTCACGACCTCGAAACTTCGTAGCTTGGATCAACGAAAGCATTCCGCTCTTAATCTCAAAATTCTCCGCCTCGATAGCGGGAATTACGATCGCGTCTCCATAACCCTCGGTGGGCGCTTGGAGCAATTCCATCATCGAACGATTGTCGGCCATCTCCTCTAAGGTTTCTTCAACAACGATATTAGGAACGTCGGTTTCTAATTCTCGTCTACGTCGTCGATTCCTTCGATTACGATTGCGTCGATTCGAAGCTTCGCTAGAATTGGAATAATCCTTCGATCGAGTGCGCATGCACTAAGCGTAGAATGGGTGGTATCAAAGAAGATTCTTTTTGCGGTTTTTCGATTTTTCAATTTTTTTGGTTTTTGATTGGTTTTTTTAATTTTTTTGGATTTTTGAATGTATTACGTAGACAAAAATCTACAAATCTCTCCTCGAATCGACTTTCTCGATTAAAGGAGCCTCAAAGAATGAAAACGATCACGTGGAGTGAACGTTCTTGATGACTTTATAACGTTGGTGGAACACCAAAACGTTCAAGAGGGTTTAATCTTGAAAAGACAAGCAAATATAATATACGTAGATAATACTTGGGCGGCAAACCCTCGATTAGCCCTCTTTCTCAAAACACGCACAAGCAAGCGGAGGAAACGAGGCGGCGCGAAGCACTTAAGAACCTTTTTCCTTTAGGTCGTGAAATACAACCGCCTTATACCCACCTTATAGTTTGTGTTAATTGAAATTAAGCCTCACGAAAGTATTTATCTATTTTGCCTTAAAACTTTTGCTTTGGATTCGAATATAATGATCGAGTGATGAAATCCCGAATCAAGGTTGCGTTTTCACGCTTTTGGAGTACTTGTATATTTATTGTTCTTACGTAGATACAATATAGTAATAATAATATTCACAATAAAAACGAAAACCAATATATCTACAATATAGTAAAAGATTGTTTTGTGTTTAATTTAGGAAAATTAAACACGATTTATTTGGATATTATAATATAGTAATGAAAAATAACAAAAATGAGTATGTACGATATTTACGCTTTTCCAAAAATGAAAAGCAAAAACGCACTACTCACACAAACACGATACTAATAATAATGGCACACTAAACACCTCCCCGGCAGCGGCGCCAAAAATTTGATGTAGGTTTTTCGTACACGTTTTAGGAAAAACGCGTATGAGTGGCAAGTATTAAGTTATACGCTTTAGGAAAAACGTAAAACTGAATAAATGCGGGTTCGTTCTCGAAGGAGGTGTGTATATTAATGTGCCAATATATAAAATAACAATGTTTGGATTAGTGACGTTTTTGGTTGAGAAGAGAAAAAGTAAAGACGAGTTACGATTACAATTAAACTACGACGTTGACGTAAAACGCGAACGTAAATACGTAAAACGCGACGAAATTTAAAAATTAAACCTAAAAATTAATTAAAAATTAAAACTAAGTCTTAAATAATATAAATAAGAATAAAAATCCAACAAATATATTTTAAAACCTTTTATTAATTAAATATTCAATTTTAAATGCTAATTAAAGCCCTAAAACTAAATATAATTAACAAAATGCCCAAAATATTATATTATTGAACTAATAAATTACTTATATTATTTAAAGACTAAAAACTATTTTTCTTAAATTTTAAAAACTATTTTTCTATTTTTTAATCACTAAAAACTATTTTTAAACTAAAATAATCATAAAAAATAATAAAATAATGCCAAAATTAATTTAACAATTTTAAAAATCCTAAATTACCCTAATGAACAGTAGAAAATTGAAAAAGTTTGAAAAATGTAAAAATTTGCACTAAAAGACAAAACAGATTTATGATTAAACCCTAATTATACTAAATTAATTATAAAAATGATAAAAAAGTGAACAGTAAATATTTTTTAAACTAAAAATCTTAAATTAATATTCTAAATCTAAGAAAAATTTTAAAAGTGAAAAATATAATTTTTCTACACTAAAAGACAAAAACAGATATTTAAAAAGTAATTAAAAATAACAATTAAATCTAAAAAAATACTAAATGAACAGTAACTGGAAATTAAATTATACTAAAAAATCAGAAATTAAAAAAGAAAAATAATGGAAAAAGTTTCAGGTCCTAATTCCTAAAAAAGTTCACAAAAGACAAAATATTAAGATGTGATAGTGACACTTTTGAGAGTTTCTGTCTTTTAGTAGAGCAGTACTAACAATAACACTAGCAGGGGTAATGAAGTTCCCACTGCTAGTGTTAAAAACAGGTCTGTGGACCTTTTTGCTTGTAGATTGAGATTGAGTTAGTATTTTTGGACAAGAGGGGCACCCCTACACTCAGTGGAGTGTAGGGAGTCAGTAAATGCTAAAAAACACACAACCACAATACAAGTATCTCACACAAATAGGCCAAATAAGCTACTGTATTTCACTGTAGGTCTGAGGGTGTTTGTTTGCTGATGCAAATGGTAAGAAAATGAATTTTAGATGCCAAATGCTTGCATACACCTTAACCAAATCACTTATAAGCAGAGTAGAATCCTAGATGACCCTACTTCTTAACAGTCAACAAACTTACAAGGCAATTTACTCTAATTTGAACATAGAAAAAGATCTTTCTGTTTTTTAAGCACTATGAACCAAATTTTAACATACAAACTCTTTTTAAAACCCATAAGACTAAAAACCAATGACTGATTATACTTGAAACTAGCATATAGAATGTATCTATACTACTTTCAAGCCCCAAACATGTCACAAATTCCTAGCTAGCACACAATCCCAAACAGTCCCTTAAATTCAGAAACTTGAAGTTAATAAACTAAATGCTTTCTTAAGCCAACCAAACTGATTTCTTAGCACCTAAACATACATAACAAGCCTAAACAAACATGTTAAAACCAGGGAAATAACATAAGAACAAGTTCTACACACAATCACATAAATATCTTATAAAATCTCAAAAAAATGCCAAAAGGGGTTCAAGCCATTACCAGGCTGAGGCCTTCCAAGTGGATTGTTGGGAGCTTATATGAGCTTATGGGGTGTAGAGAAACCCTGCTGAGGTTCAACAACAGAACCAGGGTATATATGTCTTCACAAAAAAATGAAATGAAGTGAAACTCCTTCTTTCTTGTTTTCTTGTAACCTGCACATACACAAAGCAAACCAAGAGAGAGAACAAGTAGTATGAGCTACTGAAAAAGCTCTTGTCAATAAGCTTTTCAGTAGCTTATGCTACAGTAAGTGATGTAAAATCAGTAAAAAGAAAGAAGAAAGATTTTTGAGGGAAATCTTTGATAAACCTTTAACAAACCAACTTAAAAACCTTTTGATTATGACAAACAACTTTTGGGAATATGAAAGCCCAAGTTATACTTCCACTTTCACTTCCATATAACTTGGGATTCAAATCAGACGAATTTAAAAAAATGAAACTTGAAACTGAAAATTCCTTTTAAACTTTTAAACCAATTCTTAAAAAAACAGTAACTGAATTACACTAATGCAAGAAATAAAGATTGGAACTCAGAATCATTGCACAAATTTTAAATATTTCATTGTCATTACTTTATAAAAAAGGGTACAATAAAACTGGAACAAAGGAAATGCTAACAGGCTAGCATCCTTCATATAATACTTATAGAGAATTCTAGAATACATGAAAGTAATAAACCCTAGCTCATGAATAGACAAATTTGCCCTTGCAGATTGAACTAGATTTTTGGTCAAACGTGGCCTCTTGTGAAGTGATGTTGATGTTCCAGCTTGTAAGGTGATCTTGGACGTATATTGGACTCCTTAGGGACCAAGGAAAACTCGTGGAGCCGTTGGATGACTGTTGATTCCTTTCTTGCTAAAAATGGTGTGACAGGGGACAAACGTGGGGGCCACAAGGTGTCATGGGTGAGTGATGTTAGAGGTGGGTTTTGTTTAGTGTGGGATCAATCAATGATCTGGAAAAAATGGGTGAAAAACCCTTTGATTTGGGGGTAATTAATCCTGGTAAAGTTAGGGTTCTTGGGTAGAAAATAGGAGTTTTAATCGGTTTGGGGGTGTTTAAATTTTTAAAAACTGTGTTTCCCCCACTTTATATTAACTAATCATGTTTAATTAAAAGGGGTTCAAAAAGGATTTGTGACAGGGTCGAATAAAGATTTGGACTGGTCTTGGACTGGGTGGGGGTGACGTGTCAAATGGTGAGTGGAGGGTAAATTTTATGTGTTTGTCCCTTTCAGTCCTTGCATTCCCCACATTTGTTCACTTTGTATTAAACAACCAAAAACTCCTTTTTCCTTTGTAAGAACTTTGGGCAGTTGGCATGTTTAGTCCTTCCAAGTTATAGTCATGAAAACAAGGACTAAGCTTGTGAATTTTGAGATCTTCAAGGGCCAATCTTGTATATAATCAACATTTTAGGGACCCAAATGCAATTATGAGTTTTGCAAGGGTATAAAATGTCAAGTCTTCAAAAGTAGAGGGACCATTCTTGCCAATTCTTCAATCTTCAAGGACTTGACTAGAAAATCAAGATTCGGGTCCAGTTCTTTGTGGGGCTTCGTTTCCCGTGTTCGTTTTTGCTTGATTCCTTTGATCTTTTGGTGAATTCACGATATCCATACCTAAAATACACAATGAACAAACACAAGCATATATTTGGGTATTTTGATGATATTTTAAGCGTTTTTAGCCCGATTTGGACGATGAGACTATGTATAAATACAGTCTCATCAGTTGGCAAGTTTTAATTGGAGGGATGGTGGTGGTGATGTGGTTTATTCAATCACATGAAAGAGATTGGCCACGTAGGTGAGGACCACATGGTGTTCTTCTCTGATTCTTATGGGGATTTAATTGAGAAACGTGTGAACCACACGAATTAGGTAAAAGCCCCAATTTTAATTGGGTAAATTTTTAATTAGGGTTTGGATAACAGTAAAAGGGGTGTTGCGTTTGGGAGAGAGAGATGAGGGAAAGGGAGGTGGTGTGAGTGTTTCTTGTTATTATCGAAATTAGGTGTGAGGTGAGGGTAAAATAAATAAAACGTCTGTGGAGGATAAATATTGACCAAAAATAACCTTTGACCTCACTTTTCACCGTCCATCTATTTTGCAAATGGGCTTGGCCCAATTTTTCCATCCGTTTCTTACTTATTTTTCATGGGCTTTTGTTTGATCCAAAAAGTCTTCATTCGTTTTTTATTTGGAATTGGGCCATGTAATGGGCTTTGTCCCAAAAGTAAGTAAATTACTATCCAATATTGGGCTTTTAGGCCCATTATTCAAATGTGGGACCCAGAAAGCCCATTAATCTTCATTAAGACAAAATCCGCTAAAAACGAGCTCGATTTCGACTTCCTTGTTCTTTTCTTCAAAACCGTGTCGAATTTTCCGGTTTTCGTGATCTTTGGCACACTTTTGGTTTCTTGACTTTGTATTTGTCTCTTTCTTGGACTTTTCTTCAACAATTGACCGTGAAATCCCGTGTTTTCTTTCCTTTTGATCTTTTGTACCTATTTTAAACAAAAACACAAAACCACACGTAATTCCGACATTTACGATACTAAACACATGATTAGGTCTTGTTTTTCCTTGATTTTAGTGGCAAAAGGATAAGTGTTTACACACTTATTAAATCCCCTACACTTGACCATTGCAATAACCCCATGCAATGCATAGTTTTAAAGCATAAAGTTACATTTTTCTTATAATTAACCCATCTTGGCCTTTATTAAGATATACTATTACTACTACGATGAAAAGAATAAAACTTTAAAGGAAACAAAAGTTACAACAATTTATTACTTGGAAATTATTTTATGGAAGAAACTCGTAAAGAAATCTAAGACTTAAATTAGGGCTTTGGTGTCATGAATATTAATCACCCTCAAGTTTCACGTTCCCCATACCAATCTTAAAAACGAGATCATTGTTTACCATAAGTTCTTAAGTTAAAACCACTTATATAAGATAATTATGTAATACTCTTTCTCCAATTCCTAAGTTGCATCTCTAGATTTTATGGATTGTCATTCACCCGTAGGCTCATTTGACTTATTTGATAATTATTTGCCCCAAATTTATACAACTCAATACAACTCAATACAGCGGAAGACTAGTTGGTGTTACAGGATAGCACATTACTCACATCATAGATAACGCATAAAAATCGCGTCGTTTATTAATAAAGCATTTCCATTCATAAATATCAAAGTTACATAGGTCCCAAGTCATTATATTTCATACAAAGTTTTACAAAGTATTTGAATGGAAAATATTGTTTAAGTGCGGGCCATGAATTCTTGTCGTCTTCCCGAGAATTACCTTCAAGTACCTGAGATAAAACATGTTAAAAGAAAAGGTCAGCGATAATGCCGAGTGAATTCATAGAGTTTAATAAACCATCAATATAATAACGGTATAAAATTATTACCGAAAATCATTTTGTACAAATCATTTTAATAGGCCATAAAATAGCCAAAGTCATTTTATACAAATCCTTATCGAAAATCATAATATAGGCATTTGCCTTAAAAATCATTATACGAGCCAATGTCGTAAAAACATCATACAATACGTTTTACAACATTGTATAGATTAAATAAAAACCGTTAAATGAATATGGTTATATAAAACCAAAACACGAACATAATATTAATAGTATGACCCCGTATTGCTAGTCAGACAATACATCGTAATTTGGTGCGTCTAGTAGTATTTCGTTAGTTGGATTATTATAAGCCGCATGACATTGTTAGCTTACTAAACCAAACAACGGGTAGCTAACCCAATACCAAATTTTCCCATCTAAGTTAGCGTGTCGTCACAAAGGTCACGCTAGGGAAATCTTCTCATACATAAATTCGCTTACCAATCAATGTGGCACGACGGGGATCAACCGTCAAGGCGCGAACTGGGGTGATCGTCCCCAAATAGTACTATTATATGCATAAGCGTCTACCAAATCCCGGTAGTTCACAATTCATGCTAATGGAACTTTTAGTGACATAACCTAACTTTAATAATCCATTTTATTTCATCTATCGGGTCCTTTAATCATTTATCGGGTCATACAATGGGGTCATACAATCATTCGGGTCCAAATCAATAAACAAACAATCGGGACAAATGGTGTCCTATTTTGTAAAAACTAACATGTTATCTCCCTCGCGGGTTTATAAAACATTTCATAAAAATATTTAAAAGAGTGCGAGGCTATGAACTCACGTTGATGTGGGAAGGCGATTATCGACGATTTGGATGTACGGTACGTGCTTCAATCACGGAAACCTAGACAAATAATACTCGTCTTAGACTCATGTCCAATGACTTTATAAAAATAACAATTATGTATACATATGATGATTATATATATATGATGATCAAGTGGGTTTACATATTCTCGTTTACTCATTTTAGTGTTATGTGTCGATAACTTTTATACTAGTTTACTAGTTTTACCTATTTACGTGTTTTAGGTTCAATAAACTTATTATAAGTTCTTTAACTTGTCTTATTCCATTTTATACTTGTATTATCAGTATTTACACTTTATATGTTGGGCCTAAATGGGTTAAGCCCAATAAGTTCTTTTTATAAGTGTTTAACTTATTTGGTCCAATTATTAGTCCAATATGTTTACTTAGCTCGTTAATGTCCGTATGTCCTATAGTTCGGGTTTTATCGGTTTTTACTTGTATTAGATACTTATATATCAGTATATGACTTTTAAAAACTTTACATTAGACGGGTTTGATCGTCTAAGTTTTAATTGGCGAAAAACGTTAATTTTACGGTAATAGCCGAAAAAGTCGTAAAAATCAAGTTTATAGTTTTTATTACTTATAGGTATTATTCCACTACCATTTTTATAATTTATACACTTATTTAACCTTTTATATATTTATATAAATAAAATCCATAAGTTAGTGGGTTTTTATTTTACATTTTAAACAATATAATTTTGAGTGCTTATATAATAATAATAAACAATAATTCTCAAAATCTGATTTTTATTTTCATATTCACCAAAACTGCCATATCTAGAGTTCTATATGGAGATAGAAGCTCAAATTTTTATCACATAAACTAAATGATATGTTCTCCATTTAACGCTACTAGAGCTACTGTTGAATCAGCCTCTAAGTATTTTCTAAAAATCGTCCAAAACAGTGAACTCAGATTTGTACTTTAAACTTGTTTTGATCATATCTCACTCATTATAATGATTCCATTGCATGGCCAAATCTCACATGTGTATAACATCTTGTACTTACTGTAAATGGATCATACCAAGCAAGTTTATCAGTTCAAGTTTTAGTTATATACTATTTTTATACAGCCAACTAAATAATCATGATTCTAGCCTTATTTCTTATAGTTATTAACCTTTTTAAGCATATTTATCAACACTTGATCCCCACACAACATTTTTATCATCATATATTCATCATATACATATACAATAAGAAATAAAATACATTTGTTCTTTACAAAAATAACAAGAGAAAATGGAGAGGATGATCTTCTTTACCAACCAAGTGTATTTCTTGTTTTTGGAAGACAAGAACTTGATGAACACCACAAGTAGCTCCAAGATCATCAAACACCAAGAACAATAGTTGAGAAATCAACCCTAGGACACAAGCAAATCACCTCCTATGTTGTTAATATGGCCACCAAATGATCAAGGCTTCAAGATAACTCCATGATAGAGCTAGATAACATGTATTTTGTGGCTAGAAAAGATAAAATAGGGTGTTTTGTGCTTTGAAGTGGACGGCAAGGTGGTGATGGTTGAGAGGATTTTGAAGTAGTTTTGCATGTATGGAAAGATGGTAATGAAGTGGTGGAAGGTTTGATGGTTTTAGCTAGTAGTGGCTTAAAGTGTAAGCTTAGTCTTACACTTGTAGCTAACAAGTTAACAAGATGCCACATATTTATGTGGTGTCTTGTTTGTGCCGTCCCATGGTGCTAGTGGGGTGGGATAATGTATTTTGTCCCACCTCACTAATTTACGGGTATTCCTTGATTCTAGTTTTCTCGATTTGCGTGCCCTCGGGTCGTTTTACGAAAAACGTTTTTATAAATTATGAATCAACGTCACAAAACGAATCCAATAAAAATTGTCTCATCAAAAACGGAGTTCAAAAACGTAAATACGTAATCCTATGGTTTCCGGTTTAGTCGTAAAGGACGTTAAAATAAAATCGTAAGTCCTAATCTCTTCTCGTAAATTTGTGAGTTTATGAACTAACACAAATTTAGAACTCCAAAATAATATTCATGAATAAATTTATTTTCTGAAATGTCGGACTGTCACCAAAGATGGTGTATGTAAACGTAAGCACGTAACATAGAATCCTCCGGTTTAGACGTAGTCGACGCTACTTCAAGACGTAAATCCAAATTACTTCCCAAAAATAAGTGAGTTCATATTGTAACATTAAAATAATGTTTCCAAATAAATATTGAGAATAAAATATCAACCATAAATTGACGGATTGTCACAGCATTTACCCCTAAATAGGATCTTTGTCCTCAAAGATCATCTTACCTTACTACTCGCTTCTTATAGAGTTAAAGCCATGTGGGTATTTCCTCCACGTTTGGTCTTTTCTCACAAGTGTAATTCATTACAATACGCGAGTTTCATCAAACATAACTACGTGAATAAGATCAGGCTAAATGTTGACTTACTTTCTCTATCCATGATGTTCACGGGTTTCTGATGAATGCAACTTTTCGCCGATCTAAGCTTTATTAAGAAGAATTCAGATTTTTACTTGATAGATATTCCATTAAGTTCGATTTACGAACATAATTCACGCAGTTCTTGAAGTCCTAGGGTAGATCCAGCTTATATGCCTTTCAAACCAAATCTTTTACATCATCTCAATGGTCCCATACAACGGGGACTTATATCGCATGATTTGTCAGATCATTAATTCATTTTTCCAAGGTTAAAATTTTTGGCATAACTTCGCTACCCCTTTGGAACTTCAAGATCTACATTTCATATTCACATAACCTCTTGCCCACTACCGGCAGTCAATAATCAGATCCTAATTTCAACAATCATTTCAGATCTCGCGGGTCGGGTATTTTGTAAGGTTAGGTTCGCCATCATAGGAAACCTTAAACCTAAAAGACATGTCCAACTCACAATGGGTGTATGTCGGGTGTCTTCTTCTCAACTCTTGCTTACAGATGCTCTAATATTTAGATCCTAACAAGAATCGATCTCAATCCTAATACGATGATTATCAATGATAATCCTTCCAAAGGAAAACGATTATACGGTTTATTACTAAAGGTCATTCGTTCAAACATAAAACAACACTTATATTACTTTGTATCGTTACTTTACCTAGTCCCTTCGATTGGGGTGGTACATAGTACTCTCATCAAGGTTCGTTCTCAATGATTTCTGAGCAAATCTCTAGAAATTCGATGCGAAGCGAGGATCTTGATAAAGATGTTCGATACAGGCACACTATGTTTACATAACTCTTTTGCATTTATCATTAATGGGAATGATATTAGCAGATTTGGTCAGTCTGTCGACGATGACCCAAATCGAATCAAATTCAGATGATGACCTTTGCAATAGCTAGACGTTTACCAATGTATGAGGCGATGTCTGCCTTCATAATTGCCATCAGTACAACTTCTTGAGACAAAGATACTTTTAGTCATAAATGACATAAATAGAATACTTATACTTACAAATTCCAACATAACTATATCTCACAATCTCCATATTTAGGCAACCACAAGTGGCTTTTCATACATTTAATGCCATCGGCTTCTCAATTCTAATGGTTCACACTAGCCGCGAACCCCTTTTTATTATCTATATTATCTTTTTACAATCATTGTTTATTTTTATATCGTTCGGCAATTTATTTTGCACCTTCATTATTAAGGAACATGTCCTAATTGGTTCTTTATCTTTTATACATAATATGTCAGTATTTACATTCACTTTTTCTTCATATTTTCTACGTTTCAGTTTAGTTTCAACTATCATTTTTATCTGTTTTACTCAATCCGATGTTTTAAAGCGTCGATAATTATTACAAGTAATTAAATAATAATTAGTTAATTATTATGAAACGTAAACGTAAAAATTTTAAATTTCTTAATTCGACCAATTATAATAAAATGTTCAAAATAAATTTTACTTTAATTATCAATATTTTTGTTGATTTATCGAAAATAATTAATAAGATTCGTAAATGTTTGAAAAATCTTTGGTTATATTTTGGTCAAAATTTTCTTAGTTGAAAAACGTAAATTATCGTTTCAAAATTCAAGTCATGGTTTAAATGGTTTCCTCAATCCCTCTTAGGTTATCTTGAGGTATACACAAACATTTACCCCTAAACAGGAGTTTAGTTAAATGGTTTGTGTATAAGGGAATAATCCCTTAAAATCCTTTGTTAAAACATTTGTCAAAACATATTTCCATTTTCTTTTTGGTAAAACCCAAAGTCTTAAAAGGGCTCTTAATTATTAAAGTGTCAATATATTCCATTATCTATTACTCACACGGTTAAATCATGTAAAGGATTAAGTCTAAAGACTTATGTTAAATATTCAAGGTACAAGTTTTAATTGTTCGGCCAATTCAGGGCAATCTATAATTAATTATTAACTTCTTCTTATTCTTATAGACAAACAAATAGTTCTTAATGATCACACGCATGAATTTATAAAATTACAGCCTACACACGTGATTCACCAATTTTATGAATACTACATGTGTATTGGTCAATCCAAACGACATCACGTGAAACTCATAATGTTCATTACAAGTACCGGATGTAGTGATTGGAATACATAATCCTTTTCGCAGATGCGAAGTTGATGATAACCATGTCATGGATCAAATTGCTAGAACCTTGTAAATGATCGAACAAATCTTCCATTTCGAGTTATGGATATCATTTTTGATTGTCAATTTACTCAGTTCATAGTAATCTATAAATATAAGGAATGATAACAACATAGCTCTTCATGATGAAGAGCTCGGTAGAACCAAAATCTTTTTCCGACAACTCTCTCAGTGGTACGGTAATTCCTTAAATTCAGATGGTGCTGACGTACAGTGCACAAGCCACAAGTGCAGCACCGAAAATATAATCAATACCAATTTCAATCTGCCTTAATAGCAAAAGTCTAGGTAATTTACCAACAAATACCTCCTAAAGTTTCAGATAACAGAAACATCTTTTAATAAATTCATATTAGGTTCTTCTAGATTACAATATCTATGACTAATTCACAACCATTCACGGTATAATTTCAAGTCTAAATGCAGGATACGGTCATCCATCAAGAAATATTTAGATCACTTTTGATAATCAACATCTTATCTTTTAGGGGACTTCTACTCGAGTTCCCATCAATTAAGACAATGTCGTCATGTCATAATCAATCAATCCATTCTACTGGCATTACTAACTTTTCAGTTTTATTGCCGTCGATAAGATGTGAACTTCTCAAAAGACTAATAATAACTCATAATCCTTCACAAGTTCAAGGATATATGAAGACACAACTATCATCTAAAGAGTAAGATCAACGCATAATCTACGCGAGAGAATTTCAAATCAGATACAGATGAATGCATTTAACGAATATGAATATATCCCATGTTTTCATAATTTGTGTACGCATTCGAAAGCTCCTCGGATCGTTACCCAGGTCACTCAAATGAAATCAAATCATAAGAAATGATAAGAACGTCAATACATCCAGTCGGGTATCAACACTTGGTAATCAGATACTTTTCCTAAGAATCTCACTATGGGATAATTGGACAAGAAAGAATTGTCAATTGTCAAATAAGACAATTTCCACAGATGAGTAAATTCGACTCAGAAGAATAGATGCTACAGGCACATATGTAGGTGTCCCTAACACTATGTCCCTATTTTTCACTTCTTGCAGATCTCATAAAATTTAATCTTTCTCAATCTTCAAACAAAATGTAGTGTTTATTAATCAGTTTTATGGTGACTACTAATCAGCCTTGCATGGTCCATTCCAAATTGTATGTAGGCGCGCAACTATATACAATTTCAAGATTAACGATGCAATACTCAGTTCGTCAAAATTTTATCATCATGTTTATAATAAAAACATTTTCATGCTTAATTCTTAGATAAGAATCAAAAATAAATTTACAAAGATTTTCTTTGTTATGAAAACAATTAAGTTTTCCAAGGTGTTTTATAAACAACTTCATTTCGATAACAATCACTTATAAATCTCACTTTGAATAATCCTTATAGTAATGAAAATTCAATTTTTCTCAAAGGATACTGTTTTATCTTATAAAAACAATGAGTGATCTGCAAAAGAGTGATGAAGAGTTGTTCACCAAGAACTCACTACCATATGATAGGAAATGAGCTTAGCCAAATAATCATGAGGTTCATGACCTCGATGGCACTCAACAAGAATAATCCACAACGTAACTCAATTCGAGATGAGTACTTGTTCAATGGTTGCATCACTAATGCGAACATTAGGATGAAGCAAGAAAAGATAGATAACATCGATACATGTAGGATTTAACAATCAAAGGTAGCCTTTTTCATTAATCACAAACAAGTCAAAATTGTACCGTAACACATTACGTGTCACTATGTCATACAATTCTCAGAACTCTACCTACCAACTGATATCTCAGTTAAGTTAGGGATTTTTAAAAGATACCACAATGAATACTAATCTACAAGAGTCATTAGGTGTTCCATATGTCCTGGAAGATCCATCGGTCCCAATTTAGAAGAAGATTTCTTCAATTTATTTATTGGACACTAGGCATCCTCATCATTGGACAATGGCCTAGGAACAACACTTAACACAAACTAATAATCATTTAAAACCTTACAATTCAATCACAGAACTTAACGACTTCCTCTTAACAATCTCATATTCCATACAAGTTAAATTTTATTTTATTCAAGTTTCAATCAACTTATACTCAATTCGATATCCTACCTCATATTCCAATACTTTAAATCTTATTCTTAGATCTTAAAAGGGCAAAAAAAGCTCGATATGAATCAACACTTAATTCCAATCCTATAGCTCTTACAACAACAATTATCAAATGAGTCACTAGCATGAGATGACTCACACATTCAATCAGATTTCTCGGAAAGGTACTAGTGCATGAGGCTTTTGGGTAATGGTTCCAATGACAGCCTCAAGTGCAACATTCACCCTTTTGATTTCAATTTTAGAATTGGATGACAACGAATCAGATGACATCTTTCTAGGTGATAACGTTTTGTCAAACTCCACTCTATAAGGAAAGATCGTCATGACATCGATATCAGATTTAATATCGCCAATTCTTCTTCAATATCACAATCAACTAATATCTACATTTCTACGAATATCAACCATTTGTTGGGATCATAAATATCCACAACTTGGTTTAGATCTTGGATAGCTAGAATTCCTACGAGAATAGCTTCGATTAATTTGCTAGGGGATTTAGGGTTCCTTGTGACAATCTATGTCGTATAAATACCTCGTATAAATATTAAAATAATCATGAAACATTCATGTAATCAAATTACATCATATATATATATATATATATATATATATATATATATATATATATATATATATATATATATATATATATATATATATATATATATATATATATATATATATATATATATATATATATATATATATATATATATATATATATATATATATATATATATATATATATATATATATATATATATATATATATATATAATCCAAGTTATATATGTATTAAAATAACAATTCTTAGTATGGCCTTGTCGGTAACTCGGGAATTCTTCAGCACCGTTATAGTCAAAAGATTTTTAGACATTTTTAGAAAAATGTTTATAGTTAAAAGATTTTGAAATGTTTTATTCAAAACCTTGGTTTTAAAAATCTTTCGTTCTATATAACGAGAGCTCTGGTACCAAACTGTAACACCCCCAAATTTATACAACTCAATACAACTCAATACAGCGGAAGACTAGTTGGTGTTACGGGATAGCACATTACTCACATCATAGACAACGCATAAAAATCGCGTCGTTTATTAATAAAGCATTTCCATTCATAAATATCAAAGTTACATAGGTCCCAAGTCATTATATTTCATACAAAGTTTTACAAAGTATTTGAATGGAAAATATTGTTTAAGTGCGGGCCATGAATTCTTGTCGTCTTCCCGAGAATTACCTTCAAGTACCTGAGATAAAACATGTTAAAAGAAAAGGTCAGCGATAACGCCGAGTGAATTCATAGAGTTTAATAAAACATCAATATAATATCGGTATAAAATTATTACCGAAAATCATTTTGTACAAATCATTTTAATAGGCCATAAAATAGCCAAAGTCATTTTATAAAAATCCTTATCGAAAATCATAATATAGGCATTTGCCTTAAAAATCATTATACGAGCCAATGTCGTAAAAACATCATACAATACGTTTTACAACGTTGTATAGATTAAATAAAAACCGTTAAATGAATATGGTTATATAAAACAAAAACACGAACATAATATTAATAGTATGACCCCGTATTGCTTGTCAGGCAATGCATCATAATTCGGTGCGTCTAGTAGTATTTCGTTAGTTGGATTATTATAAGCCGCATGACATTGTTACCTTACTAAACCAAACAACGGGTAGCTAACCCGATACCAAAATTTCCCATCTAAGTTAGCGTGTCGTCACAAAGGTCACGCTAGGGAAATCTTCTCATACATAAATTTGCTTACCAATCAATGTGTCACGACGAGGATCAACCGTCAAGGTGCGAACTGGGGTGATCGTCCCCAAATAGTACTATTATATGCATAAGCGTCTACCAAATCCCGGTAGTTCATAATTCATGCTAATGGGACTTTTAGTGACATCACCTAACTTTAATAATCTATTTTATTTCATCTATCTGGTCCTTTAATCATTTATCGGGTCATACAATCGGGTCATACAATCATTCGGGTCCAAATCAATCGGGACAAATGGTGTCGTATTTTGTAAAAACTAACATGTTATCTCCCTCGCGGGTTTATAAAACATTTCATAAAAACATTTAAAAGAGTGCGAGGCTATGAACTCACGTTGATGTGGGAAAGCGATTATCGGCGATTTGGATGTACGGTACGTGCTTTAATCACGGAAACCTAGACAAATAATACTCGTCTTAGACTCATGTCCAATGACTTTATAAAAATAACAATTATGTATACATATGATGATTATATATATGATGATCAAGTGGGTTTACATATTCTCGTTTACTCATTTTAGTGTTATGTGTCGATAACTTTTATACTAGTTTACTAGTTTTACCTATTTACGTGTTTTAGGTTCAATAAACTTATTATAAGTTCTTTAACTTGTCTTATTCCACTTTATACTTGTATTATCAGTATTTACACTTTATATGTTGGGCCTAAATGGGTTAAGCCCAATAAGTTCTTTTTATAAGTGTTTAACTTATTTGGTCCAATTATTAGTCCAATATGTTTACTTAGCTCGTTAATGTCCGTATGTCCTATAGTTCGGGTTTTATCTGTTTTTACTTGTATTAGATAATTATATATCAGTATATGACTTTTAAAAACTTTATATTAGACGGGTTTGATCGTCTAAGTTTTAATTGGCGAAAAACGTTAATTTTACGGTAATAGCCGAAAAAGTCGTAAAAATCAAGTTTATAGTTTTTATTACTTATAGGTATTATTCCACTACCATTTTTATAATTTATACACTTATTTAACCTTTTACATATTTATATAAATAAAATCCATAAGTTAGTGAGTTTTTATTTTACATTTTATACAATATAATTTTGAGTGTTTATATAATAATAATAAACAATAATTCTCAAAATCTGATTTTTATTTTCATATTCACCAAAACTGCCATATCTAGAGTTATATATGGAGATAAAAGCTCAAATATTTATCACATAAACTACATGATATGTGCTCCATTTAACTCTTCTATAGCTACTGTTGAATCAGCCTCTAAGTATTTTCTAAAAATCGTCCAAAACAGTGAACTCAGATTTGTACTTTAAACTTGTTTTGATCATATCTCACTCATTATAATGATTCCGTTGCATGGCCAACTCTCACATGTGTATAACATCTTGTACTTACTGTAAATGGATCATACCATGCAAGTTTATCAGTTCAAGTTTTAGTTATATACTGTTTTTATACAGCCAACTAAACAATCATGATTTTAGCCTTATTTCTTATAGTTATTAACCTTTTTAAGCATATTTATCAACACTTGATCCCCACACAACATTTTTATCATCATATATTCATCATATACATATACAATAAGAAAGAAAATACATTTGTTCTTTACAAAAATAACAAGAGAGAATGGAGAGGATGATCTTCTTTACCAACCAAGTGTATTTCTTGTTTTTGGAAGACAAGAACTTGATGAACACCACAAGTAGCTCCAAGATCATCAAACACTAAGAACAATAGTTGAGAAATCAGCCCTAGGACACAAGAAAATCACCTCCTATGTTGTTAATATGGCCACCAAATGATCAAGGCTTCAAGATAACTCCATGATAGAGCTAGATAACATGTATTTTGTGGCTAGAAAAGATCAAATAGGGTGTTTTGTGCTTTGAAGTGGACGGCAAGGTGGTGATGGTTGAGAGGATTTTGAAGTAGTTTTGCATGTATGGAAAGATGGTAATGAGAAGTGGTGGAAGGTTTGATGGTTTTAGCTAGTAGTGGCTTAAAGTGTAAGCTTAGTCTTACACTTGTAGCTAACAAGTTAACAAGATGCCACATATTGATGTGGTGTCTTGTTTGTGCCGTCCCATGGTGCTAGTGGGGTGGGATAATGTATTTTGTCCCACCTCACTAATTTACGGGTATTCCTCGATTCTAGTTTTCTCGATTTGCGTGCCCTCGGGTCGTTTTACGAAAAACGTTTTTATAAATTATGAATCAACGTCACAAGACGAATCCAATAAAAATTGTCTCATCAAAAACGGAGTTCAAAAACGTAAATACGTAATCCTATGGTTTCCGGTTTAGTCGTAAAGGACGTTAAAATAAAATCGTAAGTCCTAATCTCTTCTCGTAAATTTGTGAGTTTATGAACTAACACAAATTTAGAACTCCAAAATAATATTCACGAATAAATTTATTTTCTGAAATGTCGGACTGTCACCAAAGACGGTGTATGTAGCACGTAACGTAGAATCCTCCGGTTTAGACGTAGTCGACGCTACTTCAAGACGTAAATCCAAATTACTTCCCAAAAATAAGTGAGTTCATATTGTAACATTAAAATAATGTTTTCAAATAAATATTGAGAATAAAATATCAACCATAAATTGACGGATTGTCACAGCATTTACCCCTAAACAGGATCTTTGTCCTCAAAGATCATCTTACCTTACTACTCGCTTCTTATAGAGTTAAAGCCATGTGGGTATTTCCTCCACATTTTGTCTTTTCTCCCAAGTGTAATTCATTACAATACGCGAGTTTCATCAAACATAACTACGGGAATAAGATCAGGCTAAATGTTGACTTACTTTCTCTATCCATGAAGTTCACGGGTTTCTGATGAATGCAACTTTTCGCCGATCTAAGCTTTATTAAGAAGAATTCAGATTTTTACTTGATAGATATTCCATTAAGTTCGATTTACGAACATAATTCACGCAGTTCTTGAAGTCCTAGGGTAGATCCAGCTTATATGCCTTTCAAACCAAATCTTTTACATCATCTCAATGGTCCCATACAACGGGGACTTATATCCCATGATTTGTCAGATAATTAATTCATTTTTCCAAGGTTAAAAATTTTGGCATAACTTCGCAACCCCTTTGGAACTTCAAGATCTACATTTCATATTCATATAACCTCTTGCCCACTACCGGCAGTCAATAATCAGATCCTAATTTCAACAATCATTTCAGATCTCGCGGGTCTGGTATTTTGTAAGGTTAGGTTCGCCATCATAGGAAACCTTAAACCTAAAAGACATGTCCAACTCACAATGGGTGTATGTCGGGTGTCTTCATCTCAGCTCTTGCTTACAGATGCTCTAATATTTAGATCCTAACAAGAATCGATCTCAATCCTAATACGATGATTATCAATGATAATCCTTCCAAAGGAAAACGATTATACGGTTTATTACTAAAGGTCATTCGTTCAAACATAAAACAACACTTATATTACTTTGTATCGTTACTTTACCTCGTCCCTTCGATTGGGGTGGTACATAGTACTCTCATCAAGGTTCGTTCTCAATGATTTCTGAGCAACTCTCTAGAAATTCGATGCGAAGCGAGGATCTTGATAAAGATGTTCGATACAGGCACACTATGTTTACATAACTCTTTTGCATTTATCATTAACGGGAATGATATTAGAAGATTTGGTCAGTCTGTCGACGATAACCCAAATCGAATCAAATTCAGATGATGACCTTTGCAATAGCTAGACGTTTACCAATGTATGAGGCGATGTCTGCCTTCATAATTGCCATCAGTACAACTTCTTGAGACAAAGATACTTTTAGTCATAAATGACATAAATAGAATACTTATACTTACAAATTCCAACATAACTATATCTCACAATCTCCATATTTAGGCAACCACAAGTGGCTTTTCATACATTTAATGCCATCGGCTTCTCAATTCTAATGGTTCACACTAGCCGCGAACCCCTTTTTATTATCTATATTATCTTTTTACTATCATTGTTTATTTTTATATCGTTCGGCAATTTATTTTGCACCTTCATTATTAAGGAACATGTCCTAATTGGTTCTTTGTCTTTTATACATAATATGTCAGTATCTACATTCACTTTTTCTTCATATTTTCTAAGTTTCAGTTTAGTTTCAACTATCATTTTTATCTGTTTTAATCAATCCGACGTTTTAAAGCGTCGATAATTATTACAAGTAATTAAATAATAATTAGTTAATTATTATGAAACGTAAACGTAAAAATTTTAAATTTCTTAATTCGACCAATTATAATAAAATGTTCAAAATAAATTTGACTTTAATTATCAATATTTTTGTTGATTTATCGAAAATAATTAATAAGATTCGTAAATGTATAAAAAATCTTTGGTTATATTTTGGTCAAATTTTCTTAGTTGAAAAACGTAAATTATCGTTTAAAATTTCAAGTCATGGTTTAAATGGTTTCCTTAATCCCTCTTAGGTTATCTTGAGGTATACACAAACATTTACCCCTAAACAGAAGTTTAGTTACATGGTTTGTGTATAAGGGAATAATCCCTTAAAATCCTTTGTTAAAATATTTGTCAAAACATATTTCCATTTTCTTTTTGGTAAAACCCAAAGTCTTAAAAGGGCTCTTAATTATTAAAGTGTCAATATATTCCATTATCTATTACTCACACGGTTAAATCATGTAAAGGATTAAGTCTAAAGTCTTATGTTAAATATTCAAGGTACAAGTTTTAATTGTTCGGCCAATTCAGGGCAATCTATAATTAATTATTAACTTCTTCTTATTCTTATAAACAAACAAATGGTTCTTAATGATCACACACATGAATTTATAAAATTACAGCCTACACACGTGATTCACCAATTTTATGAATACTACATGTGTATTCGTCAATCCAAACGACATCTCGTGAAACTCATAATGTTCATTACAAGTACCGGATGTAGTGATTGGAATACATAATCCTTTTCGCAGATACGAAGTTGATGATAACCATGTCATGGATCAAATTGCTAGAACCTTGTAAATGATCGAACAAATCTTCCATTTCGAGTTATGAATATCGTTTTCGATTGTCAATTTACTCAGTTCATAGTAATCTATAAATATAAGGAATGATAACACCATAGCTCTTCATGATGACGAGCTCGGTAGAACCAAAATCTTTTTCCGACAACTCTCTCAGTGGTACGGTAATTCCTTAAATTCAGATGGTGCTGACGTACAGTGCACAAGCCACAAGTGCAGCACCGAAAATATAATCAATACCAATTTCAATCTGCCTTAATAGCAAAAGTCTAGGTAATTTACCAACAAATACCTCCTAAAGTTTTAGATAACAGAAACATCTTTTAATAAATTCATACTAGGTTCTTCTAGATTACAATATCTATGACTAATTCATTTTCACACGGTATAATTTCAAGTCTAAATGCAGGATATGGTCATCCATCAAGAATTATTTAGATCACTTTTGATAATCAACATCTTATCTTTTAGGGGACTTCTACTCGAGTTCCCATCAATTAAGACAATGTCGTCATGTCATAATCAATCAATCCATTCTACTGGCATTACTAACTTTTCAGTTTTATTGCCGTCGATAAGATGTGAACTTCTCACAAGACTAATAATAACTCATAATCCTTCACAAGTTCAAGGATATATGAAGACACAACTATCATCTAAAGAGTAAGGTCAACGCATAATCTACGCGAGAGAATTTCAAATCAGATACAGATGAAAACATTTAACGAATATGAATATATCCCATGTTTTCATAATTTGTGTACGCATTCGAAAGCTCCTCGGATCGTTACCCAGGTCATTCAAATGAAATCAAATCATAAGAAATGATAAGAACGTCAATACATCCAGTCGGCTATCAACACTTGGTAATCAGATACTTTTCCTAAGAATCTCACTACGGGATAATTGGACAAGAAAGAATTGTCAATTGTCAAATAAGACAATTTTCACAGATGAGTAAATTCGAATCAGAAGAATAGATGCTACAGGCACATATGTAGGTGTCCCTAACACTATGTCCCTATTTTTCACTTCTTGCAGATCTCATAAAATTTAATCTTTCTCAATCTTCAAAGAAAATGTAGTGTTTATTAATCAGTTTTATAGTGACTACTAATCAGCCTTGCATGGTCCATTCCAAATTGTATGTAGGCGCGCAACTATATACAATTTCAAGATTAACGATGCAATACTCAGTTCGTCAAAATTTTATCATCATGTTTATAATAAAAACATTTTCATGCTTAATTCTTAGATAAGAATCAAAAATAAATTTACAAAGATTTTCTTTTTTATGAAAACAATTAAGTTTTCCAAGGTGTTTTATAAACAACTTCATTTCGATAACAATCACTTATAAATCTCACTTTGAATAATCCTTATAGTAATGAAAATTCAATTTTTCTCAAAGGATACTGTTTTATCTTATAAAAACAATGAGTGATCTGCAAAAGAGTGATGAAGAGTTGTTCACCAAGAACTCACTACCATATGATAGGAAATGAGCTTAGCCAAATAATCATGAGGTTCATGACCTCGATGGCACTCAACAAGAATAATCCACAACGTAACTCAATTCGAGATGAGTACTTGTTCAATGGTTGCATCACTAATGCGAACATTAGGATGAAGCAAGAAAAGATAGATAACATCGATACATGTAGGATTTAGGAATCAAAGGTAGTCTTTTTCATTAATAAAAAACAAGTCAAAATTGTACCGTAACACATTACGTGTCACTATGTCATACAAGTCTCAGAACTCATCCTACAACCTGATATCTCAGTTAAGTTAGGGATTTTTAAAAGATACCACAATGAATACTAATCTACAAGAGTCATTAGGTGTTCCATATGTCCCGAAAGATCCATCGGTCCCAATTTAGAAGAAGATTTCTTCAATTTATTTATTGGACACTGGGCATCCTCATCATTGGACAATGGCCTAGGAACAACACTTAACACAAACTAATAATCATTTAAAACCTTATAATTCAATCACAGAACTTAACGACTTCCTCTTAACAATCTCATATTCCATACAAGTTAAATTTTATTTTATTCAAGTTTCAATCAACTTATACTCAATTCGATATCCTACCTCATATTCCAATACTTTCAATCTTATTCATAGATCTTAAAAGGGCAATAAAAGCTCGATATGAATCAACACTTAATTCCAATCCTATAGCTCTTACAACAACAATTATCAAATGAGTCACTAGCATGAGATGACTCACACATTCAATCAGATTTCTCGGAAAGGTACTAGTGCATGAGGCTTTTGGGTAATGGTTCCAATGACAGCCTCAAGTGCAACATTCAACCTTTCGATTTCAATTTTAGAATTGGATGACAACGAATCAGATGACATCTTTCTAGGTGATAACGTTTTGTCAAACTCCACTCTATAAGGAAAGATCGTCATGACATCGATATCAGATTTAATATCGCCAATTCTTCTTCAATATCACAATCAACTCATATCTACATTTCTACGAATATCAACCATTTGTTGGGATCATAAATATCCACAACTTGGTTTAGATCTTGGATATCTAGAATTCCTACGAGAATAGCTTCGATTAATTTGCTAGGGGATTTAGGGTTCCTTGTGACAATCTACGTCGTATAAATACCTCGTATAAATATTAAAATAATCATCAAACATTCATGTAATCAAATTACATCATATATATATATATATATATATATATATATATATATATATATATATATATATATATATATATATATATATATATATATATATATATATATATATATAATCCAAGTTATATATATATTAAAATAACACTTCTCAGTCTGGCCTTGTCGGTAACTCGGGAATTCTTCAGCACCGTTATAGTCAAAAGATTTTTAGACATTTTTAGAAAAATGTTTATAGTTAAAAGATTTTGAAATGTTTTATTCAAAACCTTGGTTTTAAAAATCTTTCGTTCTCTATAACGAGAGCTCTGGTACCAAACTGTAACACCCCCAAATTTATACAACTCAATACAACTCAATATAGCGGAAGACTAGTTGGTGTTACGGGATAGCACATTACTCACATCATAGACAACGCATAAAAATCACGTTGTTTATTAATAAAGCATTTCCATTCATAAATATCAAAGTTACATAGGTCCCAAGTCATTATATTTCATACAAAGTTTTACAAAGTATTTGAATGGAAAATATTGTTTAGGTGCGGGCCATGAATTCTTGTCGTCTTCCCGAGAATTACCTTCAAGTACCTGAGATAAAACATGTTAAAAGAAAAGGTCAGCGATAACGCCGAGTGAATTCATAGAGTTTAATAAACCATCAATATAATATCGGTATAAAATTATTACCGAAAATCATTTTGTACAAATCATTTTAATAGGCCATAAAATAGCCAAAGTCATTTTATACAAATCCTTATCGAAAATCATAATATAGGCATTTCCCTTAAAAATCATTATACGAGCCAATGTCGTAAAAACATCATACAATACGTTTTACAACGTTGTATAGATTAAATAAAAACCGTTAAATGTATATGGTTATATAAAACCAAAACACGAACATAATATTAATAGTATGACCCCGTATTGCTAGTCAGGCAATACATCGTAATTCGGTGCGTCTAGTAGTATTTCGTTAGTTGGATTATTATAAGCCGCATGACATTGTTACCTTACTAAACCAAACAACGGGTAGCTAACCCGATACCCAATTTGCCCATCTAAGTTAGCGTGTCGTCACGAAGGTCACACTAGGGAAATCTTCTCATACATAAATTCGCTTACCAATCAATGTGGCACGACGGGGATCAACCGTCAAGGCGCGAACTGGGGTGATCGTCCCCAAATAGTACTATTATATGCATAAGCGTCTACCAAATCCCGGTAGTTCACAATTCATGCTAATGGGACTTTTAGTGACATAACCTAACTTTAATAATCCATTTTATTTCATCTATCGGGTCCTTTAATCATTTATCGGGTCATACAATCGGGTCATACAATCATTCGGGTCCAAATCAATAAACAAATAATCGGGACAAATGGTGTCCTATTTTGTAAAAACTAACATGTTATCTCCCTCGCGGGTTTATAAAACATTTCATAAAAACATTTAAAAGAGTGCGAGGCTATGAACTCACGTTGATGTGGGAAGGCGATTATCGGCGATTTGGATGTACGGTACGTGCTTCAATCACGGAAACCTAGACAAATAATATTCGTCTTAGACTCATGTCCAATGACTTTATAAAAATTACAATTATGTATACATATGATGATTATATATATATGATGATCATGTGGGTTTACATATTCTCGTTTACTCATTTTAGTGTTATGTGTCGATAACTTTTATACTAGTTTACTAGTTTTACCTATTTATGTGTTTTAGGTTCAATAAACTTATTATAAGTTCTTTAAATTGTCTTATTCCACTTTATACTTGTATTATCAGTATTTACACTTTATATGTTGGGCCTAAATGGGTTAAGCCCAATAAGTTCTTTTTATAAGTGTTTAACTTATTTGGTCCAATTATTAGTCCAATATGTTTACTTAGCTCGTTAATGTCCGTATGTCCTATAGTTCGGGTTTTATCGGTTTTTACTTGTATTAGATACTTATATATCAGTATATGACTTTTAAAAACTTTACATTAGACGGGTTTGATCGTCTAAGTTTTAATTGGCGAAAAACGTTAATTTTACGGTAATAGCCGAAAAAGTCGTAAAAATCAAGTTTATAGTTTTTATTACTTATAGGTATTATTCCACTACCATTTTTATAATTTATACACTTATTTAACCTTTTACATATTTATATAAATAAAATCCATAAGTTAGTGGGTTTTTATTTTACATTTTATACAATATAATTTTGAGTGCTTATATAATAATAATAAACAATAATTCTCAAAATCTGATTTTTATTTTCATATTCACCAAAACTGCCATATCTAGAGTTCTATATGGAGATAGAAGCTCAAATTTTTATCACATAAACTAAATGATATTTTCTCCATTTAACTCTTCTATAGCTACTGTTGAATCAGCCTCTAAGTGTTTTCTAAAAATCGTCCAAAACAGTGAACTCAGATTTGTACTTTAAACTTGTTTTGATCATATCTCACTCATTATAATGATTCCATTGCATGGCCAACTCTCACATGTGTATAACATCTTGTACTTACTGTAAATGGATCATAACATGCAAGTTTATCAGTTCAAGTTTTAGTTATATACTGTTTTTATACAGCCAACTAAATAATCATGATTTTAGCCTTATTTCTTATAGTTATTAACCTTTTTAAGCATATTTATCAACACTTGATCCCCACACAATATTTTTATCATCATATATTCATCATATACATATAAAATAAGAAAGAAAATACATTTTTTCTTTACAAAAATAACAAGAGAAAATGGAGAGGATGATCTTCTTTACCAACCAAGTGTATTTCTTGTTTTTGGAAGACAAGAACTTGATGAACACCACAAGTAGCTCCAAGATCATCAAACACCAAGAAAAATAGTTGAGAAATCATCCCTAGGACACAAGCAAATCACCTCCTATGTTGTTAATATGGCCACCAAATGATCAAGGCTTCAAGATAAATCCATGATAGAGCTAGATAACATGTATTTTGTGGCTAGAAAAGATCAAATAGGGTGTTTTGTGCTTTGAAGTGGACGGCAAGGTGGTGATGGTTGAGAGGATTTTGAAGTAGTTTTGCATGTATGGAAAGATGGTAATGAGAAGTGGTGGAAGGTTTGATGGTTTTAGCTAGTAGTGGCTTAAAGTGTAAGCTTAGTCTTACACTTGTAGCTAACAAGTTAACAAGATGCCACATATTGATGTGGTGTCTTGTTTGTGCCGTCCCATGGTGCTAGTGGGATGGGATAATGTATTTTGTCCCACCTCACTAACTTACGGGTATTCCTCGATTCTAGTTTTCTCGATTTGCGTGCCCTCGGGTCGTTTTACGAAAAATGTTTTTATAAATTATCAATCAACGTCACAAAACGAATCCAATAAAAATTGTCTCATCAAAAACGGAGTTCAAAAACGTAAATACATAATCCTAAGGTTTCCTGTTTAGTCGTAAAGGACGTTAAAATAAAATCGTAAGTCCTAATCTCTTCTCGTAAATTTGTGAGTTTATGAACTAACACAAATTTAGAACTCCAAAATAATATTCACGAATAAATTTATTTTCTGAAATGTCGGACTGTCACCAAAGACGGTGTATGTAAACGTAAGCACGTAACGTAGAATCCTCCGGTTTAGACGTAGTCGACGCTACTTCAAGACGTAAATCCAAATTACTTCCCAAAAATAAGTGAGTTCATATTGTAACATTAAAATAATGTTTTCAAATAAATATTGAGAATAAAATATCAACCATAAATTGACGGATTGCCACATTATTAGTCCAAAAATGAAGGTAAAACGGTGCAAACCCGACACTCAAAACCTAACCTCGTCCTCAAAAAGCGTTGTCACTAAAGTAAGCCAACATCAAGGATGATTTAACACGATTTGTGGAATAAATTCCCGGACCCAAAATTTGGCCAATAGTACTACTTATTAATTATTTCTCCAAAGTCATGTAGACTTTATGTGGAGTTTAGCAAGTTCACATCATATACCCTTAGGCTCTTTAAGATGTAAAAATGCTCCTTAGCTATTGTCCACACCCTAAGGCTCTCTGAACGATAAACAAGGGAATTGATTTTTTTGATCAAATTTTATTCAACACTTACCATGCCATACACCCTAAGGCTCTAATGACAAGGTTCGTGCTACATGCCCCACACCCTAAGGCTCCTTGAGGTCATGTTTTAATCTTATTCTTTCTGTATTTATGATATATATAGTAGGCCAAATTCCGCGGTCCCATGGTCTGAATACCTCCTATTTAGTGGTTATGAGCCACCTTAGTCGGAAGTCCACAACGCTGGCACCCTCAATGTGTTCATGCTTTAATTACAAGGAGATAAAAGATTTGACTAAGAGTTAAGATATCGAATCTACACCGCAAAAATCCTCATTTATTAAGCAATTAAATATACAAGCGGGAAGAAAGAGCCACAAAAACTCATATAAGCAAGAATTAACCCTTAAACTTATTATCAACTCTATCATTTCTCGTTCTCCACAATTTAAAATCTCAAAGAATGAGACTCGTGGATGCTTAGCCTAATAAACCAATTAAGGTCCATATGGTTAAGGATATTAGCTAGAGTAAACTTGGATAAGTAAACTCGGGTTGAGTCAAAATATTCACGACGGGCCTAATATATCAAAGATATCTAAACTTGTTAAAACCATTTTATTTATTTATTTATCTTTTGACTTTATTCTTGAAATGGAAAATATAAATACGATGCGATGAAGAAAGAAAATAAATGAAAATACTACTAGGCCAAAATAGATCAAAAATTTGAAAAAATGTTGAAATTTTTTTAATTTTCCGGTTAAATGGGGTCAAATTCATGGAAAAGCCCACTAAAATTCGATAGAAGTCCCCCTACACTTAATATAAACATTGTCCTCAATGTTTAAGCATGTGGGAGAATAAACTCCCCTACACTTAGGACATTGAGTACGTTGTTTAAAATCGAGCTAAGGAAGAGACAACTTAAAGTGATTACATTTATTCGTTTTATTTATATACATGTATGAATCACAATAGTTTTGAGAGAACCGGGTACACGGGAACATGGGATCACGGGTCGCGTCAAAAATACCAAAAGTAGATCATTAAAGCACATGTCCCTGCACAACATCACAACACACAAACAACCTACTTGGCTCCCCCTACACTTATTGGTGGAAATGGGTGAAGGTGAAAAAGGGTGGAAAAGGTAAAAAATCTAACCTAGTTATATGATGCTTGATTTATTTATCACGAGTCTCTAGCTCGACTCGATTTCCCGAATTAATTCAAGGGAATGTGGAGAGGATGGAATCATCTCATGAGAGATGTCCTCTCCAAAGTACAACTTAACCCGTTGGCCATTCACCTTAAAGTTGGGCCCATTTGGTTTGGATAACTCAATGGTGCCATAAGGGAAGATTTGGGCCACGGTGAATGGACCGGACCAACGGCTCTTAAGTTTACCCGAAAAGATTTTCAACCGAGAGTTAAAGAGTAAAACTTGATCACCAACATGGAACTCTTGGTTCTTAATCTTGGAATCATGAATGAGCTTAGTCTTCTCCTTGTAGATTAATGAATTTTCATAAGTCTCATTCCTAAGTTCATTGAGTTCATTGAGTTGGATTTTCCTATGATCACCGGCTTTGTTTATGCCAAAATTAGCCTATTTCAAGGCCCAATAAGCCTTATGCCCCAACTCAATAGGGAGGTAGCACGCCTTTCCGTACACAAGGCGATAAGGAGTACAACCTATAGGTGTCTTATAAGCGGTACGGAAAGCCCATAAAGCATCATCTAATTTATCGGCCCATGAGGCACGATGCTCTCCCACGGTTCGCTCTAAGATTCGCTTAAGACCACGGTTGGAAACCTCGGCTTGACCATTAGTTTGTGGATGATACGCGGTGGAAAGTCGGTGATTGACACCATACTTAGCCATGACTCGTGCGAACTGATCATTGCAAAAATGAGTCCCGCGATCACTAATAATAGCACGAGGCACACCGAATCGAGCAAACAATTGTTTCAAAAAGTTAACAACCACCCTCGCATCGTTAGTAGGTAAAGCCTTTGCTTCAACCCATTTTGATACGTAGTCAACGGCTACGAGGATGTACTTATTCCATTTGGATGATGGAAATGGCCCCATAAAGTCGATGCCCCATAAGTCAAAGATTTCACATTCTTGGATGAAATTTTGAGGCATCTCATCTTTTTGTGTGATCTTGCCTTGTCTTTGGCAAGCATCACAATGCTTAACCATGTCATGAGCATCATGATAAATGGTGGGCCAATAGAATCTGGAATCAAAAACTTTTTTAGCGGTGTAATTAGGACCAACGTGACCACCGGTGGGTCCTTTATGGCAAGCTTCAATGATTTGTAAAGCCGCCGGCCCATCAACACATCTACGAATGATTAAGTCCGCACATTGCTTGAAAAGATAAGGTTCGTCCCAATAGTACGTTTTGACGTCCTTGAAGAATTTTTTCTTTTGTTGGGACGTTAACCCTTCGATAAGAACACCACCCGCCAAATAGTTTGCAATGTCCGCAAACCATGGGGTATCATCAAGATTGGAATTAATAGACATTAAGGTCTCGAGGGGAAAAGATTCATTAATCTCTTGATTTGGAGGTTCCCCTTGATAAGGATCCTCAAGTCTACTAAGATGATCCGCGGCTAGGTTTTCCGCTCCCTTTTTATCACGAATTTCGATTTTAAATTCTTGTAGGAGAAAAACCCAACGAACGAGTCTCGGTTTAGCATCTTGCTTGGTTAACAAGTATTTCAAGGCGGAATGGTCGGTGTAAACGATGGTGGTGGAAAGCACAAGATAGGGGCGGAATTTCTCAAAAGCATACACTACAGCTAAAAGCTCTTTTTCGGTAGTGGTATAATGCAATTGAGCCCCCGTCATTGTCTTACTAGCATAATGAATGGGTTGGAAATGTTTATTAACTCGTTGACCTAAAACCGATCCTACCACGAAATCACTAGCATCACACATGAGCTCGAAAGGTAACTCCCAATTTGGAGAGACTAAGACCGGTGCCTTAGTTAATTTACCTTTAAGAAGTTCGAAAGAGTCGAGAAAATCTTGAGAAAAGATGAAAGGAGCATCTTTCTCTAAGAGATGAGTCATAGGACGAGCTATTTTGGAGAAATCTTGGATGAAACGTCGATAAAATCCCGCATGGCCTAAAAACTTCTAACTCCTTTGACGGTGGTAGGTGGAGGTAACTTAGCAATGACGTCAACTTTAGCACGGTCGACTTCGATACCGGCTTTGGAAATTTTATGACCGAGGACGATGCCTTCTTTTACCATGAAATGGCATTTTTCCCAATTAAGAACGAGACGAGTGTCTTCACACCGTTTAAGCATACGTTCTAAATTAGCAAGGCAAGAAGAGAAAGAATCACCATAGACCGAGAAATCGTCCATAAAGACTTCCATAGTTTCTTCAACCATGTCATGAAATATTGCCATCATACACCTTTGGAAAGTCCCGGGAGCATTGCATAAGCCGAAAGGCATTCTTTTGTAAGCAAATGTTCCATAAGGACAAGTGAATGTGGTTTTCTCTTGGTCTTTTGGGTCGATAGGGATTTGAAAATATCCGGAAAAACCATCTAAGAAGCAATAGAAATCATTAGCCGCTAAACGTTCGAGCATTTGATCCATGAAAGGAAGAGTGAAATGATCCTTACGAGTGGCATCATTGAGCTTACGATAGTCTATGCAAACTCGCCAACCCGTTACTAGTCGAGTAGGAATCAACTCGTTGTTTTCATTGGGAACAACGGTGATTCCGCCTTTCTTAGGCACACAATGGACGGGACTAACCAAAGGCGAATCCGAGATAGGGTAAATCATTCCGGCATCTAGAAGTTTGATAACTTCTTTCTTAATGACTTCATGATTTTTTGGATTAACCCTTTTTTGATTTTGGATTGCGGGTTTAAAGTCATCTTCCATGAGAATTTTATAAGTGCAAAAATTAGGATCAATTCCGCGGATGTCGAAGATTTTCCAAGCAATTGCTTTCTTATGATTCTTAAGCACTTCGATAAGTCGAGATTTTTCATCTTCTTTTAAGTCCTTTGCAATAATGACGGGTAACTTATTATCCTCTCCTAAGAAAACTGATAGGTGTGAAAACACCCATCTTTTCTACCACTTAATTACATTAAAACGGGACCTAAACGTATATTTTATGTCGTAAATGGTGGAATTATGCGTTGTGTTTTTATTGTGTTTCAGGGTCAAAAGGTGAAAAGGGAAGAAAACACGGTCTTTCACGGGCGTTTATTGAAGATAAAGACAAAAGACGAAGTCAAAAGATCAAGAATGCAAAAAGAACGGAAGTCCAAGGCGTATTCTGAAGATTTATCGAAGAAAATGTCCAAAGACGAAAGTTTAATAAAGCCGAAGAACTCAAGTCTAATTTATGAAGAAATTACAAGACGAGTTCAAAGAAAACCCGAGATGAAGTCTTAAAAGTCGAAGAATTTAAAGAAGACTGAAAGACTGAGGACCAAGAAAGAAAGAAAGAGGAGGCCACCAACCACTCCCCTCTCCTATAAATACCACCCTCACAACATGTGAGAGAGAGAGTTTTAGTTTTGGTTAGTTTTTAGGATTAGATTAGGAGTAGGTAGTTTCTTTCTCTAGATTTATACTTTCTCTCTCTAGATTAATTTGTGTTTAAGCTTTTGTTATTGAATCCATGCTTTTTAATTAAGCTTTTAATTCATCATCTTCTTCCTTTCTTGTGTGATTTGTTCTTATTCTTCATTGCTCATGTTCTTGAGTTTTTATTGATTTTGATCAAGTGGGTTTTGATTGATTTGGTTATGTTTGTTAGTTTTGATGATTTGTTTTGATTGATTATTGTTAGTTGATGCTTATTGGTTGTTTTGGTTTAATCTTTTGTTTGATTTTGATTAATTTGAGGGTCGATTGTTGTTACTGTACCTCCCTTGTTCTTCGGTTTGATTAGTTTCTGTTACTGTATTTCCAGAAGTTCCGGATCAATGATCTTTCATTCGGAAGTTTAAGAAGTTCCGGGTAAAGGGCTTCATTCGGAAGTTTAAGAAGTTCCGTGTTAAAAAGTAAAATCTTCAACTAGTAAAATCTTGTATTAAAATGGCGCCGCTGCCGGCTCTTTTCGTGAAGATCGAAGGTTTTTTGTGAGTGACGCGTTGGCTTTTGGGATCCGTTCACTTGTGAACGTTATTTTTCTTGTCAAAAATTTTCAAAAATCCAAAAACATTTGAAAAATCATAAAAAGCATTTCTTTTTCAAAGTTTTGCACCAAAAATATTCTTCTTGCTTATCTATCTTTCTTTTGGATTTTTATGTCCATTGTGTCCGGTGTGGGAAACAATTATCTGGGAACAACTCTTGTCAATGGTATACATGTGAGCGGTGCGGAAACGATATCGACTACACACAATTCAAATTTTGTCCCTTGTGCAACTCGACTAATTCACTCTTTTTGAACCCACCTCCTGTTCCCCCGTGCATCTATTGTGGAAGCAATTCTCATTGGCATGTTTCGTGCCCGGTTCGATACCCGTCTGGTCACGGGCAAGAACCGGGATACAATTATGACAATGATAATAGCTATCCACAAGACGCACCTGATTTTTCTCCATACCCGGTTTGCAACAACTGTGGGGGTCCTCACGATACCTATTTTTGTCAACCAATGAATTATTATGAGCAAAATCCGTGTCCTCAGTTTTCTTCACCTATGGATTATTATGAACCAAACCCGGTTTCTAATTCTTCTCAACCGATGAACAACTATGAACCACATCCGTGCTATAATTCCGGTTTTCAAAATCTTGAGCCCCCACCGCACTCACTCGATCATCAGCCTCGTCACGGGATGAGTTACCAAGAACCAATTGACGATCTTGCTACAGCTTTCCAAGAGCAAACGAAAGAGCTTTTACACACGCTGCGAACTTGTATGGAGTCCTTTTTACAGCCACAAGATCAGACGAGTACTCATATCCCTGAGCATATTATTGGCCCTATAGATAATGAGGAGAGTGATGACGATATTGAGGTTATTTTCGACGAGGAGGAATTTCTAAAGCAAAATACTTCACTCCTTAGTGATGATGGCGTTCACATTCCTGAGATCGATGAGTTTCTTGCTATTGATACACCCATGGAATACACATCCGGGTATTCTGATGTGGAAGGAGATATACTTTTTCTAGAAGATTTATTACACGATGACACTACACCTTCTACCCCAGAGGTGGAAAGATGTGAATCTACTAAAAAAGGGACGCAGGTGGAAGGTAATTGTTCTCATACTTCTCATATTATATTACAACCTCATCCTCCCACGTGCACACCCAAGCGGGTGATGTATCACTTTTACTCTACTCGTTTTATACCGGGAATGAGGATGAGTGCTTTGACCCGGGAGGTGACCTTCATTATGCTATGATTGATACCATTACGGCTTTGCCGATTGCTCAACATCCATTGTCTTTGGGGGAGGACAATGTGCTTACTTTACCCACCCCACCTCCCGTGGATCTTGAATTCACATACTATACGTATGTTGAAAGGACCTTTCTCCCTGTCAAGACTTATCCCCCCGCCTCTCCTTTGTTGATGTCAACCGGGAACGAGGACAAGGTCTTTGATCCAGGTATTACATTCAATGCTTCCCCATGGACAATTTAATTTGGGGACGAGTCAGGCTCGTGACTCGGTCAACAAAAACAAGCGCTTTTTGGGAGGCAACCCAATTATCTATCTATTTTCACCATAAGTGTAGGGGGGAGCCCCGTTGGTGTTTCTTGTTTTCTTTCTTATCATATGCAGGGATTAGAGCTTCAAAGACACACTCTTGATGACTTTTGACGAACCGTGATTCCGTGTTCCCTTCTTCCCGGTTCTATCCTAAACTCTTTTCGATTCACTATTTTATATTTCTTAATATTAAAATAGGAATCTCTTTAGTTGTCTCTTCCTTAGCGAGATTTAAACAACGTGCACAATGTCCTAAGTGTAGGGGAGTTTGCTCCCACATGCTTAAACATTGAGGACAATGTTTATATTAAGTGTAGGGGGGGACTTCTATCGAAGTTAAGTGGTCTTTTCCTTGTATTTTCTCTCATTTTTACCGAAAAATCAATTTTTCGACATTTTTCAAAAATTTTAATCTATTTTGGCCTAGTTGTAGTCTCCTTTATTTTTGTTACTTTCTAGCATTTTAATAAAATAGTTTTAGCAAGTTTAGATATCTTAGATATATTAGGCCCGCCGTGAATATTTTGACTCAACCCGAGTTTACTTATCCAAGTTCACTCTAGCTAGTATCCTTAACCATGTAGACCTTAATTGGTTTATTAGGCTAAGCATCCACGAGTCTCATTCCTTGAGATTTTAAATTGTGGAGAATGAGAAATGATAGAGTTGGTTACAAGTTTGGTATTCTCTCATTAACTCATGTGAGTTAATTATGATCTTTTTCTCCCATCACTCGCTAATAAATTATCTGCAATAAGTAAGGTCGTACGATTTGAAAGGTTACTTAGCTTCTAGCCCATGATCGTTTAAAAGTTGCTCGGTAATGATAAGAGTTCATAGCCAAGGCATAACTTATGAAGCGGGGCGCGAAGATTGGCAAGTCCGAAAAGGCCCTAACAAGGCATGAGGATTCCATTTTATTGCTGAAGATCCAAGGTGATGTGAAAAGCATTATTCCCAAAATCAATATGAAGGATCAAGACTCACGACGAAAAGCAATCAACTCCCATAAAGATCATGGAGAAGTCTATCCGAAAAGACCCTAACAAGGTATGAGGATAAATAGATCCAAGTTCGAAAAGGAGGCGGATCATCGTATCTCAAAATCCCAAATAGAGATTGAAGAAATAATCATGAAGTCGTGGTCAACAAGTTGGAGTACCTCTCAAAAGTCTCCAAGTGAAGAAACTCTATGAACGATGAGAAGACCTTTATCTCAAGCACGTCTCTCAAGATATGAAGTATGAAGTACATGCCAAATATCGGCCCGAGAAAGGTCTCAAATCGTGAACCGAGTTATGCCAAGATATGAACTTTTTGATATCCCGAAAAGCAGTTTTAAGAGATTTTGTCCTTTAGCTAACTATTGATCAAATCTTCCTACTTTGCTTTCAGCTTAAATAAATTATCGAAATAAGTCAACAATGCATCCTCGTGATCATTCAAGACATCAATAAAACATAAGAGATACCCATAGGAATAAAGGAGTTTAAGTGATTAATTGAACCGCATGAGTAAATGTTTGTTATGCTAACTTGTACTAACGATGATCTTGTTTTTAAGCTTGGCATGGGGAACGTGAAACTTGAGGGTGATAAACATTCATGACACACAAGCCCTAATGTAAGTCTTAGATTTCTTTACATGTTTCTTCCTTGATTGCATCTTGTTATTTTCTATCTTTTTGATTTTCCTTAGTTGTTTAATAAAGGCCAAGGTAGGTTGATTATGATGGAAAGTGTAAACCTTGCTTCATTGCTAAGCATTGCATGAGGGCATTGCAATGGTTAAGTGTAGGGGATTTGATAGGTGTGAAAACACCCATCTTTTCTACCACTTAATTACATTAAAACGGGACCTAAACGTATATTTTATGTCGTAAATGGCGGAATTATGCGTGGTTTGTGTTTTTATTGTGTTTCAGGGTCAAAAGGTGAAAAGGGAAGAAAACACGGTCTTTCACGGGCGTTTATTGAAGATAAAGACAAAAGACGAAGTCAAAAGATCAAGAATGCAAAAAGAACGGAAGTCCAAGGCGTATTCTGAAGATTTATCGAAGAAAATGTCCAAAGAAGAAAGTTTAATAAAGCCGAAGAACTCAAGTCTAATTTATGAAGAAATTACAAGACGAGTTCAAAGAAAACCCGAGACGAAGTCTTAAAAGTCGAAGAATTTAAAGAAGACTGAAAGACTGAGGACCAAGAAAGAAAGAAAGAGGAGGCCACCAACCACTCCCCTCTCCTATAAATACCACCCTCACAACATGTGAGAGAGAGAGTTTTAGTTTTGGTTAGTTTTTAGGATTAGATTAGGAGTAGGTAGTTTCTCTCTCTAGATTTATACTTTCTCTCTCTAGATTAATTTGTGTTTAAGCTTTTGTTATTGAATCCATGCTTTTTAATTAAGCTTTTAATTCATCATCTTCTTCCTTTCTTGTGTGATTTGTTCTTATTCTTCATTGCTCATGTTCTTGAGTTTTTACTGATTTTGATCAAGTGGGTTTTGATTGATTTGGTTATGTTTGTTAGTTTTGATGATTTGTTTTGATTGATTATTGTTAGTTGATGCTTATTGGTTGTTTTGGTTTAATCTTTTGTTTGATTTTGATTAATTTGAGGGTCGATTGTTGTTACTGTACCTCCCTTGTTCTTCAGTTTGATTAGTTTCTGTTACTGTATTTCCAGAAGTTCCGGATCAATGATCTTTCATTCGGAAGTTTAAGAAGTTCCGGGTAAAGGGCTTCATTCGGAAGTTTAAGAAGTTCCGGGTAAAGGGCTTCATTCGGAAGTTTAAGAAGTTCCGGGTAAAGGGTGTTTCATTCGGAACTTTGAAAGTTCCGGGTAAACATTCCTTCATCCGGAAGTTTAAGAAGTTCCGGATCAAGGGCTTCATTCGGAAGTTTAAAACTTCCGAATGAAGGTTTCTGGCAAGTTTTCTTTTTGGTTTTTCCTTTTAAGTTTTTGTCTTTTATTTTCAAGTTTGATTCTTCCCGCCTTTTTATTTTTTTTGAATTTTTATTCACTTTTCTTTTAGTTTAAGTTTTTATTTGCATCATTTACTTTATGTTAAGTTTTAATTTTACGTCCTCTCATTTTTCGTCATTTACTTTTAAAGTTTTAAATATCGCACCGTTTACATTTTAACTTGTTTTAATTCTCGTCATTTATTATTAAGTCTTGTTCATTTATTTTCCAAAACCAAAAATATTTGTTTCACCAAGAACAACTAATCTCACACTATTAACCGGAAATCAATTCGATTAGACACCGAGAAAACGAACTTTTCAACTAGTAAAAATCTTGTTATTAAAAACGTACTCTAAATGAGACGGTAAATCCTTAAGCTCTAAATCCGGTGGATTGTCAATGGAAGGCTTAGTCAAATTTGGATCATCGTTTGTAACTTCCTTAGGAGTAGGTGGAGAAATATGGTCCTCATTGAGAAGTCTCTCAATGGTACGAATGTCTTCTTCCCAATCGATGGGAGAATCGTCATATTTTAAATCCACATCCCCTAAACTCGCTTCAAATTCTTGTAAAAGAAAGTCACTTTCTCCAAATGGAGTCAACGAAGGAGCAATAGAAGCTATGGTCTCAACATGAGGTAAATGATAAATCCCGCTCTTACAAGCCTCGTGAAAATGTTCTTCACATGCTTCGTCGAGCACATCGATGTAATTCACGGATTCGGGCTCATCGGGAAGTTTGGAAAGTTTACCCATGTTAAAGATGATTTTATCATCCCCGAACCTCATGATAAGCTCACCCACGGCTACATCAATCAATGTACGCCCGATTCTCAAGAAGGGTCGTCCCACAATTAAGGGAACACGGGGATCCATCTCATAGTCGACTACAACGAAGTCGGCGGGAAAAGTGAATTTGTCGACTCCTACAAAAACATCCTCGGCTATCCCCACCGGATAAGCAACCGTACGGTTAGCTAATTCCAAGGTCATACGAGTGGGGACAAGCTCGGGTAAAGATAATTGTTTCCACGCGGACAATGGCATAAGATTGATACTCGCTCTGAGATCCGCCAAGGCCATACAATTCTCAACACCGGGAAAATTACAAGGAATAAGGAATCGACCGGGATCTCCTAATTTAACCGATAATTTTCTCAAAAGAACCGCGGAACAATTCTCATTCAATTGGGTATTGGCAATATCGAGCAACTTTTCCTTATCACTTAAAAGGTCCTTAAACATCTTAGCATACTTAGGCATGTGAGCGAGAGCCTCGGCAAAGGTGATATTAAAATTCAATTGTTTGAACATTTTTAGGAAGTTCGAAACTTGAATATCATCCTTATTCTTCAATTTCTCTTTCCTCAACCTTGAGGGATAAGGTATATTGGGTTGAGATGAAGGCTTTGGAGTGGATTGCTCACTCACATCCTTGGGTGGAGGAGGGGTAGAAATGGAAGGTGAAGGAACCGGTTTGGGAACCGAAGGTGTGGTATAAGATCTAAGTATAGGTGGAACATAAGGTGTAGACGAAGGCATAACGGGTGGTATGTCACAAGTAGAAAGTGAAGGAGGGTGGGTAGAAGAAGAAAGAATCTCGGGTCCTTGGTAAGGTGGGTGATAGGAAGGTTCCACGGTGGTCTTACCGCTCCTAGTAGTGATGGCATTAACGTTAGCCCTAGGATTGGTCACGATGTTCGAAGGGAGGGCACCTTGGGGGACGAAGGGTTTGAATCATTGTCAAAAATTTCTCATCGGTCTATTCTTGCATCTCTCTCATAATTCGCTCATGGTCGGTTAATTTTTGTAGAACCAAGTCCATTTGAGGATTATGCATGTTCATTTGATTATACCCTTGATTAGGAAAACCTTGATTAGGAAAACCTTGGTTTTGAAATTGATTATAACCTTGATTAAATCCTTGATTTTGAAAACCTTGGTTATTAAATCCTTGGTTTTGATTATTGAACCCTTGATTTTGCCCTTGAAAATTCCCTTGATTTTGATTAAAACCCCGTTGATTAGAATTTCCTTGAAAATTACCCCGTTGAGGACCTTGGTTCCTATTTTGGGCGGGTGGGGGTGGTCTTTGTGGTGCTACAAATCCCGGGGGAGCCAAATAGTTATTAGACTTATAAGACAAATGGTTAACATAAACATTTGGTTTAAAATGAACCCGCTCATTTTCATTGTTGTTATAAGCATAAACTTCTTAGTGTTGATTGTAACCCTTGTCACAATTAAAATATGAATGTGGTCCACCACAAGTCTCACACGTTTCACAAGTTTCTTTCAAGGCATTGACTTGCACATTGATGGCTTTGGTTTGTAGAGCAATTGATTCAACAAGCGACGTAAGCTTATCAATTCTCTTGTCACTCTCACTAGAACTAGCACTTGCCATAGTAGCCCTAACACTCTTGGTTTGCACTTTAGCCTTGTTTTCAATTATGGCCCAAGCCTCGTTCATTGATTTCACAAGAATATTGCCCCCCGCGGCACTATTAAGTGAGTCTTGGTCATTTAGAGTTAAACCATTGTAAAACGTATTGATTTGATGCACTTTAGTGAAACCATGTTGTGGACATTTTCTTAAAAGCTCTTTAAATCGATCCCAAGACTCACTAAACGTTTCCCCATATTGTTGTTCAAAAGTAATGATGTCATTCCCTAAAGAAGTGGTCCGTGATGGTGGGAAAATGTAGTTAATGAACTTGGTCTCTAAATCAATCCATGTAGTAATACTTTGGAGTGGTTCCTTATCAAGCCAAATCCGGGCTTGTCCCTCGAGGGAAAAAGGAAAGAGTTGTAAACGAATGGCTTCTTGTGGCACCCCATTGTATTTGACTGTATTTTCCAATTGTATGAAACGTTTGATATGAGCGTGTGGGTCATCATTAGTACGGCCTAAAAATGGTGTAGCGGAAACCATTTGAATAAAACCCATTTTTAGTTCAAAATTATTAGCTCCAATATTCGGCACCACAATCGCGTCATCGTTTCCTTCAACGTGAGATTGTAGAATCTCAATCATTGGTCGATTATCCGTTGCCATCGTGTTGTTGAAAGCTCGATTCTCGGGATCGGCTTGATTGAAGGTCTTTTTGTTTTTCTTCTTCTTCTTTTTGGAAGAATTAGAAGTATTTGGTACACCAATCGGTATGTATGTACGCGCGCGAGTGCGCATACAATTAAAACTTTAGGAATGAGGTAGGAGACCTCGGTCGACTTTGAGAGGAAAGGGATTATCCCTCTCGAGGTGCAATATTAAAAAGCTACAAAAATATATACTTAATACTACTTGAGTTGGCAAACCAATAATCGGTCGTCCCTCTCAATATACGCACAAGCAAGCGGGGAAACGAGGTGGCACAAAGCACTTAAAAACCTTTTTTCTTAGACGGCCTTTTATAGCGCGTCGCCTTATACCCACCTTATAGTTTGTATAAATCGAGTTCAAACGTCTTACTAGTATTTATCTATTTTGCCCTTTTTCCTTGTTTTGGATTCGAATACAATAGTTAGGTGATGAAAATCCCAACTAAGGTCTTTTTTGGAAATAGGTAAATTGATGTTCTACATAATATAATATAGTAAAACAAAAATCTTTTTGTATTTTTTAAGAAAAATATATATTCACAATAAAAATCGAAAGAAATCAAAATAAGAAAAATAACAATAGTACGTAATATTTTTGGTGTAATACTTTAGGAAAGGTATTACTTTTAGATTTTTTAATTTTTTTGGTGCAAATCTTAGGAAAGAATTTGCTTTTGTGACTTTTTTAAATTTCTTTTGTATTTTTATCTTTTTGATTTTTTTATGTTTTTGATTTTGTTACAAAAAAGTAACGTTCAAAATCGAACGGATCCCAAAATCCAAATCGTCTCAGGAAATCGTCAATCGTAACGAGCGAAGCGGCAGCGGCGCCAATTTAATGTAGCTATTTTTACTAGCAATTAAGTTCAATTTATGTTCGTTTCCTCGACTCACTCGAATTGATTTCCAATTAAACGTAAGATTTATTGTTCTTGGTGAATAAAACTTTTTTTTGGTATTTAAAAAACTAAAAACTATTTAATTAAAAACTATTAAATTAACTATTTTAAAATTAAATCTAATTTAATTAACTAAAACCCTTACTATTTAAAAATTTAAAACTAATTTAAACTATATTTAAACTATTTTGAAATTTAAACAAAATCTATTTTAAAACTATTTTTAAATAAAACTAAATTAATTGAAAACTAATTTTAAAAACTAAATTTAAAAACAATTTAAAATTATAAAAGTAATTAAAATATTTTAATTTTTTTATTTTTAAACTTTATAAATGAAAACTATAAAGAAAAACTTTTTAATTAAAATTAATAAAACTAAAATTTGTATTAAAACTATTTAATAAAACTGCAGCTAAGATTAACCAACCTATATTAATTAATTAACGTGTATTAAAACACAAATAACGGGCTAGAGGAGATGGTAAGACGTGTTGCTGTTGAGCGAAGGGTCAGGGGTTCGAATCCCTGGAGTGACCCTTTTAGGCTATTTTTTTTTTGGAATTGAAAATACTCAGACCAATTGGATCTGAGATTAACAGCTTATACTAGTAAAGCTTAGACGACCAAATAAGCAAAACAGCTAAACAAAAGCAGATAAGCAGAAATATAATAAGCAAGCCAGACGTAAGCAAACCCAAACTAAAAGTAATAAGCAAAAAAAAAATCTTAGATTAAACACAGATCTTAACTATAAGCACTTCAACCAAATCAAATAAGCTCAAAATCCTAAACAGATAATAAGCAAATGAAAATCAACAAATCTAAATACACAAATACTAGTTTAAGCAGATATAGATATATTAAACTCAAAAGTACACTAAAACCGACTTAAACTAGAAAAGATTTATCAACTTCTGATGACCAAACCAAAACAATAAGCAACAAAAATCAGTAACTCCATTAAGCAAATCTAAGCAAAATTATAACGGAAAATAAGCAGATCTAGCAAAACACAGCAGATACCAAAAACTTCAGTAATTGAAAACTAGCAGCAACTAAGATCTTAATCAATACAAATCATAAAGCAGATAAGGACTATATCAAATCAGATAAAAACTAAACCAAAACCAAACTACTCAATATCCAAAATAAACCCAAACAAAACAGATATGCAGATAAATAACTCTATTAGATTAAAGCAACCTCAAGCATAAAAAATAACAAATAAAGCAGATTAAAACTAAAACTTATAAAATAAAAATAGAAAATCAAACCTGATATCGAAAACCTTTGGGAAGAAGGTAAGGCGCTGAGCCCCCTTATAATCTTAAACGAGACCAAATCAAACACACCACCATATCAACCAAACGTCACCATCATCGAACCATAAAGAAGCTACTCGAACCAGTTTTTAAATCTTCCCAGTGGGGAAAATTAATAACCAAAATTTATTTTATATTATTTAAATCAAACTATTGATTAATTTTATTAAATAATATTTAATATTATTATGACTAAATAATTCAAGATTAAATTGCAATAATCAAACAGAAAAAAAATAAGAGACGAATTAATTAAAACTAAAAATACTTTTCATTGATATTAAAAAGATGATTACAATAATTTGAAAGGAAATATAATTAATCTAAAAACTAATTTAGCATAATAAAAAATAAAATTGGCACGAGAACAAAATTACACAATGAAGGGGGTTTTTATAGGAAAACCCTAGAAACCTTCTTCATTATCTTGGTGAGCAAGGAAATAAATCTCAGCCGCTAAACACATCTTTTCTTCCTTCTGTTTCTTTTCTTCTTGATCAAACGGCTGAGAATCACTCCATTTTCACTCGGATCGCCAGGCTGTCCACTTTGTGCTTCTTGTGTTTCTTTGCTGCTGAGTTGGCAAGTTTTAATTGGAGGGATGGTGGTGGTGATGTGGTTTATCCAATCACATGAAAGATATTGGCCACGTAGGTGAGGACCACATGGTGTTCTTCTCTGATTCTTATGGGGATTAATTGAGAAAAGTGTGAATCACACGAATTAGGTAAAAGCCCCAATTTTAATTGGTTAAATTTTTGATTAGGGTTTGGGTAACAGTAAAAGGGGTGTTGCGTTTGGGAGAGAGAGATGAGGGAAAGGGAGGTGGTGTGAGTGTTTCTTGTTATTATCGAAATTAGGTGTGAGGTGAGGGTAAAATAAATAAAACATATGTGGAGGATAAATATTGACCAAAAATAACCTTTGACCTCACTTTACACTGTCCATCTATTTTGCAAATGGGCTTGGCCCAATTTTTCCATCCGTTTCTTACTTATTTTTCATGGGCTTTTGTTTGATCCAAAAAGTCTTCATCCATTTTTGATTTGGAATTGGGCCATGTAATGGGCTTTGTCCTAAAAGTAAGTAATTTACTATCTAATATTGGGCTTTTAGGCCCATTATTCAAATGTGGGACCCACAAATCCCATTAATCTTCATTAAGACAAAATCCGCTAAAAACGAGCTCGATTTCGACTTCCTTGTTCTTTTCTTCAAAACCGTGTCGAATTTACCAGTTTTCATGATCTTTGGCACACTTTTGGTTTCTTGACTTTGTCTTTGTCTCTTTCTTGGACTTTTCTTCAACATTTGACCGTGAAATCCCGTGTTTTATTTCCTTCTGATCTTTTGTACCTATTTTAAACAAAAACACAAAACCACGCGTAATTCTGAAATTTATGATACTATACACATGACTAGGTCTTGTTTTTCCTTGATTTTAGTGGCAAAAGGATAAGTGTTTACACACTTATTAACTATAATAGTTAATAGTGTAGCACAAAATGTTATCGATAAATCTATCTGGGTATTGACAACACCTGGCCTGCATGACTTACTATCACGAAACGCTTAGGCTAAGCAACATGTTTATTTCATTGTCGGACTGAGGGTCTCACATCAGGATGTCCTATTCTTAGGCACTTGAGCATCATGTCTAGCATCTATTATAGGGCAATAGGAACTACTATTGTATGTGGCTTTGTGTGCTGTTATCCCCGTGGTGTTTTCCATAACAATACTTTTACTTTATATTAAACTTGTGAATTCACCAACCTAGTGTTGAACTCCACATTTTACTTTCTATGTTTTCTCAAGAAAGTAAGCAGGTACTTGCATTGGATTCCAGCATCATAGGAAGCATCATGTTTACCATCGGGCTGGGATTTTCTACAAATAATGTATTCAAGACAATTATTTAATTTACACAATTAAACTCATGTAATATGTTTTAATGTCATTTTATGATCATTGCTCTATATACTGTGTGCTATCGATCCACCTTCAAAAGTAACACCCCAAACGTACCTTTCCACTGCATTTGACCATTTGGGGGTGTTACAGCATGAACACAAATGACACGATTGAAAACCATACAATGGTCTCCCACACCCTATGCAATAGAAATACGAATCCATAAAGAATTAGGAATAAGAGGGGTTGAGAAAAAGAATTATAGAAAGAAAGAGAAGTAGAAGTTAATAATTAAACGATAAGAGGGTGAGGAGAAAAGAATTAAACACGATAGAAGATAAAGAAGAATATTTTTGAAACATTTTTTTTATTAATAAACTAATAATAAAATAATAAAAAGAAAATGTTAGATTATAATATACTATATAAAACTATATATCATATATAATATATAGCTAAATGAAAAATAAAGTCGAAAGAAAATATTTTTGGATTTTTTTTTAAAATGATATATAGTAAAAAGAAAAGAAGTTAAAATAAGAAAATATCTTTTTGTTTTTATTATTTTTTTTATTGATTTTACATTTTTTTTGAATTTTAAAATTTTTATTATATATATATATATATATATATATATATATATATATATATATATATATATATATATATATATATATACATACATATATATATATATATATATATATATATATATATATATATATATATATATATATATATATATATATATATATATATATATATATATATATATATGTTAGCCGTATTTAAAGTGATGGTCATATAATATACCGTTGCGAAGCTCGTGAAAAATACTATTCAACGGTGTCGAGAGTTCTTAGTTATTAATGTTTATGTAACGGGAATTAGTCCCGAACACACAAATGAGGAAGGCCTCCTAAACACTTAGTACTTAGTATAAAAGGCCTCCTAAGCCTCATTTGTGTGTGTGTTTTCCATTTCATTTTGTTTTAGAGAGAGAAACGTATGTGTTTCTCTCACTAGGAATTCACATCTTCTTGTTTTTCTCTTTTCCTTCATCTAATCTAATCTTTCTTTTTTGGTTTAATCTTCATCTACATTTCTATATCATTATAAGTCGTGTGTTACAATCCAACAAGTGGTATCATTCGCCAAGGGATTCATATTGAAGCATTTCGTGTGATTTTGATTGTTTTTCGCCAAAACATCAAAAACATTTTCGTGTTTGTTTGTGTGTCTAAGTCGTATACGTTCTTTAAATCGTGTAGTAGTGATTTAGGCATCTTGGTTTTGGCTAAAACTCAAGTTTTTGGATCAAAAGTTGATAAATTTCTTGTTTGTTTATCTTTCCGAATTTCTTGCAAATTTCTCCATCAGAAAGTACAAAGCTCGTGAGGCCAGATCGCAATAACCTTAGGTTCTACTTTGCGATCTAAACATTTCGATACCTTATTCCGATCTGGACATTCCGATCGTTCTTTGCGATCTGGGATTCCGACGGCTCTTAAGGAACTTTGAGTCGTTACTCTGCCAAATTGATTTTAGCCACATTCCGATCTGAAGTTATTCCGATCTGAGGATTCCGATCTGAAGTTTTTCCGATCTGAATATATTCCGACAGATCATCATTGCGATCTAGCATTCCGACAGATCATCATTGCGATCTAAGATTCCGATAGAAGGACTTTCCGATCGTAGGACATTCCGATAGAAGGACATTCCGATAGAACATTCCGATAGATTTTTCCGATGGGCATTCCGATGGAAATTTTGTTTGAGTAATTTTTAGTCTTAGCCACCATCTAGACTAGTCTCAGAACGTAGTTTACACGAAGATCAAAAAAAAAAAAAAAAAAAAAAAAAGAGTTAAAATTTTTAGGTCAAGTAAAATCAAATATTTTCCCTACTAGTTTTTGGCTATCTCGAACTCAATTTCAAAATTTGGCGATACATAATTTTTTCAGCTTACCGTTTTGTCGGACTGTGGAATTTATTGTCGGACTGAGCAAAAAATCGGAAGTTTCGGAATTTCAACATCACCACACGCTTTCTACGAATTGAGATCCTGTTGTTCACACGACTTCTTCGATGACGTCTCAACAAGATATCTATGCTGCGGGTACTGAGAATCGTCCGCCCATGCTTACCAAGGAGAACTACACTACATGGGCTAGTCGTCTCCTTCGTTATGCAAAATGTAAACCTCTGGGAAAGTTGATTTTCAACTCGATTCAAAAGGGTCCGTATGTTAGAAGAACAATTATTGTGCCTGGGGACCCTAGGAATGCTAACCCAGTAGCTGATTCAAGTCATGAGCAAACAGATGAAGAATTAACTGAAGCTGAATCCAAACAACTCGACGCTGATGATCAAGCAATTCAAGTCATTCTTATGGGATTTCCTGAAGATGTTTATGCTGCTGTCGATAGTTGTGAAACCGCACACGAGATGTGGCTTAGGATTCAGAAAATGATGAAGGGCAGTGAAATCGGTTTACAAGAAAAGGAAACTAAGTTGCTTCGTGAATGGGAGAAATTTACGTCTACTGAAGGGGAACAAATTGAACCTTATTATCATCGGTTTTCAACCCTCATGAACCATCTTAGAAGAAACAAACATGAACCTGCACAAATTGCTTCCAACATCAAATTTCTTGATAATCTTCCTTCTGAATGGTCACGATATGTCACTCTTGTCAATCAAACCAAGGATCTTCATGTCGTGGACTACACTCAAGTTTATGACTATTTGAAGATGAATCAAGATGAAGCTAACGAAGTTAGGGCAGAAAGACGTGCCAAGACACAAGATCCATTGGCTTTTATGGCAAACTCTCCATCATCTATGTCATATCCCATGGTACCCTACCATCAACCCTCATCAAGTAACTTCCTGCCACAACAACAACAACAACAACTCACCGCTTATGGATATCAACACCCTGCTGCTATGAATTACTTACAACAACCCATTGCCTGTTTTGATGACATTACTGATCCTACTCATGCTATTAATACTGGTCTTGCCCTTCTTGCAAAGGCATTCAAATTCACCATTAACCCCACCAACAACAATCAGAGAATCTCCTCGAATACTAGAAATAGGCAGATTGCTCAACCGTTCATGAATGCGAATCAAGATCGCCAATTGGGATTCCTTTTTTAGATTTGCTGTTTGAGTCGTGGGTTGTTTATGCTCATGTAAGGTGTCAAGGCGGGTTGGCTGGGATCCTATTTTTTAGGATCTGTTCGTTTGGGATTATTAAACAGGTGTTATTAGGGTTTTTTGGGTTTATTGGTTATGATGTCTGAGTTGGATAATCAGGTTGATATGACGGCTCTTTCTGATAGGGTGCAGCGATTGAGAGCAATTATGGCGGACTCAACACATGCTAGGGCTCCTAACGCGGGGGTCTCATGTGGTGAGCATGCTGGGTTCTCGGGAGTTGGTAATCATACGGCTGAAAAGAATGGCGCGGTTGATATAATGAATGACATTAGTCAGGGGCAGCTTAATAGGCAGCCGTCTGCTGCTAGGGTTTCGTCTGAGGATGATGTTACTGCCGCTACTGGGATTCACGTTACTGCTGCTGTTAATGCTCATATGCAGGTTACGCCGGTTATGTGTGACTTGTCCAAGAAGGCTAGTAGTAATGGTGGTGATATAACTGGTGTGCAAGTTAACCATGATGCGAGGATTGGGAGTTCTATGGCTAGGAAGAATGAGGTCGGGGTTCAACATACGCCTGGGGCTGGTTCTTCATCAGTTGGTGTTTCGACCTCATATGCATCGCTAGTGCAGAATAAGCCGGTGTGTAAGCCGGTTCATATTAAGGAATTGCATAATGACGAACAAGTTGTTGGGGCTGCTGTAACTCTTCCGTATGATGCTGTGGAAGGGATTCGGGCGCATCTTAATAACACACTGTTTGGGTATTTCATTGGGAAGCGTCTTGCGTTTCCGTTGGTAGAAAATTATGTGAAGAATGTATGGGCCAAATATGGTTTAAAAAGAGTTAAACTTCAGGATGAGTTCTTTCTTTTTCAGTTTGATTCTAAAAGTGGTATGGATAGGGTGTTGGAGAATGGTCCGTGGTTGATTCGACATGTTCCGTTAATTCTGAATGTTTGGTCGTCTATTATGGATTTGCATAAAACAGAGATTAAGAAGGCACCGGTGTGGGTGAAACTTCATCATGTGCCTATTGATGCTTATTCGGAGATTGGTCTTAGTTTGATCACAACTCAAATTGGAAGACCTATTATGCTTGATTCTTATACTAGCAGCATGTGTATCAACCCGTGGGGTAGGAGTACTTTTGCCCGTGCTCTTATTGAGATTTCGGCTGATGATGCTTTAAAGAAGTCGTTGGTCATTGCTATTCCGATTGAGAAGGATAGAGGGCACAAATTGAAGACTATTGACATCGAGTATGAGTGGACACCTCCTAGATGTTCTACTTGTCTTATTTTTGACCATATTGATGCTAAATGTCCTAGGTTGCCTAAACAGGTAGTGGTTGAGAAGGTGGTTAGCAGGGAAGATCATAAGGTTGTGGATGATGATGGTTTTCATGTAGTTAAGAACAAGAAGAGCAAGGGGAAGAATAAGCAGCAACAACAAATTTCTGGCATTAAACTTACGAAACCAGCCCTTAATATTAAGTATCGTAATGTTGAGAGGGGTGAAACGTCAAAGACAAGTGATACCGGTCAGAAGAAGGCAACTCCCCTGCTTAAGAAGGGTTTCTTGAATAACAAAGCCTCGAGTTTTGTTGCTAAGCCTAATAATACGGAGAAGAGTTCTCAAAACTCTTTTAGTGCTCTTTGGGATAAGATAGATGATGGCACCGATTGGGAAGATGGTTCTAATATCAAGGAAGATGTGGTTAATGCTAGTGATAGTGAGGTTGAAGAAGTCATATCGATTGATGATCGGCATGGTGCTCGTCAGCCTGATGTTCGTTCTAAGTGTTAGCCTTGATGTCATTTTATTTTCATTGTTCATGCACCTTTAGGTGGTTTTTTCCTATTGGTGTTATTTGTTTTGTAATTGTTTGTAGGATCATATGGCATGTCATATGATTTAGTGGTTGTTCAAGCTTTTGCTTGAGGTTAATGTAGCATTGCAGCTACATTCCATTGTACTTCAACGCTTTTGGGAATATATTTTACCGGGGTCTTGATTCCCCTTTACCCAAAAAAGATCGCCAATTGGTAGTTGCTGGAAACACGGGGACTCAGGTTCAACAATATGGTCAGAATGCTGGGCAGACCGTTGGCAATGCAGGAAATCAGTATGGGCAAAACCGTGGTCCAAATCCGGGTGTTCCGAATGCGGGTAATCAGAATGGGTTAATAGTTGTGCCAGCGGTTGGTAACCAGATGGGAAACATTGTGGCTGCAAGGGCTGAGAATACTGGTACGGGAAATGGAAACAACAATCGTCAGGTTCAGTGCTACAACTGCAGGGGATTTGGTCATTATGCTCGAGATTGCACAGCCAAAAAGAAGAGGGATGCTGCTTATCTTCAGACTCAGCTTCTCATAGCACAAAAAGAAGAGGCAGGAATCCCACTTCAAGCTGAGGAATTTGATCTTATGGCTTCTGCTGCAGAATATGACGAGGAAGAAGAGGTGAATGCCAACTACATCTTGATGGCAAACTTACAGCAAGCATCAACCTCAGGAATGCATGATGACAGAGCTCCCGTCTATGATGCAGACGGTCCCTCTGAGGTACACCCAAGTTTTGATGATAATGATATATATAATATGTCTAATCAGGAGGAAGAGTATACTGAGATGCTTGAGCCCTACATTGAGACACACGAGGACCAAACGAATAATAGTAATATTATTTCGAATGAGCCTAGTGTGGACCTTAGTGTGGATCAAGTTGCTCAGCCTACAACCCTTCCTGATGAGACACATGCGTATTATAAATCTCTATTTGATAAGCTTGCTAAGGATGTAGATCATGCTACGGTGGTTAATAATAAGTTTAGAGAAACTAATGCCAAATTGACCAATGAGCTTGCGGGATATAAGGAACGGGAGAAAAGTTTTGAGATTCATCATGCTAAAATCAAGGAACTTGAACAAGCTCATGCTACATCGGTTTATCAAGAAAAATGCACCACTAAGAAATTAAATGCCTTACACTTAAGTAGTGCTAAAATGATAAGCGAATTGAATGATGAAATCACTTCTCTTAATAAACAGCTTTCAACTGAAAAATCTATTATTGTGGAATTAAAAGAAGAACGAAAACAGCTAAAACATGATTTCAAAATTCGAGAAGATGGGCTTCTTGAGGATTTTTGCAAAGCGCAGGATAGGATTAGAGAATTAGACAACCTTTTAGTAAAACGTGGCCAAACTATGCAGACGATAAATATGCTCGCACCAAAAGTGAATGAGATAAATTACACTCGATACAAAATGGCTTTAGGTTGTCCTCTTCCCCCTAATCCAGGATACCTTAAGCAAATTCAGGCCACTAATGAAACTTTATATAATGGTAGTGTGCTATTGTCTGATGAGCATGATCCTCCTAGCGTGCATGATTCCGAGGAAACTACTGAACTCGCTGTAGAGTCTCGTTTAAGAATGAAAAAGCTTGATAAAGAAGTGATACCTGTTTATTATCCGAAAGTTAATCCTCCAACTGTTTTTGTTCGGTCTAAAACGAGTACTAAAATGCTTTTGCTACCAAGTGAGGAATTGTCTGATGACCCTCCTAAACCGAGTATCACTCGCCGATTTCTAAACGAGCTTAAAGATAACTTTGTCATCCTTAAACGTGTTGTTAATTCAAAAATAACTGGAGGTAATTTTACATCACCTGTTCAGATTGAGGTTCAAAAAATTCTTCAAAACGATATTAATCCAATTATTAATCAAGTTGATGCTCGGTTAGGAAATTTGGAAAACGCTTTTCTAAAAGAATTAGCCAACTTTGTTGAAGACTTTAAATCATTGACGAAGGAAGCTGATGAATCTCTTGATAAAATTAAAGTTTTGGAAAACGATCTTGGACGCCTCTCTAAAGCTCGTGATTGTATTGATAGTAGCCCTGTTGAGTTAGGTACCTCTATGTCGCATAATGAAAACCTCCAAACTGAGCTTGATCTTATGAAAGAGAAGATGGAATCTTATGTCATTAAAAAGGATAAAGAATTCACCGATCTTTGGAATAAATTTGTCAAAAAATGTGATGAATGCAAATATGACAAGATTTCGTATGAAAAAGCTCACAATGAAATGCAACAAACTATCGCACGGTTGCAGGCTCAGTTAGGAGGGGTTTCGGAAACGAATTTGGCCTCGTCAGGGTTAGAGAGTGCTAGTGGTGGTAATGTTCAGAAGCTTAAGGCTAAGATTGCAGATTTAGAATCTGTTGTTGTTTCATATAAGCGGGCTGTTGAACAAAGTAAGTCTGTCTATCAGAAACTTATTGATAAAATCTGTGAGAACTGTAAGTTAAAGGCCTTGTTAAAAGATAAGACTTCTGAACCTAGCTCGATTGTGGATACGATGATCCAGAAACCAGCATCCTCGGGACCCACTCGTATTGCTGTGACACCTTTTCCCAAGGTTGCTGGAACGAAAACTGCTGTGATTGCCCCAGGAATGTTTCGTGTTAGTTCTCCCTCTGTGCCTAGCAAACAACGTACAGCAAGCGTTAGGACAAAACCGATCACTATAACTCAACCACAAGTTATTGATTTAAAAAGTGCTAATTCTAATAGACGCGTGTCTTCTTCTACAGGAATAAACAACTACACTAAGAGCAGAAGGCCATAGCTTACGAGCAATACAAGGAATGATAGGGTCCCTTTTGCCTCTAGAAGTAGTCGCCCCAAGATCAATAATGTGGAAGTAGGAGAACACCCTAGGAATTTACCGCTTTTTAATCATGATCAGAAACCTAATTCATCTGAATGTAATGACTTTAAGCTTGCTATTCGGAATGAAAAATCTGAAGTTATTTGTGCTAAATGTAATAAATGTTTCTTTAATTTTAGTCATGATGCTTGTGGTTTGACTATGAATGGTTTGAATTATGGTGGTTACACTCGAATTGACAAGCTGTCAGTCAGTGAACAACAACGCACTCCTAAGGCTAAGGTGTATGTTCCAAAAAGTACGCATGTAGGGTCCACAGAAAGTCTTGCTAAGCCTAGTAGCCCTAGACTCACCTCTAAATGGTTGCCTACTGGTAGAAATTTTGACTGTAGTGGCAAAATTATCGACACTAGTAGATCTCATACTGACAGTGAAACGTCGGTATGTGATACGGATTAATTATCTTCTAACCCTACAGGAACCTATTTCATCGGTTGCCAAAATATTTGTTTCTCTTATCATTGGCAGGCTGTTGAAATTTGTCTCTGGTGCGTGGACTCGGGCTGTTCCAAACATATGACTGGGAATCGAAGCCTTCTCAAGAACTTTGTATGGCGTTTCATGGGAACTGTTCGATTTGGAAATGATCATGTTGCGGCAATTCTAGGCTATGGTGATCTTCATTGGGGAAATATAATCATCACCAGAGTCTCTTTTGTTGATGGCTTGGGACATAACTTGTTCTCGGTTGGGCAATTTTGTGATTCAGACTTGGAGGTCGCTTTCAGAAGTCATACATGTTTTGTAAGAGATCTTGAAGGAATTGATCTGTTGAAAGGAAATCGTACCACCAACCTTTACACCATTGATCTTTTTCAAATGTCTGCTGCTTCTCCAATTTGTCTCATGGCCCGAGCCACATCAACAAAGTCGTGGTTATGGCATCAAAGGTTATCTCATCTCAATTTCGATGCCATCACCCATCTCGCGAAAGATGATCTCGTTACCGGTCTTCCAAAGTTCAAATATACAAAAGACCATCTTTGTCCTTCATGTGAGCAAGGTAAAAGTAAGAAGAAGCCTCACAAACCCAAACCTGTTCCCAACTCAACGAATAGGTTACATCTCCTACATATGGATTTGTGTGGCCCAATGAGAATCAAAAGTATTAATGGAAAGCGGTATGTCCTTGTCATTGTGGATGACTATTCTCGTTACACATGGGTTCATTTTCTTGCTTCAAAAGATGAAACCCCTGATGTAATTATTAACTTCTTGAAGAAAACATCAGTTCTACTGCAAGCCCCTGTCATTATTGTGAGAACGGATAACGGTACAGAATTCACAAATCAGAAATTGAAAGCTTATTTTGACGAAGTTGGGATTTCTCATCAAACTTCGGCTGTAAGAAATCCAGAGCAGAATGGAGTTGTGGAACGGAGGAATCGTACGTTAGTTGAAGCTGCTCGAACGATGCTTCTCTCCTCTAGTGCACTGTTATTTCTTTGGGCTGATGCTATAGCAACTGCATGCTATACTCAAAACCGCTCCATTATTCACACCGTTTCAACAAAACACCTTATGAGATCATTAATGGAAGAAAACCGGATATTTCATTTTTACATGTCTTCGGTGCATTATGTTATCCGAAGAATGATCGTGAAGATATCGGTAAACTTGAACCTAAAGGTGATATTGGCTTTTTCATTGGTTATTCTTCCACTGCTTGTGCTTACAGGGTTTATAATCGAAGGACAAGAAAGGTAATGGAGACTATGAACGTTACCTTTGATGAACTCTCGGGTATGGCCTCTCAGCATAGAAGTTCACATCCTGAGCTTCAAGGTCAGACTTCTGGACACGTAAGTTCAGGACTCGCGCTTCAATTTGCACCGCCAGCAATCTCATCGTTACAACCATCAGAACGTGACTTGGAAGTTTTATTTGGGCCAATCTATGATGAATATATGGAGGGTCCTTCGTCATTTGGTGTTCCTCAAAATGCCCCAGCTGCACCTGCTATGGTAGTTCAAGAACCTCCGACTGCATCTACACCATCGGCATCTACTTCTGCACCATCTACGTCAACCTTAACCATAGTGACTCAAAACATTCCAACCACTTCTCCGATTGCTGACGCAACTCAACAACATTCTCAGCAAATTCCTACTCATGTTCATCTTCAGAATGAAATAGTTGCTGAAAATGCAAACAATGCGATGCTCAACGAACACGAGTTTGTTAATCCATTTGCGGCTTCCACAAGCACTACTCAGCCTTCAGCACCATATGTGGATTCGTCGAGCTCGCATCAAGTTTCTCATACACTTCCACATGAACACAAATGGACTAAGAATCATCCTTTGGTTCAAGTGATTGGCAATCTCTCACGACCGGTCTCAACACGAAATCAGCTGCGTACCGATGGTGATATGTGTATCTATGCACTATCAGTCAGCACAATGGAACCAACAAGTGTGAAAGAAGCAATGACCGATGCATCATGGATTGAGTCTATGCAAGAAGAACTCAATCAGTTCATCCGACTCGATGTATGGGAGTTAGTACCTCGACCAGAGAATATCGATCCGCTTACCCTGAAATGGTTATTCAAAAACAAGATGGATGAGGAGCAAACGGTCATTAGAAACAAGACTCGGTTAGTTGTGAGAGGTTATAAACAGAAGGAGGGAATTGACTTCGCAGAATCCTTTGCCCCGGTTGCTCGGATGGAAGCTATTAGGATTTTCTTGGCATACGCTGCACACAAATCATTCACAGTGTATCAAATGGACGTGAAGACGGCTTTCTTGCATGGGCCGTTAAAAGAAGATGTGTATGTATGTCAACCTGAAGGTTTCATCAATACTGAACATCCAAGCCATGTCTACAAGTTGAAAAAGGCAATTTATGGTTTGAAACAAGCACCGAGGGCATGGTACGACGAATTATCATCATTTCTTCTACAAAATCACTTCAGCAAAGGAACCATTGATCCAACATTGTTTATCAAGCACTACGGCAACGACATCTTGGTGGCTCAGGTCTATGTAGATGATATTATATTTGGTTCTACTAACCCAAAATATTCCATATTATTTGCCGACCTTATGAAAAGTCGATTTGAAATGTCCATGATGGGGGAAATGACGTTTTTTCTTGGTCTCCAAGTTCACCAATCCCCCCGTGGTATTTTCATAAATCAGTCCAAGTATGTGCTTGAGATTCTAACGAAATTTGGTATGGATAACTGTGATCCTATTGGTACTCCAATGGACACTAAACACAAGCTTGATTTGGATAAGAAAGGGACATTTGTAGATGCTACAAAATACCGAAGTATGATCGGGTCCCTTATGTACTTAACCTCAAGCAGACCGGACATTGTGCATGCTACTTGTTTATGTGCTCGGTACCAGGCTCAGCCAACCGAGAAACACCTCAAGGAGGTTAAAAGGATCTTTCGTTATCTCCGGGGAACCATTAACATGGGTCTCTGGTATACGAAGGATTCTGGTTTTAATCTCATGGGTTTTTTAGATGCCGATCATGCAGGGTGTCATGATACATTCAAGAGCACTTCCGGTGGAGCACAATTCTTAGGCGAAAAGCTAGTGAGCTGGTCATCAAGGAAACAAGACTGTACGGCGTTGTCAACCGCAGAAGCAGAATATGTGTCTCTATCCGTGTGTAGTGCTCAAGTCCTTTGGATGAGAACACAACTCACGGATTATGGCTTTTACTTTAACAAAGTCCCTATTTATTGTGATTCACAATCAGCCATAACCATATCCTGCAACCCGGTCCAACATTCCAAGACCAAGCACATAGCTGTCCGATTCCATTTCATTAAGGAGCATGTGGAAAAAGGAACGATTGAACTGTTCTTTGTCAAGACGGACTACCAACTAGCCGACATCTTCACCAAAGCTCTTCCTCAAGACAGATTTGAATTCTTGGTTCGTCGACTTGGTATGCGTAGTTTCACTCCTGATGAACTTGAACGTCTTGCACATTCGCAGTAATCTTGTATATATTTATCAGAAAATCAAAATACAAAAATATAAAACCTATAAAAACAAAATAAAAAATGAGAAAACCTTTCAAAAAATACCAAAAATATTCTTCTCCGACATGTCTCTCAGCATCGATAATATGGACGTGCTTAGAAATGTTGTTCAATAATAACACGGGTACGTACATAAAGTTCGAATGAGAGTTTAAATGTTTTCAAAACATGTCTTTTCTAATTTTCTTCTCATAATGGCTTATAGTCACATGTCAGACTATAACCCGGTCCCTAAATAAAGGAAAGTCTTTGACTTATCCTCAACAACGAGAAATTCATTTTTCTCGGTCATGAGCTTATATCGAAACATTCAAAGTTTTAAGCTCATGAACACAATTTTTCTCGGACTTTTGAGCACAATTTTTCAAAGTATTTCAAAACAATGTGCTCATATACTCCCCTATTTAAATACAATCTTTTTTCGAGGGGGAGTATAATGATTTCATAAACATCTGTTCCAAAGTTTCATGACACATTATTCTCTCCATGTTTCATCACTAATTTCACAAAAATTTCAATTTCATGCAATTTTTGAGGGGGAGAATAGTGATTAAAATATGTTGTCTTGGATAATATCTTTGATGTAAGTGCTTTCTCTTCCTAATATGTGCAAAAACCTTTCCTTTTATGATGCACATATGTAGGGGGAGCGTTTTTGGTGATATAGAAAACTTTCAAGGTGTAAACATTGATTTCATCAACACCTTGACTGCATTTTCAAATGATTTTTCTGGTTACGATATCTATACCCTTCAACACATAAATTCACGATGGTATTGGTGTCAAAAGGTGGTTAGGTATTCGTCCTATGATCCAACCATAACCGGAGGGATCTTCCCAGGGACAATCCATTAGAACTTAGAAGTCCTTAGGAAAGATGGAGTAGTTGAGTGTACGGGAATAATGCCGACTAATGACTTAAGCTAGCACTGGAACAATCACAACAAGGTGCTAGTTATGACGTCTTGGTAAGCATTGAAGGGGTTGAAGAATGAAAAAGAAATGTAAGGATAAAGGGTGTAAAGAAAGAAGCCCTCCATACAACTTAGGCAGAAACTGGGTCAATACATCTATTATCAGAATCACTTTGATGATTTCTGATACTGAAGACAAAGCATCATGGACCCAGTGATGCAATGCACAACCCTTCCCAGCCTACTCAAGCCTCTCTCAAAAGAAGTTTGTTTTATTGTCACGGAGTTCAACTCATTTCTATCAACTTTCTCACTCCGAGATAGTAGATATTGAATAGGTGGCAGTCTGCTCCAGCCTCCGATCACCAAATAAACGTGCACTTATAGAGTCTAGAGCCAACGAGATTCATCAAAAATCTCATTAGGACACTTATTCCATAGATCAATTGTTGTTCATCATTAGAACACAAGCGATGATTTACAGAGTCCTACGCTCTATCCTTGTGGTATTACTAGAACATTCAGAGTGATACTCTTTAGTATTCACAGTGATGAATGGAAATCCTTCCAGTGTTAACATCAAACAGCACTGCGGTAGGTCATATGTAAGATTCACTTGAATTAAACATATGTTAACTGGAAAGCAACAGTGGTTTGATTCTTAATTGATTCAAACTCGTTCCAGGTCTCGACGCAATATCTTTATGATCTTGCCAGAACATTCAGAGTAATACTTTTCAGTATTTACAGTGACGAATGGAAATCCTTCCAGTGTCATCATCAAACAGCACTGCGGTAGGTAACTTGTGCGATTCTATATGAATCAAACTTGTGTCAACTGGAAAGCAACGATGGTTTGATTCTTAATTGATTCAGACTTGTTCCAGGAAAGTGAATTGACGACTTAATCAGCAGAATGGAACTGCATGATTCACTCCTTACTTTGAATTATCTTTCGATATATTCAAGTATTGAGAACGGCTACCACAGCTGGAAATCCTGTCAAGGAAGTTCTTTGAACTTACCTGATCACAGGTACAGTATTCGTACTGTATAACGGGAAACCGGTGGAATGCAAACGGTGGCGTTATCTCAAGAGTTGCAATTCAAGGCCACATATTCAGGATTATTGAAGAAAGCTCAAGAACATCTAAAGACAAAGACTTCCGCTACTCTGATGATCAAGGGAGATTGTTAACAAGCTTTCATGTCAACTCAAAACATGAGTATGTGGGTAAAGACACAAGAACACAAGCTGGAAAAGTTACAAGATCAAGTCAAGGCAAAGATCAAAGATCCAAGATCACAAGTCATGAAGGAACTATGAAAGAACTCTCAAGACAACGAGCTTCAAAGTCTGCAACACCAACGAAGTGAAGTCACATATTACATGACCACCCCTTAGGGGGAGATTGTTAGCCGTATTTAAAGTGATGGTCATATAATATACCGTTGCGAAGCTCATGAAAAATACTATTCAACGGTGTCGAGAGTTCTTAGTTATTAATGTTTATGTAACGGGAATTAGTCCCGAACACACAAATGAGGAAGGCCTCCTAAACACTTAGTACTTAGTATAAAAGGCCTCCTAAGCCTCATTTGTGTGTGTGTTTTCCATTTCATTTTGTTTTAGAGAGAGAAACGTATGTGTTTCTCTCACTAGGAATTCACATCTTCTTGTTTTTCTCTTTTCCTTCATCTAATCTAATCTTTCTTTTTTGGTTTAATCTTCATCTACATTTCTATATCATTATAAGTCGTGTGTTACAATCCAACAATATATATATATATATATATATATGTATATATATATATATATATATATATATATATATATATATATATATATATATATATATATATATATATATATATATATATATATATATATATATATATATATATATATATATATATATATATATATATATATATATATATATATATATATATATATATATATATATATATATATATATATATATATATATATATATATATATATTTATACAAATACGGAAAATAAACTTTCAAATCGAAAGGATCTTCAAGAGACTAACTAAAAACACAACGCAAATATCGCTACCCACTTCCCCGGCAGCGGCGCCATTTGATTTAGTCATTTTCGTACACCCTTAAGGTTATTTGTTTTTATTATTTTTTTTATTGATTTTATATTTTTTTTGGATTTTAAAATTTTTATTATATATATATATATACATATATATATACATACATATATATATATATATATATATATATATATATATATATATATATATATATATATATATATATATATATATATATATATATATATATATATATATATATATATATATATATATATATATATATATATATATATATATATATATATATATATATATATATTTATACAAATACGGAAAATAAACTTTCAAATCGCAAGGATCTTCAAGAGACTAACTAAAAACACAACGCAAATATCGCTACCCACTTCCCCGGCAGCGGCGCCATTTGATTCAGTCATTTTCGTACACCCTTAAGGTTATCGTAGTTTCGGCGAAGTGTGAATGGAAATCCACGTTTATGTCTCAAGTTTGATTCTCGAATAAAAAAGGTTTTGATTTTTATATTTAAAACTACTAATTTGAAATGAGTAAAAATATAAAACGATATAAAGCGACAATAATGCTACAAGTATGAAACTACTATTACCAACTAATGATAATTAAGATGCTATATAATAAACAAACATAAATAACAATCATATATAAGCTAATGAAATAACAATAAGAAAGTTATAAGATTTATACCCGAATGAAGAACCGGAGACGAAAATTAACCACCCGATCTAATAACTAAATTATATTTAAAGTCTATTACATTCAAAGTTTTTTATCAAACTAATTAGTGGATAAAGTTGTCAATTTTATCAACTAACTACCAAGATAAAAACAAATCAAGTTTTAAACTTTATATAATAATTTAGCTACAAGTCCCATTAAGCTCCTCGCAAAAAGTTATCAATCGATACACCGAGAACCAGTGTTGTAAATATCGGTCATGGCGGCCGATATATCGGTGATATATCGCTTGGTGGTGCATCGCCACGCCATGGAGCATATCGGCCAACTTGGCGTTTTGGTCAAATGGCGGTCAATATCGGTCAAAATCGGTAAATATCGGTAAAAAATGGTTGATTTTTGATTTTTTGATTGTTTTGTTATTGTGTTTTTATTTTTTAATGTAAATTTTACAAGATATATAACTAAAACTAATAAATACATTAATAAAATTATAAAAATATATAAGAATTTGATTTATATTAAATATATATTAAAATATATAAAATAATGATAAAAGTATATAAAATAATGATAAAATATATAAAATAATGATAATTTATAGTACCGCCGAGAAACCGACATATCACCGCCAAAACGATATATCGCTTGGCGGTGGTCGAACGCTGAGACCCCGCCGAGCGATATTTACAACCTTGCCGAGAACAAAGGGCAATAAACATTAACGCCAAGTAAGCTAAACGACATAGTAAACTAATTAATAAAAACTTTTTTAATTTTAATTCTAAATTTTATTAAAATATTTTATAATACTACATGAAATTATTAAAACTAAAAACCAAATTTAAATAAAAGAAACTGATGAAAAGATTATTAAAAACAAATAGACATAAAAGAGTATTAATTTTAAACTATTAAGATTCGTTTATACAAAACTGATTTTATGTATAAACCGAAATTGTTTTTCACAAAATATGAATTAAAAGCTGAGAATTAAATTTATAAATCTACTATTACTGGTAAAATAAAATCAGCTTAAAAATTGAATCTAGATCTACCTAAATTTCCTATTCTACCTTCAAATAAAACGCAGGGGATAAATTATAAAGTGAGGATGGAATAAAATTTGAAAGATGTTCATATTTCTAAAACTAATACAAAAATAAGACGCAGGGGAATGATATATGAAAATTGAAAAGTGAGGATAAGATCCTTTCCTATTCTATCTCCGAATAAAAAAAATATACATGAGAAAAAATGAGATGTATCCAGCTAATAAAAAAACGCAGGTTCAAAAAAAAGTAAAGTGAGGATTCGGCTCAAAATAAATGAGGATAATAAAAGAAAGAAGACTATCCTTCTCTAATTTTATGCTAAACACGCAGGGGAAATTATTAATATAAGTGAGGATATAAAAGGAAAAAAAATCCCTATCAATCTATGCCTTCGTATAAAAAAATGAAGGCTGGGAAAAAATGATGAAGTCTGCGTATGACTTTGCTATGTTAGAAGTATTTAAAGTGATGGTCATATAATATACCGTTGCGAAGATCGTGGAAAATTCTACTTAATGGTGTCGAGAGTTTCAAGCTATTATTGTTTATGTAACGGGACTTAGTCCCAAACACACAAATGAGGAAGGCCTCCTAAACATGTAAGCCTTGCTATAAAAGGAAAAATACCTCCTCATTTGTGTGGGTGTTTTCCCATTGTGTGTTTTCCATTTTCATAGTTGATAGAGAGAGAAACTCTCCTTAGTTTCTCTCACTAGGATTACACACTCTTTGTATCTCTCTTTATTCTTCATCAATCTAATCCTTCCTTCTTAGTTTTAATCTTGTTTTTCATCATCTTTATTTCTTGTTATATAAGTCGTGTGTTATATTCCCACAAGTGGTATCATTCGCCAAGGGATTCGTAGTTACTTTTTTGGTGTTGTTTTTAGATATAGAAACACCAACAAAACAAGCATGGTATCATTCGCCAAGGGATCTCTTGGGAAGTTAATTTATCCAAAAATCACCACTCAAACACCAACAAAAAAGTTGAGTTGGGCTCAGTCCGAATGTTTTTTTGGGAAGTTAATTTATCCGAAAGTGGAACTCAACAAATTCAGAAAGATTGAGAAGTAAATTTCTACAAAGTTATATCCAAATTTATCCGAAAGTTATTATCCTAGTTTTTCCGAAAGTTATTATCCTATTTTATCCGAAAGGTGAAACCCTCTATTATTCCGAAAGTGAAACCTCAATCTTCTGAAAATAATTCTTAAAATATGTGAGTTATTTGGTTTTGGAGAATTTTTGGTTTATCGAGATCATATACTTAGAGGATTTAATCAATTTAAGGGATTTTAACTACAACACTCTGCTTTCTACGAATTGAGATCCTGTTTTTTCACACGAGTTCTACAATGATGTATCAACAAGACAATGATGATGCGGGTATTGAGAATCATGATTGCACTGCCAGAAAGAAGAGGGATGCTGCCTATCTCCAGTCTCAACTTCTTATAACACAAAAGGAAGAAGAAGGAATTCCACTTCTAGCTGAAGAGTTTGATCTAATGGCATCTGCAGCAGAATATGATGAGGAAGAAGAGGTTACTACCAACTCCATCTTGATGGCTAATTCGCAGCAAGCATCAACATCGGTAATTCAGGCTGACAGAGCTCTTGTGTATGATTCAGACGGTTCATCTGAGGTACACACACGTCTCAATGATAATGAGTTATATAATATGTCTAATCAGGAGGAAGAGTATACCGAGTCACGTGAGCCCTACACTGAGACACACGGGGATCAAACGAATAATAACAATATTATTTCTAATGCGCCCAATGCGGATCTTAGTGGAGATCAAGTAGCCCAACCTACAACCCTTCCTGACGAGACGCATGCGTATTATAAATCATTATTTGATAAGCTTGCCAAGGATGTTGCTCATGTGAATGCGGTTAATAATAAGTTTAGAGAAACTAATGCCAAATTGACCACTGAGCTTGCGGGATAGAAGGAACGGGAGAAAAGTTTTGAGATTCATCATGCTAATATCAAGGAACTTGAACAAGCTCATGCTACATCGGTTTATCAAGAAAAATGCACAACTAAGAAATTAAATGCCTTAATTTAAGTAGTGCTAAATAGATAAGCGAATTGAATGATGAAATCACCTCTCTTAATAAACAGCTTTCAACTGAAAAATCTATTATTGCGGATCTAAAAGAAGAACAGAAAAGCTGAAGCATGATTTAAAAATTCGAGAAGATGGGCTTTTTGAGGATTTTTACAACGCTCAGGATAGGATCAGGGAATTAGACAACCTTTTGGTAAAACGTGGCCAATCTATGCAGACGATAAACATGCTCGCACCAAAGTGAATGAGATTAAATACACCCGTTACAAATTGGCTTTAGGTTGTCCTCTTCCTCCCAATCCCGAATATCTTAAGCATGCTCAGACCACCCAACAAAGTTTATATAATGGTATTGTGTTACTTGATATGCATGATCCTCCCAGTGTGCCTGATTCTGAGGAAACTACTGAACTTGCTGTAGAGACTCGTTTAAGAATGCAAAAGCTTAATAAAGAAGTCACACCCGTTTATTATCTGAAAATTAATCCTCCTACAACTTTTTTCGGTCTAGAATGAGTACTGAAATGCTTTTAATACAGAGTGAGGAATTGTCGGATGATCCTCCTAAACCGAGTGTTGCACGAAGGTATCTAAACGAGCTCAAAGACAATTTTGTCATTTTTAAACGTGTGGTTAATTCTAAAATTACTGGAGGAAATTTTACATCACCCGTTCATGTTGAGTTACAAAAAGTGCTTCATACCGAAATCAATCCGATTATTAATCAAGTTGATGCTAGGATAAGCAATCTTAAAAACGCTTTTCTAAAAGAACTAGCCAAATTTGTTGAAGACTTTAAATCTTTGGCGAAGGAGGCAGATGAATCTCTTGATAGAATTAAAGTTTTGGAAAGCGATCTTGAACGTCTCTCGAAAGAAAGTGACAGTGGTGATTGTGATGAGAGTAACCCCGTTGCGGTAAACATCTCTGTGTCGGATAATGAAACCCTCCAAAATGAGCTTGATCCTATGAAAGAGAAAATGGAGTCTAATGTCATTACAAAGGATAATGAATTCACCGATTTTTGAGTAAATATTTTAAAAAGTGTGATGAATGTAAGGATGACAAAATTTCGTATGATAAAGCTTACAATGACATGCAACAAACAATCGAACGGCTGCAAGCTCAAGTAGGGGGTAAACGTTGTGAAATTAAGCCTTCAACAAACGTTAATAAAAAAGAGTTCATGATTCTTTAACAACGATATGATTTTATTCAGAAACATTGTCATTCTCTTGAACTTGCTTTGCAAAACAAAGTTGGAAATTTTCCAAATGATAGTAATCTACAAGTAAAACTCTCTGAATCATTTCGCGAATTGAATGAAATAAGTATGGAAATTACTGATTTGAAAGCACAGTTGCAAGACAAAGACATCGCAATAGCTGAGTTGAAGAAACTTCTTGGAAAGATGGGTGGAAAAACTATGGAACCTAAGATTGTAAAATCTGTTGTTAGACAACCCAATGCGTACAAAGTGCCAAAGCCATCTATCTTAGGAAAACTACCTTTTAATGTATCTAGGTTACCTCCTAATTCCGATGTGCCACAAACTGTTCCAAAACCAGTCATATCAACCTATGTTCCTCCATTTAGAAAACCCACTTTTGCTAAACACAACCATGTGAATTCACCTTGCACTACTCCTAAGAGTACTCCCAAGCGTGTGACTCTTACGCCCATAAAGGAATCCAAAGGTTCAAATGACGTTGTTCAAACCAACAACCTAGGTGATGGTAAGCCAAAAGGGAACATTCAGAAAGAAAACCCTGTGTATTCACCACCTAGTAAACAAACAACTGCTAGAGTTCAACACACTCCTAATGGTAGTCAACCAAAACCTAGGATCCCTTACCAGCTACCTAGGAATTGGCAACCACCAATGAGTAGTCGTGTATCGAACATGGTGCCTGAATAGTCAGCAAAACCTAGGTAAACAAGGACTTTCGAGAATCCCAAATTCCTTGTATGCCTCATGTGCAAAAAAGGGATTCACAATGGAAACCATGCTCATTGCATTCTACAATATCTCTATGAGGTAAACTCTCGTGCCTTCGCACACAGAAAGCATGCAGAATCCCATAAGACAACACGGAGATTCACACACGTCACAAAGAAAAGCAATGACAAGAAATCTTCAAGGCGGATCAATGCAGGACCTAGTTTCTCTCAAAAGAAGTCTTCCGTTATGCAAGAGAACACTACTCCTATAACTAGTCTTCAGTGGAAACCAACGGGTAGGATCTTCAGGAAGTTGGTCTTAAGTGGATTCCCATCGAGATGAGTGATGAAACCTGCTCCAGCACTAATGCGAGTGTTCTGAATGTAGAAAATGAATTTCTTACTCCTAACACTAGTATTTGTGCAAACTCTTCTTCTGTCATTGCAGGTACTTCAGCGGATTCTGAATCCACTTCTTCATCCAAGGGTTCCAATTATGTACATTCGACATCACCTTCTTCTGCTGTGCAAAGGTCTATTTTCGATTATTTTCAGAAAACTTGAAAAAATCAAAATACAAAAATATAAAACCTATAAGACAAAATAAAACACAAAAAAAATATTTCAAAAATTCCAAAAATATTCTTCTCGACATGTCTTTCAGTTTCGATAATATGGACGTGCCTAGAAATATTGCTCAATGCCTCAATAACGACACGAATGTGTACATATAGCTCGAATGAAAGTTCAAATGTTTTCAAAACATGTCATTTCTATCTTTCTTCATATGATTTTCAATTACCTCAGATTGTGACTCGTGCCTCAAAGAAAGGAAAGTTGATCACGGATGATAACTTATCCTCAACAACGGGAAATTAATTTTTCTCGATCATGAGCTTTAATAAAATTTTCAAATTTTTAAAGCTCATGAACAATGGCTTATAGTCCCATGTCAGACTATAACCCGACCTCCAAAGAAAGGAAAGTCTACGACTTATCCTCAACAACGAGAAATTAATTTTTCTCGATCAGGGCTTATATTAAAACATTCAAAGTTTTAAGCTCAGGAACACAAGGAAAATGTTCATTTATGTACATTTTTCCTCAACAACGAGAAATTAATTTTTCTCGGATTTGAGCATAATTTTTCAAGATATTTTCATATTCTTTCAATATTGTGTGCTCATATACTCCCCTATTTTCAAAAAGTAATGTTTTTTCGAGGGGGAGTATAAAAATGTCATAAACATTAGTTACAAATTTTCATGCAACATTATTCTCTCCATGTTTCATCACTAGTTTCACAAAATTTCAAACTCATGCAATTTTTAAGGGGGAGAACAGTGAAAAAAATGTGATCAAAATGTTTCATTTGTGGATATGATTTTTGATATAAGTGTTTTCTCGTCCTAATATGTGCAAATACCTTTCATTTTATGATGCACATATGTAGGAGGGGGGGGGGGATTTTTGGTGATATAGAAAACTTTCAAAGTGTAAACATTGATTTCAATAACACCTTGATTGCATTTTCAATCGATATTTCTGGTTACGATATCTATACCCTTCAACACATTATTTCACGACGGTATTGGTGTCAAAAGGTGGTTAGGTTTTTGTCCTATGATCCAACCAAAACCGGAGGGATCTTCCCAGGGACAATCCGTTAGAACTTAGAAGTCCTTAGGATAGATGGATTAGTTGAGTGGACGGGAAAAAAAATGCCGACCAAGTACTTAAGCTAGCACTCGAATAATCACAACAAGGTGCTAGCTATGACGTATTTGTAAGCATTGAAGGGGTTGAAGAATGAAAAAGAAATGTAAGGATAAAGGGTGAAAAGAAAATAGCCCTCCATACAACTTAGGCAGAAACCGGGTCAATACATCTAATATCAGAATCACTTAGTTTATTTTTGGTATTGAAGACAAAGCATCATGAACCTAGTGATGCAATGCACAACCCCTCACAGCCTACTCAAGCTTCTCTCAAAAGAAGTTTGTTTTATTGTCACAGAGTTCAACTCATTTCTATCAACTTTCTCACTCCGAGATAGTAGATATTGAAAAGGTGGCAGTCTGCTCCAGCCTCCGATCACCAAATAAACGTGCACTTATAGAGTCTAGAGCCAACGAGATTCATAAAAAAATCTCATTAGGACACTTATTCCATATATCAATTGTTGTTCATCATTAGAACACAAGCGATAATTTATAGAGTCCTATGCTCTATCCTTGTGATATTGCCAGAACATTCAGAGTGATACTCTTTAGTACTCAAAGTGATGAATAGAAACCCTTCCAGTGTTAACATCAAACAGCACTACGGTAGGTCATATGTAAGATTCTCTTGAATTGAACATATGTTAACTAGAAAGCAACAGTGGTTTGATTCTTTCTTGATTCAAACTCGTTCTAGGTCTCGACGCAATATCTTTATGATCTTGCCAGAACATTCAGAGTAATACTCCTGAGTATTTACAGTGACAAATGGAAATCCTTCCAGTGGCATCATCAAACAGCACTTCGGTAGGTAACTTGTGAGATTCTATACGAATCAAACTTGTGTCAACTGGAAAGCAACAATGGTTTGATTCTTTATTGATTCAAACTTGTTCCAGGAAATGAATTGAGGACTTAATCAGCAAAATGGAACTGCATGATTCACTCTTTACTATGAATTATTTTTTGAGATATTCAAGTATTGAGAACGGCTACCACAGCCAGAAACCCTGTCAAGGAAGTTCTTTCAACTTGCCTAATCACATGTAAAGTATTCGTACTGTATAACGAGAAACCGGAGGAATGCAAATGGTGGCGTTATTTCAATAGTCGCAATTCAAGGCCACATACTCATGAAATTGTAGAAAGCTAAAGAACGTCTAAAGACAAAGACTTCCGCTACTCTGAGGATCAAAGGAGATTGTTAACAAGCTTTCAAGACAACAACGAAAAATTTGAGTATGTGGGGAAAGACACAAGAACACAAGTTGTCAAAGTTTAAAGATCATGTCAAGGCAAAATCAAAGATACAAGATCATAAGTCATGAGAAGAATTATGAAAGAACTCTCAAGATAACGAGCTTCAAAGTCAGCAACAACAAAGAAGTGAAGTCACATATTACTTGACCACCACTTACGGGGAGATTGTTAGAAGTATTTAATCAGATGGTCAAAAAAGTTAAGTCACATATAATATGACCACCCCTTAGGGGGAGATTGTTAATGTAGAAATTGATAACCTATGAATCTATGAAGTGGGTTGATGTTTTCTAGTGAGAGAAACTAGAGAGAGAAAGTGAGAGAATATGTGAAAGATTTTATTAATATGAAATGCAATATGGAACAACAACCAACCCCTTTCCTTAGTGGAAAGGGGTATTTATAGTACCAAGCTAAACATGGGCTTGGGCCGGTCCATGACAAGCCCATGGACCGGTTCTTACTTAAGTTAATAAGTAACTAACAACTATTATCTAACTACGAGCTATTACAACATGAATATTATTGTGGAGTGACCGATACTTCTAATATACGTAAAAACGTATTTCTAACAATCCCCCCCTAAGGGAGGTCACTCCACGTTTACAAAGTTCTAAACCTAGCATACTATACTAAGTCTTCGTTCTTTAGCTCGTAGTCTTTTCTTCTTTTCTTTCTTTTGTTGTGAATATGTTGATTTGATCTTTTTGGCTTTGACTTGAGAGCATTGTTCTTTGGCCTTTCACGTGCGATCTTTGCCTTTCTTGTGAACTTTGCCTCCTCGTGACTTCATGTTCCACACACTTACGTCTTTTTGTTTGAATTCTCGAAAGCTTCAGAGTTTGGTACAGCGGAAGACTTCATCTTGTACTTTCTTGAATTTTTTGCTGAACTTTGTTGCAAAAGACATAAGCATGTGGGAACGACTTTTTCAGGTACACCGCAACACCACCGTCTTCACTGGTACACAGCAACGCCACCGTCTTCAACAGGTACACAGCAACGCCACCGTCTTTAACAGGTACACAGCAACGACACGAATAAAATGGCTTTGAACATTTTATTCTAATTCGGTAGCATTTTACCTCCGGTCGGTGAAGACCGTTGGACGATATTAGATATCGTACCCGTGACGGATAGTTTCAATTAAGTAACTTCCTGACAGGATTTCGCGGGTAAACCCGTTCTCTTTATTCGACCGTCCAAAGCTGACTGCGAACATAAAGAGTGAATCACTTGGATAAATTATCCTTGTGATTAAAAGCCGTCAATTCATGAAACCTGGAACAAGTGAATTTCAATTAAGATTTTCACCATCGTTGCTTTCTAGTTGTCACGAGCTCAATTCATAAAGAATCTTGCACGTTACCTACCAAGTGCTGTTTGATGTTGACACTAGAAGGATTTCCACTCGTCACTGTGGTCAATAAAGAGTCACTCTGAGTGTTCTGGCAAGATCATATGATAATGCGAAGAGGCCTGGAACGAGTTTAAGTTCAATTAAGAATTAAACCACTGTTACCTTCCAGTTTTTCACAAGATTGGTTCTAAAAGAACCGCACGTGTAACCTACCATGAGCTTGTTTGATGTTGGCTCAAGCAGGATTTCCATCTTCATTGTAATACTTACGTATTACTCGGATGTTCTGGCAATATTACAGGAATACTGCGTAGGACTCATGAAAATCTCTTACTTTTCACAGTGTGTGAGAAAGCAAGGAATAAATGAAAAGTGTCCTAATGAGACTTTTGATGATCTCTTGGCTCTAGACTCGATTGTGCGTTTTGATTTAGTGAGCGATGGCTGGAGAGGAGTGCCACCTTTTCAATACCAGTCTATTCGGAGTGAATAAACCAATAGATAACGTGTTAATCTCCGTGTGATTAAAACAAATACCTTTTGAGAGATATTTGAGTTAGCTGGGAAAGGGTTGTGCATTGCATCACTGGGTCCATGATGTCTTTCTTCAATACCGAGAATCATTAACAAAAATGACCTCAATAGCATATGTATTGACCCGGTTTCTGCCTAAAGTTGTAAGGAGGGCTTCTTTCTTTACACCCTTTATCTTTACATTTCTTTTTCATTCTTCAACCCCTTCAATGCTTACCAATACGTCATCACTAGCACCTTGTTGTGATTGTTCCAGTGCTAGCTTAAGTACTTGGTCGGCATTCAGCTACGTTCACATTCTTTCTCCATCTTTCCTAGGACTTCTAATTCTATCTATGGAATTGTCCTTGGGAAGATTCCATCGGTTCTGATGAATCATTGGACTAAACCTATTCCTACCACCCTTTTGTCACCACATCCGTCGTGAATTAAGCGTGTTTTGGGAAGGAATTGCCACCATAAAAAATCATTGAAAATCACATAAGGTACTTGTGATATTGAAATCAAAAGTTTTGTACCTTAGGTGTTTTGTTCATCAAAAACGCTCCCCCTTAACACGTGCTTAACACATATTAAGTTGGATACTCTTTAAGTCTTTTTCATCTTTTAGCCAAGTATCACTTACGTCTCCTTAATCCCATTTTCTCCCCTTATCCAAAATGTTAACCATTAATATTTGGGATATTGAATGGATTAACCGGTCTTTGGGTAAAAATGAAATCGATGTTTGGCCATAGAACAAGTTATTGCTCCCCCTTAATTTAATAAGGGATGATTGTAGTGCTTTAGTATGATATATTTTGAAAGATTTAGAATCTCGTGAGAAATTCTTGAAAAATTATCATACCTTAACACTACAACAAGCCATTAAAGCACATTATTCACAAATATACATATTCACAAATAATACCAATATAGAGTGACCTGAAATGTACAACCCATTAGATGGATCGTTGCAGTGTCCTGTAGTGCACTCCATATGGTCTACCACCCACGAATCTTTCCAAGCTCCTCATCAATCTACGTTCACGGAGCTTCTGATCGATCTTCTTGATCACGTACCTTGCCATCTGCCGGTAACCTGGATGCCAATCCTCCGTCATTTCTGGCAAAGTTCCACCCGAGTTCAGATGCTCCAACTTTCCTCGGACTTGTATAAGAGTTCCATCACTATACTTGTGGAGCTCCCCCACCCTCATAAACTTCATTAAACCTCGACTGTTCAAGTAGAAAATGCCGTAATTCGGAACAGAAATGCCGGTATAGGGACATCTTGCTACATGTTGAGGTAACACTTGATTCACAGGACGGGTTAAATTGAGCTTCCTCTGATAGCTTTCGACTCCCAACTGAAGATCTTCAACTCGTGTCTTGATGACAACGCTTCGTGTGAACATACGAAGTGCTGTATTCAAAGCAATCAGGTCTTCACGAGGAATGTGTGTAAGTTGATCTCGGGTCATCAGAAGCAGCATATCCTCGATATCCTCAAGGCGAATGATGGAAAAATCTCCTTGCTGGATTTTGTATTCCCTGTCATCCTCCCTTTTCAAGCGAATCTCCGTCACATGATAATAGCCGTTCTTGGCTTCAGTTTTCATTCCTAAGATGCTGGAGATGCGGATATCGGATCTAACTGAGCTTCCAGAATTGACTAAGCAGCAACCCCTGTACGCCTTTCTGACTCGTTCGTCCCAATGAGATGCACCTATGACAGCATACATATCATAATTACGATTTATCTTAGGGACCCAGAGTCGGTTTACCTTTTCCTCGATAAAGGGTATTGCTCCCCAGTTGGCAGCTTTCAGCAATGTCAGGGATGTTGCGTACTTTGATGACCCCTTCAGTAGATACACCAAATCATTGGTGACAAAGAAGTCAAGAGCAATCTGATTATCTTGATCCATTGGAGGTGGAGCTCTTTCTGATTCATGAAGACCTGCCCGTTGAACGGTATTCAGAGCCTTCAGGATCTCCTCGGCATAATATTCGAACTCCATTTGGGTCAACCGGGTTTTGGCGCGAAGTCTTTTATCCTTCAGTACTTTCTTCACCAAAGATGGAGTAACCGAAGTCTTATACTCATGAGCAAGAAATGCACATAAGTCAATCGGACTTCGGATACGAAGATACAAGACATCTTTGTCGGCGTCGGTGATCGGATCAAACTACGCCGCTGCCGTGATCCAATCCTGTGGTGGAGCAGTCTCGTCGATTTCCAACGTGTCCTCCCAGTTCCTTGTGCTTGGTTCAGGTATAGTAGATTGTGGGTTTTGTTGCTGAGGAGTAGAGACGTGAACATCTGATTGTTCTGATTCAGGCATTTCAGCAGTGTCTTGGACGGGTGAGTGTTGTGCAGCTTCTGGTTCGGTTACCGATTCTGCAATCACAGGGGTAACAACACAAGAACTAACGGGGTTAGTGGTAACAGGTATTGATGCATGGATAAATGTACCAGGAATAGATGACCCTGTAGTGGCATTCACGTCATGGCGCCACTTCGATCGTCTTGATTCCGTGGATGTAGACTTCTCCTTTGGTGCTGCATCTTTCTTTGACTTGGTGCCAGACTTAACCCCTTTCTTTGAGCTGGCGCCCTTATCCCCTTTCTCACGCTGTTCACCTTTATCCGCATTGCTCCCCTTAACACTCTCCTGGTGACCATCACCACCATCATTACCATCATTATCATCATCATCTGCATCCTCATCATCATCATTCTCATCCTCATCCTCATCATCATTTTCATCTTCATCATCATTATTCTCATCATCATCATCCTCATCATTCTCATCCTCATCATCCTCCTCATTCTTATCTTCTTCTTCTTCTTCTTCCTCCTCTCCACCAGTACCCTCTTCTTCGTCGCTCTCTTCTCTTTCTTCTTCAGGGAGAATGTGGTAGGGTACCACACTTCCAAACGTCTTGAACAACCTATCATCCTCCATGATAGCGTCATTCAGGGATTTGAAGAGAGCCCGTTGTTTCCTTGATTTATCAAACGATCCAAGTTCCTTCATTCGAGCTTTGAGGATCTTCTTAAGTTCAAAATCCGTCAAGTCATAAGCGATCTTGTAGGCGGCTTCTGAAGGATTGGATGATTTGATCATTAAGTTGTCAGCAGCAAGCGTCTTCAAGTCATCACGCAGTTTAGGCATTAAGGATTCAATGGAGTCTTTTACTCTCTGCTCAATAGTAGCTTCAAGAGCTTCTTTTTGCTCTTTAAAGTCATCCTTAATAGCTTTAAGTCTTGCAATTCGTGCTTTATGCCTAGCAGCTTCATCCTTTTTAACCTGAGCAAGTTCTTCTGCATGAGCTTTACGTGTAACTTCCATGTCAGCAGCGAACTTGGCAATCAACTCTTCTTGAGCTTTCCTTGATGCTTCTTCACTTTGAGCTCTTCTATTTAGCTCTTGGCGAAGTTCATCCATTTCTCTCTTTTGATGATCCACGTGTTTATCCAACATCTCGGCCATCACTATTGCTGCCATTACAGATGTTGCAGAGCTGCTCTGGGTTGAGGGAATAGGCTCGGTTGTGACTGCGGTGCTAAGGATGGGCTTTGGTGGTGGTGGAGGAAGTGGTGTAGAAACCTGTTTGGTTGGTAAGGGTTGAGTTGGTGGAGGTTGAGTTGTTAAAGGTTGAGTAGATGCCTTTTCAATACCAGCTGAAACAGGGATTGATGGCTCCTTCGAAGTGGAATAATGTTCAGGTGACCCAAACTCATCAACATCATCAGGTTCCATGTATTCATCCTCAACGTCTACTCTTACACCTGAGCCACCACCGCCAGTATCTTTCCTGCTCCTTTGAATGGCTATCTTCATTATTTGTTTCTCAGTTTTCTCAAGATCAGGACCAGCAATATTTTCTTCGTCACGCAGACGCATCTCATCAGCCTTACCCTTTCCTTTCTTACCCTCTGTCTTCTTCTTCTTGGTTTTGGGTTCAGGTAAATCTGTTTGCTTCCTTTTACCTTTGCTTTTAACCGTGGTTGAAGAGTCTTCACCTGCTAGAATACTTGCGCGTTGATTCTCAATTTCTGTTAGCAAGTTCTTGTAATCCTCAGATGCAATGATCTCATCGGTCAGAAGATGACTGGGAATGGGACCAGGAATAACCGTATTCGAATGAGTCTCCTGCCTTAAGTCTACCAAATCATCATCATCTATCATGTGGTGACGACTACCTGCACGCTTGTTAATGGATGCATCGTTTTCCATAAAGTAATGTATGATCAACTTAATAAACCTAGGGTACTGGTAAGTTTTAACTTTACCCTTTGTGTTGGTGAAGAGTTGAAAAGTAAACTCCTCCCACAGCAGTGATGCATAATCAATACCCATACCTTTGAACATACCATAAAACATCTTGATGATTGGTGGACGAACAGCATCATACCCAGTTGTTTTGGGTGTCAAACAGCGGCTTAGAATCCCAAAGATAGCTTTCCATGGTTGACCAATTTTGGCAGTAGTAAACTCAGACGGGGTTCGTATGTCGAGACATCCAATGGCGGTGGACATCTCCATGATCTGGTCCTTAGTCGGGTTGGCTGAGTATGATAAGTCTTTGAGTGTCGGCCGAAATCCAAAAATCTTCCTAAAGTCTGACACAGTAAGCGTCTGCTGCTTGTTGTCCAAGGAAAAAGTGATTTTGTTGGACGTCTTCTCTTTGGTAGCCCAGAACTCGTAAAGGTAGTCGTAGGGTACTGAAGCACTTCTCCTTAGCGCATGCTTGAAATGAGATTTATCAAGCATGGCTGTACCTACCTTAAAGCCATTATGGGTAGAGTGAGATACCTCCTTCAGACGGTAGTTGTTCGGAATAAACTTTAGAGTCTTGGCTTCAGCAATGGCGGCGGCTCTGTTGTGTTGTAGTTGTTGTACGGTAGGGTTAGTCATCGTTTCTGCTTAAGATAAAACACAAAGGTTGATACAAACAAGTATGAATATCATTATGACTTTAAACCTAAGCATTGTACATATGACATAATCCCTTAAGCATTGAAATCATTCAAACATCTTCTATTCGGAATAATTAGCCTATGTGGAATAAAATCCCTATTCTGAATAAAGGCCTATTCGGAACATTTGGTTATGCGGAATAAAATCTCTATTCGGAACATTAAGACTATGCGGAATAAACACTCTATTCGGAACATTTTGTCTATGCGGAATAAAGACTCTATTCGGAACATTTTGTCTATGCGGAATAAAGACTCTATTCGGAACATTGATCCTATGCGGAATAAATTCCTATTCGGAACATTTGCCCTATTCGGAACATTTGCCCTATTCGGAACATTTGCCCTATTCGGAACATTTGCCCTATTCGGAACATTTGCCCTATTCGGAACATTTGCCCTATTCGGAACATTTGCCCTATTCGGAACATTTGCCCTATTCGGAACATTTTTCCTATTCGGAACATTTGTTTTATGCGGAACATTTGCCTTATTCGGAACTTTTGCCCTATGCGGAACTTTTGCCCTATGCGGAATTTTTTGCCCTATGCGGAACTTTTGCCCTATGCGGAACTTTTGCCCTATGCGGAAAAGCTGCTTCTATGCGGAAAGTTACAAACAGTTACAAATTTTCTAATTTAGGCACTTAATCCGTTTGATTCAATTGATCTAAAGGCCAAAGTAGTGCAATTAAACCTATTCCGAATACAACCCAAGCAAAACCCCCAATTAAGTAAACCCTAATTAAACAGTAATTTGATTCGATTGATTTTCCACCTTAAACAGTTAATTAACATGATGTATATGAAAATTAATCCGTTTTAATACCTTTTGTGAAGATCTGAACTAGAAGGTAACTGATTGATTCAAGTTTGATTGATTTTCGTGAGTTTTTGTGTGTAAGGTTATCAATGGCGGCAAAGGGATTATTAACAGTGAAGGATTAGAAAAAAACGGGGGGGGGGGGGGGGGGGAAGGTTTAGACTAGGTCAACTTTTCCACAAGTTTGACATATTGTCAACTTTGCCCCCTCAACTTTTCTTTTTGCTTCATTCAACATTCTTTTGAGTACCAAGTTTTAATACTTGACACTTTGACCCTATCTTATGTAAATTACCCTAGCCTTTGTGATTATCCTATCTTAACACAAGCACAATCCACAACAAACTTATAAGCAACAACAAGACATATGCCAAAGCAATCCAACCATTAACCATTAAGCTTTGTGAGTTTCCTTGAAAACTTTTGAAGATCTTTTTGATGTGAAAGATGATGAAACATTTTCTCCCCCTTAAACGATGACCCGTTTTCTATTTAAAGAGCTGTAGTCATTGTTTAACGAGGCACATGATGATGAAAAACATTTCCCAGTTAATATCTTGAAAAAGTTTGATTTGTGGTGTCAATAAGATTTCTCTTATTTTAACAAATTAATGCACTGAAACGTACACAAATTCGTGTTAGACCAAGTTGTAAAGTAAACTTGATCCCTTTGCATGATTTGGCTTGTAAATCACGCCCGAGAAAATTAATTCCCGTTCTGAGCCAACGTTTTCCAAGGAAATACGTGACTTTAATATGAAAACCGGGTTGCAGTCTGAAATAACTACAAGCCATTATGGGCATGTTTTAAAAACATTACAACTTTTATACGGACTCTATTTATGGCACCGTGTCAATATTGATCGACATTTCTAAGGCCGTAAATATTACCGTACTAAAAGACATGCCCGTTTTAAACGAAAAATATTTTTGGTTTTTCTTGATTTTATAATTTTTATGGTTTTCTCGGTTTTATATTTTTTATGGTTTTTCTTGGTTTTATATTTTTGTATTTTTCTTTTGTGGTTTATATATTTACGATAATATACATGATCACAACCAAAGGATACTCTGAATAGTTTACCACGACTATTCAGCTGATTCTTCTGCCAACTCTTTGAGAGTCGCTGGAGTGAATGATTTCATGCCAAGCTTGTCGATCAAAAACTCGATTCGTCCTCGATCTAAGGCTTTGGTGAACATATCCGCCAGCTGATACTCAGTAGTGACAAAATACAGCTCGATCACTCCGTTCTCCACCTGCTCCTTAATGAAATGGTAGCGAATGTCTATGTGCTTGGCCCGGGAGTGTTGAACATAGTTGCAGCAAAGGGCAATGGCGCTCTTGTTGTCACAATACATCGGGATTTTGTTAAATCCAAGACCGTAGTCAGTTAATTGTGATCTCATCCAAAGGACTTGAGCACAACAACCGGACATGGCGATGTATTCAGCCTCCGTGCTTGATATTGCAGCGCTTTTCTGCCTTTTTGAAGACCAACTGATCAATCTATCTCCTAGGAGTTGCACAGATCCAGAAGTGCTACGCCTCGTATCTTGACATCCAGCATGATCGGCATCTGCATATGATATTAAAGCAATCGAGGAATCTTTCGGATACCATAGACCACGATGTAGTGTTCCTTTTAGATACCGAAAGATCCTTTTCACAACATGTAGGTGCTTTTCGGTAGGCCGAGCCTGATACCGGGCACACATGCATACAGCAAATTGCAAATCAGGCCTGCTAGCAGTCAGATAGAGAAGGGTGCCAATCATTCCACGGTAAAGTTTCGGATCGACAATAATCCCATCCCTATCTTCATCTAACTTGGATTTCTCCACCATTGGAGTGTCTACGGGGTCACACAATTCTCAAAGTTATATTTCTTAAGAGATTCTAGAGCATATTTGGATTGATTAATAAAGATGCCTCTGGGATTCTGAGAAATCTGTAATCCTAAGAAAAATGAAAATTTTCCCATCATCGACATCTGAAAGCGTGTGGACATTATCTTCTCAAATTGTTTAGACAATTCTATGTTAGTGGCAGCAAAAATTATATCATCAACATAAATTTGTACCAGAAGCATGTCGTTGCCGTCCTTGAGAGTGAATAGAGTGGGGTCCACTTTGCCTTTGGAGAGCCTTCCGACATGAGATATGTTGACAGGAGATCATACCACGCGCGTGGAGCTTGTTTCAACCCATAGAGAGCCTTCTTAAGCTTGTACACATGGTTAGGAGACTCCGTACTGACGAACCCATCCGGTTGACTAACATAAACCTCTTCCCTTAGTTCACCGTTCAAAAATGCCGTCTTCACATCCATTTGATAGACGATCATGTTCATATGAGCAGCAAACGCAAGGAATAGTCTAATCGCCTCCAATCTAGCCACAGGAGCAAAAGATTCCTCAAAGTCTATACCCAAGGCTTGTTTATATCCTCTAGCGACCAATCTAGCTTTATTCTTCAATACCGCACCCATCTCATCAAGTTTAACCTTATAGACCCATAACAAAGTAAGGATGTTAACCTTGTCAGGGCGAGGAACCAATTCCCATACTTCTAGTCGTTTGAATTCATTGAGTTCCTCCTGCATAGCTTCAATCCAAGATGATTGGGTCATAGCCTGCTGCCAATTTTTAGGTTCAACTTCAGAGAGAAATGCATCAAAGTAACAATATAGTGCACTCTCTTGTAATTGATGGCGTGTAGAGACTGGTCGATCTAGATCTCCAATAACATTCCTAATTGGGTGATCTTTTGTCCATTTAGTGCTATGGTTTTCAATCCTAGGTGGTCTGGAGTGAACAATAGAAGGAGCTTCTTCTGAGGTAGACGCGGCTGAAGGGTTTTCAGGGATCGCTACACCAAAGAAAGGAAGCTCTTGCAAGTGAGCATATTCCAAGTCGTGATCAGTAGAATCCTCTTCCACATCATTAGGCACAAGTAGGGGTGATGATTCAGGTGTAGTTTGAGAATCACTTGGTGAAGGTGCATCCGGTTCAATGTGAATTGTAGATGCATTAGATAAAGGTTCATTAACTTGAGCAACCACTTCAGGTATTGGAGCAATTACTACAGGTACTGGAACTTCATCAGTCGGGGGATCGAAGAATTCATCAAACAACGGTTGAAACAGTTTATCCCACTCGGGCCTTGATGGTGGTAAAAATGATGTAGAAGTAGGATTGTTGGGAACTAATCCGGAACTTATAGCACCGGGTCCCATCTCATGAAGCGCGGGTTCAGAGCTGTGTTGCTCAGAAGCCATCGCTGTCAGCTCGTCGAAATCTGCGTCCATAGTTTCTACAATCTTGCCAAGACGACGGTTATAGATCGGTATGCTCTTTTGGACGGTGAGTAACCAATGAAAATACCTATATCGGCTTTTGGTTGAAGCTTACCCAAGTTCTCACTATTGATGTTTGGATAACACAGAGCACCAAACACATGGAAAAATGAAACATCGGGTTTGCGGTCATGTAGAAGCTCATAAGGTGTTTTTCCATGGCGTTTCCGAACGATAGAACGGTTTTGGGTGAAACATGCAGTAGAAATAGCCTCTGCCCACAAGAACAATGGAGCGTTCGCATAAATATGCATGGTCCTAGCAGCTTCCATAAGTGTACGATTTCGTCTTTCAACGACACCGTTTTGTTGTGGAGTGCGTGCAGCGGATGTTTCATGTGATATACCAACTCCTTCATAATAATCACGATGAGTCTGGTTGACGAACTCTGTACCATTGTCTGTACGAATACGGCGGACAGTGGTATTCAAACGTACCTGGATGAACTTCAGAAAAGTAATGATAGCCTTCGGTGCTTCATCCTTTGTACGTAGAAATCTAACCCATGTAAACCTTGAGAAATCATCCACTATTACCAGAATGAATTTCTTACCGCTCACACTTTCAGTTCTCATCGGTCCACAAAGATCCATATGCAAAAGATGAAGTTTTTCTTGATTAGTGTCTTCAGCTTTGGGTTTGTAAGATTTCTTGGTGCTTTTCCCCCTTGAACACGCGAAACATAAATGGTCCTTGTGAAATTTAAGCTTGGGAAGACCACGAACTAACTCGTTTTTTAGCCAGATGATTAATAGCATCAAAATTAAGATGAGATAATCTGCGATGCCATAACCATGACTTGGTCTTAGAAGCTTTAGAGAGAAGACATACTGGAGAAGCGGCCATCATGTCTTGTAAGGACAAAGTATAAAGATTTGCACCACGAGATCCCTTCAACAAATCTTTTCCTTCCAAGTTGCGGATGAAACAAGTGTGTTGTCGAAAAGCAACCTCAAGGTTGGAATCACAAAACTGTCCTACTGAGAATAAGTTATGACCAAGACCTTCTACATAGTATACCCTAGAAATCGTCACGTTTCCAATCTGATATTCACCATACCCCATAATCTTTGCTATATGATCATTCCCAAATTTAACCGTACCAAGAAACTTGCTGACGAAATTTCGGAGCATCGAGCGATTTCCGGTCATATGTTTTGAACAACCGGAGTCCAAATACCACAGGATGATTTGGACCACCTGAAAATATCACCACACAAAGACAATGTAGAGGTATCGGAATCTGAGTGTTCCTTGTTATTAGCAGGTACAGATTTAATAATCTTAGATTTGCTAACTCTAGGTTTCTTAGATTTCCTAGCCTTCTTCTTCTTAATTGGTGGTGTAGATTCTAATTGGCTCAAATCCTGAGGTATTTCTTCACTGATAGGCACTATAGTGGGGGCTGACCTAATTAAAGGGCGCTGTTTCCATACTTGAGTGCGAGTGTTCCTAACTAAAGGACGCTCAGACCTATCCTCAATGGATGCATTCCTAGTTAAAGGGCACATTTTACCATCTAGTGTAAAGGTCCTACCAGTGGGACGCCATTGCCAGCCAACTTGGGCACGAGTTCTACCCGTTGGCTTCCATTCAAGACCATTCTTAATAGCATTCATTTCATTAACGTGATCAATCAGACACAAATCATGACGCTGGGAAAACATACATTCATTACAATTCCAACAATTTAAATCAGAATTCACGAATGGTTTAGGCTGCTGCACAGGCGCAGAGCTTTTAGTCTTAACATGATTCTTTTTATTTAAAACTGAACTAGCATTCCTATTGTGGACTTCTACTTTCTTCTTTGTGGCACTACTAGTGGCGGGCTTGATCTTATCTTTCTTGAGTGGCGATCCTTTAGCCTTAGTAGTCGCTTTTAATCCTGTAGAAGGCAAATTGGGAACATTAGCAACAGATTTTAAAGGTGTCTTACTTGATTGTGCCAATGACGGTTTCGCTCCTGAGTCTTATTAAATGGAGTGACAGCAATGGGCCTATTATTAAGTAGTGCAGAACCTGGTGTACCTATGTATTGCAAATAAGCCAAGCAATATTGAACTCGCTTAACATATTCATGAGCCGAATAATAGTCGCTACTTGAGGGATCTAAGGCATAAAGATCGTCTAAAATATCCCTAAGAAGATCGACATGCTTAATGGCATTCCTCATATAATCATCGTAGGTAACCTGGTTTCTCTTATGAAGCGGATTCTTATAAAGCACTACTGACTTGGTTGTTGGAGCACTAGTGGACGGTGCAGAGTCGGTAGCTAAGTTATCAACAACTTCTTGTCGGGTGAGAAGAAGTGTCTCCTTTAACTCAGCCAAAACCATATTTTTGTCTATGAGCAGGATGTTCAAGTCAGAGATTTCTTCGCACTTTTGGTTCAGTTGTTCAACATAATATTGTTGCTGTGCCGCATTAAAAGCGAAGCGTTCTTCTAGTGAACCATAAAGAGCGGATAGTCCCTGCCTTGTCCGATCCATCTCCCCTAGAACAGTTGATAGTCTAATTTCTAAGACCTGGTTTTTAGACTCTGCAGCCTCTAGTTCCATTCTTAATGTTTCCTTTGATGATACCTCTCTCTTCAATCTCATGATTTCTTCCTCTAATGTCTTAACAATTGCAATCATCTTGTCACTATTCTCAACACCGTTTTCACAAACATTTGATATCAAAAGATTTTCATTTTGATGTTGTTGTTTTAATTCTAAAGATATACAATGTTGTTCTAGTTGATTAAAGCGTTGTGAAAGTAAATTGTAAGAATCTTGTAGCTTTAAAAACTCAGCGTTAGATTCGTGACAAGAATGATTTTCTACCTCATTTACATTTTCAGCAACATTTACAGAAAGATTACAAACATCATCACAAATATCCTCACAAATATTCACAGCATCACAATTAATCACAGCAGATGTAAGCTCATGCGAATAATTAACATTTACAGTAGTAAGCACATCACACGAGATTACTTCGGACAAGAATCGGTCATATTCGGTTGAAATCTTTTCTTTTTCAATTAGTTGCAGTTCGTAAGCGGTGTCCATTTCATAAAACACTTTTTGAACTTCACCAATTTCAAATTGAAGATTTTCCTTAAGAGATGCAAAACTTCCTTTTAGACTTTCGACAAACGGATTGATCTTAGTTTTAAACACCTCGTTCATGTGTTCGAAAGCCCATTCTCCGGCGTTTAAGCCATTTGAAGTCGTACATTCCAAAATGACCTTGTCAAAGTTAGTAAAGTATCGGTTAATCTCTTTCAAGTTTAACCATACAGTGCTAACAGGTGGAAGATTCTTTGGAATTTCCTTAGGACCTTCCATGTTGACAAGTGTAGGAAATGTACTAGGGCGTTCTTCCTCTAACATGTAGGTCGGTGCTGTGATGAGATCTTTATCCATATGGAAGCGAACTCTAAAATCAGTTTTTGCAAGCTCCTTATTCATTTTAAAATAATCACACTCGGGATATTTTGCAGAATTGTATGACCGATCCTCATCAACTAGATCCTTACTTGTTCGATCATTGGGAAAAACAATCGGGTCTAAAGCCAATCCTAATTGAGTTGCATTATAAAGTCTAGGACTATGTCTTAAAGCTTGTTTTGCATACCGTGGATTAGGGGGAAGGCCTTTTAGACGTGATAAGTTAAATTCTCTAAATGAAGCATCAAATAAGTGAACTAGTTGTGAAGCAGCGTATTGTCTTAACAGCAAGTAATCTAGACTTCTAATCTTATTAGTGGCATTAATCTCCATTTCAGTCTTCTTAGATTAGAGTAATTCAAAATCAGTTTGAAGTTTTTGAAAATTAGTGACCACTAACTCCTTTTCTTTAAGTTCATTAGACAGATTTGCTCTTAAGTTTTCGATCTCTTGCAAGTGACCCATTTGTTTGTTTCTAAAATGATCATATTCGAGATTTGTGAGAACACTAGACGAAGGCACTAGTTCCAAAGTTTGTACTTTCTCATTGCTTAAGGCAAGCTCATCAGACAAATTCTTATTCTTAGCTAAGGTTTCTAAGAGTGCAGCATTCATTTGGCTAAGTAATGTAGCAGGAACCATGACCAAATCTTGTTGAGCAGGAGTAGGCGTATGCGAAATGGATTCCGGTTGTGATTCACTCAAAATCTGGGGACTCACATTGATATTGCTATCATTGTTTGTCTCCTCATTTGAAAGACTCACCACCGAAGATTCATTCGAATCAGCACTCTCTTCCCCAACTTGATGTGGTTGAATACTAGCATCAGTGGCATTATCGGTGTTATTAATAAGTACCTCAGATCTCTTATCTGGCCCTAAGCTGGAGAAAGTCGCCATGAAAGCAGCCTTTGCAGTTTGAAAGTCATCACAATCGGAATCATACGCATCAAGATCATCGGCTTGGTAAGCTGCATTCTGCGTAGTGACAACGTCTTGTTCAGCAATCCATGGGTCAGCAAGAAATGCAAGCTCCTCTTCATCAAGTTCCCTTCCTTGCGCCTGAGCATTTACCAGATAGATCTTTTCTGCAAACCACTGTCCATCCCTTCTCCTCTTGGGTTTCTTACAATCCCTGGACAAATGACCCTCTTCCTTGCAGTTGTAGCATGTGATCATTCTCAACTTGCCTGTATTAGCCCGTGGAGGATTGTTGACCATTGGAGCAGGAGCAGGAGTAATCGTGCGAGCATTGGTTGAAGTGGAAGATCTCCCCTGATATGGTTGAATTGGCTGAACCATGACCCTGCCATTCTCAATTGTAGCTTGTTGGCGAGAATTGGATGAATTCCTCAACTGATTGTTGGTAGGAGCTGATCCTCTGTATCCTCGTTTGCTTAAAGTTCTTGTGAGATATGCAGACATAGTAGTTAGCACTTCAACTGGGTCAGCTCCTTGTTGGAAAACAGGAACAGGGACTTCTTCATCATCACAATACAGTGCTTGATCTGGATGAGCTGCATAATCAGTAGAAGGAATACTCATTTGATCAGGGTAGCTTGTTTGATATGCTGCATTCTCTTGATAAGACGAATATGAAGGCTGAGCATAAGGTGCAACATTTGCTGGATGAAGTTGTGAACCATACTGTGGTGAAGGTGCATTGAACCGATACTGTTGCTGATGTGAGGTGGGAGGTTGTGGCAAAATCGAGTATTGTGGAAAAGTTGGTGTTATGTAAGGTGATGGATGATAGGCTTGATGTCCCAAAATATAAGGTGTGTTGTTGTGTGACAAGCTTGGTTGATTCGCCATCAAAGCTAAGGAATCTGGGTACATACCGCGAGGAGAACGGTGCATAATCACATGCTTCTCATGTTGCTGAAGAAAAGCATAGATTTGATCTAAGTTGCACTTATGCAAATCCCGGGTTAACTTCACATCGGTAATATACTCACCCCATTCAGCTTGAGGTAAAGTATTCAAGAACTTGGTGTTAACCTGGAATGGAGCAATTACCAGATTGTATACATTCAGATCATTCATTAGAGTAGTGAATCTGAAGTAGTAATCGTGTAGTGTTTCCCCTGGGCTGTATGTGAATCTATCAAACAAATCATACAGCTGACACTCCCTTTCTTGTTTGGTGAGAGACGTGCCTTGTAGCAACACCTTTAACCGTTCCCATAAATCTTTTGCCACTGTATACTGACTTACCATCCTATAAATATCATGGGGAAGAGCTTGAAGAATTGTTTGAAGAGCTTTTTCATCTGCATCTGCAACAAGTTGTTGAGCTGGAGTGAGTTCTTCAAATTCTCGTGGTCTAGTCACGTTGTCAACCGTAATGGTACCATAGTCGAGTGGACCATTCAAAATCGATTTGACCATAAGCCTTCCGTATGTCGGTTTCCCCTTTAGATATTGCATCATTCGACCTTGCCATGCCTCAAACACCTCTTTAATAAGCATCGGTGGACGACTATCAGTCCCCGTTATGATCGAAATATCCGTAAGAGATGTCATCTGAGGCATTAATGAACTTGGATTCATTGTGATCACTTAACAGACTCAAAGATTATCGGTTGATCGAGCAGTGAAGAAAGGTTGAGAATTTGTGTTGTGTTGGTTGAACTCAAGATTAAATCCACTAAAGATCGTCGAAAAAAATCAAATACCCCTTGAACTTGCTTATACGGAATAACCCAAACTCAGAATAAACCCTTATTCGGAATAATGCCTATTCGGAATAATCCTATGCTGAAAATACCCTATTCGGAATAAACTCTATGCAGAATAACCCTTATGCGGAAAAACCCCTATGCGGAATGTTTTCTTCAATTCGGAATATCTTGGCAATTTGGCTTATTCGGAAAAACTGTTGTCTATTCGGAATGATGGCAATTCGGAATATTTCCTACTTTTGGCTATTCGGAAAATTGGTGTCTATTCGGAAAAGTTGGCTATTCGGAAAATTGATGTCTATTCGGAAAAAATTGGCTATTCGGAAATTTTTTGCTATTCGGAAAAAAATCTTCTATTCGGAAAAAATTCTTCTATTCGGAAAGATTCTTCTATTCGGAAAGTCTATGCGGAAAAATTTCTTCTATGCTGAAAATCCTCCTATTCGGAATCCTATTCGGAATAAACTTTCTATGCTGAAAATCCTCCCTATTCGGAATCGCTATTCGGAATATTCTGAAAAATAGTTTCCGAGACTTAAAAAGTAGCTATTAACTCCGATTTTTGATCCAAAACCACAAAAAGTTTTATGATTTTTACCAAAATAAGCTAAACCCAATCCTTATCAATCAATCCCAATAACAAAAACACCAAAAATAACAAGATTCAAGATTGATTTTTTCTAAAGATCACTAATTGATTCAAAAACTAAAAAAGCAACACAATCCTTACCTTAAATCACCCCATAGCTCTTGATACCAAATGTAGAAATTGATAACCTATGAATCTATGAAGTGGGTTGATGTTTTCTAGTGAGAGAAACTAGAGAGAGAAAGTGAGAGAATATGTGAAAGATTTTATTAATATGAAATGCAATATGGAACAACAACCAACCCCTTTCCTTAGTGGAAAGGGGTATTTATAGTACCAAGCTAAACATGGGCTTGGGCCGGTCCATGACAAGCCCATGGACCGGTTCTTACTTAAGTTAATAAGTAACTAACAACTATTATCTAACTACGAGCTATTACAACATGAATATTATTGTGGAGTGACCGATACTTCTAATATACGTAAAAACGTATTTCTAACAGTTAGAAGTATTTAAAGTGATGGTCATATAATATACTGTCGCGAAGCTCGTGGAAGATGCTACTTAATGGTGTCGAGAGTTTCAAGCTATTATTGTTTATGTAACGGGAATTAGTCCCGAAAACACAAATGAGGAAGGCCTACTAAACATGTAAGCCTTAGTATAAAAGGCAAAATAGCTCCTCATTTGTGTGGGTGTTTTCCCATTGTATGTTTTCCATTTTCATAGTTGGTAGAGAGAGAAACTCTCCTTAGTTTCTCTCACTAGGATTACACACTCTTTGTATCTCTCTTTATTCTTAATCAATCTAATCCTTCCTTCTTAGTTTTAATCTTGTTCTTCATTATCATTATTTCTTGTTATATAAGTTGTGTGTTATATTCCTACAAACTATCTAAAACCAGGGAAGGAAATTATAGTGAGGATATAGAGATAAAGAAAAAAACAGTAATAATCAGATTTTGCCTTATCCTCCTAATAAACAAACGCAGGGTACAATGAATAAAAAAGTAAGGATGTTAAATTGGAATGTATGCTACTCTGCTTAAACAAGACGCATCAACATAAAAAATAAAAATAAGTGAGGATTCAATATTGATATCTAAGCATATCTTATCTATACTAAAAAGTGGAACAAAAATCTTTCCCTATTTTACTAAAACTAAAAAAAACGCAGGTACAATAATAAGTGAAGATATATCTTGTTTTCTATCTCTGCGTCCCTTTTAAGGCACTCCAATCTGATCTTTTTTTTCACATTTGGGCCCTTGCTACGTAAGTATCAACAATGGCTGCTGGGATTTAGCCATTTTGGGCCTGTGTCCTTTTCGTCTGCTGGGCCTTTTTGGCTTGCTGGGCCTGCAGCTATTAGTTGTATAATAATGGGTCGGTTCGACCCATTTAAATGGTGTCGGTCCGACCCAACAAAATATGAAGGCACCGTTGCACTCGATTTTCCGTGCTCTTTCTATTTCTCGTGCTCGTTTTTGGCTCTTTAGCTTTGTTTTTGCTCATTTTCTTTGATATTCGTACCTACAATAGTAAATAACACATAATAACGACATATGCATTAAAAAAAATACATTTTTGCTATTTATTATGCCAAAAATGAAGGGGTATTAGTACTGAAAACATGAATAATTACGTGTTCAATACAAATCAACTTTTAGACCTAACAATTTTTTTATTAAAAAATTCGGCCAAAAACCCTAATTTAAAAAAAAACAAAACCCTAATTTTAAGAAAACCTAAAAAACCATGTAGTTTTAACTCAAAACAATTATTAGTTAAAAAACATTAGATTTTCGATAAATATAACATGTTAAAACGGCTCTCGATGCCACTGATGGTTTATTAACATCATAACAATTATATAAAACCCTAAACGGGATCAAAGCACACATAGCAGAAGCGATTGAACAATATCATAATAATAACACAATTATAATTAATCGAATTAGGGTTACATACCTTTACGCTAAAGCAAATCCACAATACGAAGAACGAATCACCAATTCGGGTTAATACCGTATATCACCAAGATATAGTCTAAAGTAAGACTATATTACGATCTTGTACAATACAACGAGCTAACCGTGATTCTAGCACGTGTAAACCGAGCTATAACGCTTGTGGAAAATCTACCCAACAACCCTAGAGAGGGGCTAAGACTAGATTATAAACACAATCGATCAAACAAGAAAACCAACCGAATAACCTTCGTGGGTATACCTTGCGATCGACCAAAAGAAAGAAGAGGGAGAGATTTTTGTGTGTTGAATTATGAGGGTATGGAATTGTTTATATAGGTCTCCAAACTCAGTGTCCAAGATAAACTAAATAAGAGTTAGACTTAATCACATGACTTACCAAACAAAAAATAAAGATGATGAAGAACAAGATTAAAAATAAGAATGGAATATTAGATTAGATGAAGAAGAAAGAGAAGAAAGAGAAGAAAGATACAAAGTGGGTGTTTTCCTAATGAGAGAAACTAAGGAGAGTTTCTCTCTCTAACAACAAGAAGAATGGAAAACACTATGAGAGACACACACACAAATGAGGATGGTTATGCCTTTTGTACTAAGGCTTACAGGATTAGGAGGCCTTCCTCATTTGTGTGTTCGAGACTAATTCCCATTACATACATAACAATAACGTAGAACTCTCGACACCATTAAGTAGCTTTTTCCACGAGATTCGTAACAGTATATTATATGACCATCACTTTAAATACTTCTAACAATCTCCCCCTAAGGGGTGGTCATATAATATGTAACTTCACTTCTTTGACCATCACTTTAAATACTTCTAACAATCTCCCCCTAAGTGGTGGTCATGTAATATGTGACTTTACTTCTTTGTTGTTGCAGACTTTGAAGCTTGTTGTCTTGAGAGTTCTTTCATAGTTCCTTTCCTGACTTGTGATCTTGGATCTTTAGTCTTTGCCTTGACTTGATCTTGAAACTTTGCCAACTTGTGTTCTTGTGTCTTTCCCCACATACTCATTTTTTTGAATTGTCTTGAAAGCTTGTTAATAATCTCCCTTGATCATCAGAGTAGCGGAAGTCTTTGTCTTTAGATGTTCTTGAACTTTCTTCATTTACATGAGCATGTGGTCTTGAATTAAGACTCTTGAGGTTACGCCACCGTTTGCATTCCTCTAGTTTCCCGTTATACAGTAAGAATACTGTACCTGTGATTAGGTAAGTTCAAGGAACTTCCTTGACAGGGTTTCCGGCTGTGGTAGCCGTTCTCAGTACTTGAATATATCAAAAGATAATTCAAAGTAAGGAGTGAATCATGCAATTCCATTTTGTTGATTAAGTTGTCAATTCAATTTCCTGGAACAAGTTTGAATCAATTAAGAATCAAACCATTGTTGCTTTCCAGCTGACACAAGTTTGATTCGTATAGAATCTCACAAGTTACCTACCGCAGTGCTGTTTCATGATGACACTGGAAGGATTTCCATTCGTCACAGTAAATACTAAGAGGTATTACTCTGAATGTTGTAGCAAAATCATAAAGATATTACGTCGAGACCTAGAACGAGTTTGAATCAAGAAAGAATCAAACTAATGTTGCTTTCCAGTTAACATATGTTTAATTCAAGTGAATCTTACATATGACCTACCGCAGTGCTGTTTGATGATAACACTGGAAGGATTTCCATTCATCACTGTGAATACTAGAAAGTATCACTCTGAATGTTCTAGCAATACCACAAGGATAGAGCGTAGGACTCTGTAAATTATCGCTTGTGTTCTAATGATGAACAACAATTGATATATGGAATAAGTGTCCTAAGGAGATTTTCTGATAAATCTCGTTGGCCCTAGACTCTATAAGTGCATGTTTATTTGGTGATCGGAGGCTGGAGCAGACTGCCACCTTTTCAATATCTGCTATCTCGGAGTGAGAAAGTTGAGAGAAATGAGTTGAACTCCGTGACAATAAAACAAACTTCTTTTGAGAGAAGCTTGAGTAGGATCGGAAGTGTTGTGCTTTGCATTACTGGGTCCATGATGCTTTGTCTTCAATACCAGAAATCATCAACGTGATTCTGATAGTAGATGTATTGGCCCGGTTTCTGCCTAAGTTGTATGGAGGGCTATTTCTTTTCACCCTTTATCCTTACATTTCTTTTTCATTCTTCAACCCCATCAATGCTTACCAAGACGTCATAACTAGCACCTTGTTGTGATTGTTCCAGTGCTAGCATAAATCATTAGTCGTCATTATTCCCGTACACTCAACTACTTCATCATTCCTAAGGACTTCAAAGTTCTAATGGATTGTCCATGGGAAGATCCCTCCGGTTCTGGTAGGATCATAGGACGAATACCTAACCACCTTTAGACACCAATATCGTCGTGAATAATTGTGTTGAAGGTATAGGTATGGTAACCAGTGAAACTTTCTATATCACCAAAACCGCTCCCCCTACATATGTGCATCATAAAAGGAAGGTTTTTGCACATATTAGGAAGAGAAAGCACTTATATAAAAGATCTTATCCAAGAACGAAGAATTTTTTGATCACATTTTAATCACTATTCTCCCCCTCAAAAATTGCATGAAATTGAAATTTTTGTGTAACTAGTGATAAAACATGGATAGAATAATGTGTCATGAAAAGTTGGAACAAATGTTTATGAAATCATTATACTCCCCTCGAAAAGAGAGTCTAATTAAAATAGGGGAGTACATGAGCACATAGTTTTGAAATACTTTAATAATTGTGCTCAACGAAATTCTCATTGTTGAGGATAAGTCAAAAACTTTCCTTTATTTAGGGACCGGGTTATAGTCTGACATGTACTATACGTCATAATGTTGAGCTCAAGACTTTGAATGTTTTGTAACAAGCTCAACCCGTGATAGATTGCTCTACCTGTTATTAGGATATGTTATCTTTAAAGATGCACTTTCCTTTATTTGAAGTTCGAGTTATAGTCTGACATTTAACTGTAAGTCGTTTACATGAGCATAAAACTTTGAATGTTTTTAACGAAAGCTCATGACCGAGAAAAATAATTTTCCTGTTGTTAAGGATAAGTTATCATCCGTGATCAACTTTCCTTTCTTTGAGGCACGAGTCACAATCTGAGGTAATTGTAAATCATCCGAAGAAAAAAGAAATGACATGTTTTGAAAACATTTGAACTTTCATTCGAGCTTTATATACACACCTGTGTCGTTATTGAGCGACATTTCTAGGCATGTCCATCTAATCGAAACTGAAAGACATGTCGATAAGAATATTTTTGGTATTTTTGAAAGTTTTTTTCATTTTTTATTTTGTTTTTATAGGTTTTATATTTTTGTATTTTGATTTTTTTCACTTTTTTCGAAAATAGTCCAAAATAGACCTTTGTACAGTAGAAGAAGGTGATATCGAATGTAAAGAATTGGAACCCTTTGAAGAAGTGGATTCCGAATCCGCTGAAGTACCTGCAATGACAGAAGAAGAGTGTGCACAAATACTAGTGTTAGGAGTAACAAATGCATTTTCTACATTCAGAACACTCGCATTAGTGCTGGAGCATGTGTCATCGCTCTTCTCGATGGGAATCCACTTAAGACCAACTTCCTTGAAGATCCGACCCGTTGGTTTCCACTGAAGACTAGACCTAGGAGTAGTGTTCTCTTGCACACAGCGGAAGACTTCTTTGGAGAGAAACTAGATCCTACATTGATCCGCCTTGAAGATTTATTGTCATTGCTTTTCTTTGTGACGGGTGTGAATCTCCGTGTTGTCTTATGGGATTCTGCATTTGTTCTGTGATACCCAGAACCCGAGGTCATTTATTTTACCCTAAATTACGAATATTTTTGAAATTTTTAAGAAATTTCGTTTATTATATATTTGACGGTTTAAGTTGAAACCAACGTTTAAGGTCGTAATCTTAACGATTGACGATTTAGGAAAGACGACGACGACTACGATCCCGACGGATGCCCAACTTTTATGTTTTATTGTCGTTTTGTTGATATTAGAATTTTTCGAGAATTTCATTTTTGGTTCATGTTAAGTCGAGCCGGGTGCGTTTTATTTTATCCCGGGTGCGTTTAAATTGATTTAAAAGTATTTTTGAGTGCTCGGGGCGACCCCCGACTCCCGCAAATTTTCAAAACCAACTAGTGAGTCGTTTCCCGCTACTAAAGATTGTCGTTTAAAAATGAGGCCAAAAGAAAGCAAAGATGGCAAAAGAGGCCCCTTAAAAATTTACAAAAAGGAGGAAAGTGAAAACACACATCAAAAATCATTTCAAAAAAATTTCTCATTCCTCCTCTCTCTTGGCCGTCGGCCTCCACACCACCACCACCAATAACTTTTTTTCCCTTTTGATTTTTAACAAACCAAGTTTAGACCACATCTTAGTTATCCTTTGTAAGTTTTTTAGTGTAATTTATAACAACATGCATTAACAAAATTTTTTCAAGAATCAAAGATTTTTCAAAAACATGTTTTGATGTAATTAAATCATTTGCATGTTTGATTGATGTTTGTGTAGTGATTAATCATCCATAAAACTAACCAAAATTAATTTGGTTGGGGTGTTTTAGACACCAACACCCTATGCCCAAATGGGGGTGTTTGGTTATTCACGGTGGTTGATGTTTTGTGTTGTGGGTTTGTGTTTAGAATGGTGTTTTTGATGTATTTAAATAGGTTAAACATATTGCATGTGTGATTTGGATTTGGGTTTTTATGAGGATTTTATTTTCATGGTAGTATAGGCTAATTAGGGTGTTTGTGAATGATTATAAGTTGTTAGGGTAGGTCTAGGTGATGTTAGAATGGATTAGAAACAAGTGTTGGGTTGATTTTGAGGAAGGAAAATTTAGGCAGATTGTTTAAGCATGTTTTCGTGGGTTTAATTTTGATAACAGGTCATGAGGCTAGGATGTAGTTGTGGAGAATTGTCTTAGCTTCAATTTGGTATAAGAAAGAGCTTACGACTCCAAACGAGTCAAAAGTTATGCTATTTTGAAAGTTCTTGTGCCGGGAGATGAGAATCAACATAATCCGAAATTAGGTTTGGTTTTAGGTCAAATCCCGGGGACCATAGATAGAGTTTTATAAAGAATTGAAAGTTGTTCTTTGGTTCCGAACCTGTTTTTTTGAGTCTATTTTTAGACTTAGGATTCAAATTAGCTAATGATGTGTTTTAAATGAGTCAAAGAAGTCTTCATGGTAAAAGTGCAAAATCATTCCGAAAAGTTTACGTTTAGTAATGTAATGAGTAATGGGTCTTAAAAGTGAAAACATTCTATGATATTTAAAATGGGTTTTCTACAGGTTGTAAGGGATTTTTACCAATTTTCTTGTAATTTATAGTGATGCCTAAGTGTTAGAAAACAGCCCGTACTTTTGGTAAGTACCGACAAAATTATAAAATGGGAAACATTTTTCATTATATAGATAGATAGTACGAGTCTAGTAATAATCACATGTATGAGTTTTGGCGTGAGTTTTTATAATTATTAAGTGTTTTATATACGCGTGTTTAGTACAATAATGTACACGGAGTATTGACTTGGTTTTCGTATTTTGATTTTTTAGCTCAAGTGTTAGATTTTACGGGGTAACCACATCGTCGGTGATATTTTCGTTACATCTTCGCTAGAACCACTACTACTACGCAAGGTGAGTTTATAGCCTCGCTTATAAAACTTTTAAATGGTTTTACCCGCGAGGGGGTAATAAGTGTGAAAACACTTATCCTTTTACCACTCATTTCCAATAATAACAAGACCAAAACGTGTATTTTATGTCGAAAGTCGGAATTATGCGTGGTTTGTGTTTTTATTGTGTTTCAGGATAAAAATATGATAAAGGAAGAAAACATGGGCTATCACGGGCTTTTATCGAAGAAAAAAGACAAAAGACGAAGTCAAAAGATCAAGATTGCAAAAAGAACGAAAGTCCAAGGCCTATTCTGAAGATTTATCGAAGAAAAAGTCTAAAGACGGAAGTTTAATGAAGTAGAAGAACTCAAGTCTAATAGAAGAAGAAAATTATAAGACAGTTCAATTTATATCGACAAATCCCGAGATGACGTCGAGAAAGACAAAGAATTTAAATCGAGTCGAGACGAGAAGAAAGGAAGAAGGAAGCAACACATGCACTCCCCACCTCCTATATATATATCCTCCTAATGTGTCATTAGGAGGGTGTTAGTTAGTCTTAATTTTAGTCTTGTTAATTTTCTAGTTTTTATTTTAAGTTTGTTTTTAATTTTCTTCTCTCTAGTTTTTCAAGCTTATCAAACATTAATCTTGTAATCTTTTGATCTTAATCTTCAATTTAATCAAGATTATTTCTTAATTCTCATTCTACCTTTCTTAATAATCTATTTTTTTTTTCTTAATTAATCTTGTAGTTGGTTTAATTTTGTTGATGATGTGATTGATTTGAGTATCTGATTGTGCTTATTGAATTGGTGTGTTTAGAGTTTTTAGATTAAGGAGCTTATTTGCTTAATTTTTTTATTTAATAGTTTTTAAAATAAGTTGATTTTGATAAGTTTAATATTTTTATAAAAAGTTGATTTTTAAATTTAGCTTATTTAGTATTTTTAAAAGTTTCGAAATCCTAGCTTATTTACTTTTTCTTAAAACCTTTTTGGTTAAAGTTTTGGTTAAGTGCTTATTTTGGATCTGCTTATTTGCTTATTATTGGTGTTATCCGGGTTTTTTTATAAACCCCTTTATTCCGCATAATAGCCTTAACACTTCTTCCGGATAAGCATCTTTAATTTTGAATTCCTGATAGTTTGTAGATTTCATACATTCCGGATAGTTACACTTTCATACATTCCGAATAGCAGTCTTTATTTAGATTCCGGATAAGAAGCATTTCCCGAATTCCGGATAAGCCACAAAGACGAATTTCAGATAAGCCTCAGAAGTTAGCATTTCGGATAGTGTGTGTAAATTGATCCCGGATAGTAACACATTCTGGATAAGTCTTCAATTTTGGATTCCGGATAATTTTATATTCCGCATAAGCTCTCGAAGACTGGATTCCGGATAAGCATCACTAAACATCCGGATAAGCTGCAAATCTTTTATTACGGATATAGCTAACGATCCATCATTCCGAATAGTGAGCATTTGTTATATTCCGGATAAGTAATCAAACAAAGATTCCGGATAAGGTTTGAGATTCAGATTCCGGATAGTGAGTAAGTTTAGATTCCGGATAAGTGGCAGTAAGTTTGGATTCCGACTTATATTTTGTTATTTCCAGTTTTTAATTTCAAACTTTAATTTTTCCCGCCTTTTTACTTAGCATTATTTTAACTTGTCTTGTTTTATTTTAATTTTTAAAGTTTAAATTTTTATAATTTTTTATCATTTACTTTTTAATTTTTAAAGTCTTTATTTTTAGTTTAAATTTTCAAGCTTTCATTTTACTTAGTTACTCAACGACATTTTCACTTCTAGTTTAAAATAGATAACCAAACTATATTTTCCACCAAGAACGACTGAGTCGCACTAATTACTTGTAATCAATTCAAAAAGATCGGACGATAACTTTTTACATACTAGGTGAAAACCTTGGGATCCGTTCATTTTTGAACGTTATTTTTCTTGCTTAAAAATTTTCAAAAAATCCATAAAAATTAAAAATTTTCAAAAAATTCAAAAAAAAAAAAAGAAAAACATAAAAAAAACCAAAAATATTTCTTGTCTATTTTTCTTTTCCTTTTGTAGGTGTGTATGCGTACCCATGCTCGTAAGAAGAAAGCAGCTCAAGCCGAAGTCATTACTCGACCTATTGTCACCATGGACAATCAACCAATGATTGAGCTTTTGCAATCGCAAGTAGAGGGCAACACCGATGCTATTGTCATACCCGAGATTGGAGCCAACAACTTTGAGCTCAAATCCGGCTTCATTCAAATGGTCTCTGCTCAACCTTTCTTGGGACGTACACTTGATGATCCTCATGACCATATAAAAAGGTTCCTTCAACTCACTAATACGGTTAAGTATAATGGGGTTTCACAAGAAGTGATTCGCTTGCAACTTTTTCCTTTCTCCTTAGAGGGACAAGCCCGGTATTGGCTTGATAAGATACAGCCACAAAGTATTCTTACGTGGACGGATTTAGAGACTAAATTCATCAACTACTTTTTCCCACCCTCACGTACTACCGCTTTGCGGAATGAAATCATTACCTTTGAACAAAAGTACGGTGAGACATAGTGAATCTTGGGACCGTTTTAAGGAACTTTTAAGAAAGTGTCCACAACATGGTTTCACAAAATTACATCAAATAAATACTTTTTACAATAGGTTAAGCATGAATGACCAAGATTCACTAAATATTGCCTCGGGGGGTAATATTTTTGTTAAGTCTTCTAATGCCGCATGGGACATTATTGAGAATAAGTCTAGAGTACAAACCAAGAGTGTCGGACTAATGTGGCTAGTGCTAGTACTAGTGACGCCGACAAGAGAATTGATAAGCTCACTTCGCTTGTTGAAACACTTGCTCTACAAACCGCCAACAATACCAAAAGCATCAATGCACAAGTTAATGCTATGAGTCAGTCATGTGAAATATGCGGGGGTTCTCATTTATACACCGATTGTCCTTCGACTCATGACAAACCGGAAAATGTGTATGCCGCCAACGGTAACTTTTCTACGGGAGGCTATCAAGCACATCCTCAAGGTGACCGTAATTTGCTCAGATATCGTTCAAACAACTTCCTTTCACCACCCGGTTTTCCACCTCAAAACCAAAACAAACTCAAACGCAACAATCAAAATCAACCACGAGCTCCAAATCAATATCAAACCCAAAGAAACCCATATCCACCTCAAGGAAACAATCAAGTTCACCAACCATCCGCTTATCAACCACCTGCCTACCATGCTCTTCCTCCCACCCAACCCACCGCATTTAATCAAGAGGTTGACACTTACATGAGGACTAATGACGCGATAGTGCAGAATCTTCAGCGGTAAATCATCAACTTGAAGGGAGATATGGCGAAATAAGGGAATGATTTTCGAGCCGATATGCGAAATTCTTTGAGTAGTCAAACGAATGACTTAAGGGATATGATGGCTAGTTTCTTCCAAAGTAATCAAGCCTCTGGTTTGGGTTCTCTTCCGAGTAACACCGTTGCTAATCCAATAGGGGAGATGAAAGCAATCACCACTCGAAGTGGAAAAGGTTTAAAGGAACCCGAGCTTCCTACACTTACACCGGTGATTGTGACAAAGGAAAACGAGTCTACTTCTCCAATTCCTCCACCTTCTATTTCACCAATTCCTCCACCTTCTACTTCCACCCCTCCACCACCAAGGATGTGATTGAGACTTCCATTCCAAAGCCTTCATCTCAACCCAATATACCTTATCCCTCAAGGTTGAGGAAAGAGAAGTTGAAGAACAAGGATGATATTCAGGTTTCTAACTTTCTTAAAATGTTTAAACAACTGAATTTCAACATCTCCTTTGCTAAGGCTCTCGCTCACATGCCGAAATATGCTGAAATGTTTAAAGATCTTTTCAGTGATAAGGAGAAACTTCTTGATATCGCTCAGACCCAACTTAATGAGAATTGCTCCGCAGTGCTCTTAAGGAAATTACCCACCAAACTTGGTGATCCAGGTCGTTTTCTCATTCCTTGCAACTTCCCTGGGGTAGAGAATTGTATGGCCCTAGCCGATCTAGGTGCTAGTATAAACTTAATGCCATTAAGTGTTTGGAAACAATTATCTCTACCCGAGCTAGTCCCCACACGAATGACATTGGAATTAGCTAACCGTACGGTTGCTTATCCGGTGGGGATAACCGAAGATGTCTTTGTCAGTGTCGACAAATTCACCTTTCCGGCGGATTTTCTTGTCGTAGACTACGAGATGGACCCCCATGTTCCATTAATCGTTGGACGTCCATTCTTGAGGACCGGTCGCACTCTCATTGATGTAGCCGCGTGCGAATTAATCATGAGAGTTGGTGACGATAAAATCGTCTTCAACATGGGTAAACTTTCTAAGCAGCCTTCTGAAAATGAGAGTGTTAATTTCATTCATGTTCTTGATGAGGCTTGTGAAGAGCATTTCAAAGACGCTTGTAAAAGTGGTTCTTCTTCTCTACCCATTGTTGAGACCGTTGCCTCTATTGCTCCATCACTAACTCCATTTGGAGAAAGTGATTTTCTTTTGAAAGAATTTAAAGCAACTTTGGGGGATGTGGACTTACAATATGACGATTCTCCCTCCAATTGGGATGAAGACATTCATACCATTGAGAAACTTCTCAATGAGGACAATATTTCTCCACCATCTCCTAAAGAAAATCTCTATCGATGATCCGAATTTGACTACGCGTTCTATCGAAAATCCGCCGGATTTAGAGCTTAAGGACCTACCGTCTCATCTCGAATATGTGTTCCTTGACGACAATAAGAAGTTACCCGTCATCATCGCTAAGGATTTGAAAGAATACAAAAAATCTCTACTTATCGCCGTGCTGAAGAATCATAAGAAAGCGATTGCTTGGAAAATCTCCGATATTCGTGGAATTGATCCTCACTTTTGCACACATAAAATTCTCATGTAGGACGACTTTAAACCCACTATTCAAAACCAAAGAAGGGTGAATTCCAAGATCCATGACGTTATCAAAAAAGAGGTTATCAAACTTCTTGATGCGGGAATGATCTACCCTATCTCGGATTCACCATGTGTTAGTCCGGTCCATTATGTGCCTAAGAAAGGCGGAATCACCGTTGTGCCTAATGAAAACAACGAGTTGATTCCTACTCGTCTCGTTACAGGGTGGAGAGTTTGTATTGACTATCGTAAACTCAATGATGCTACGAGAAAGGATCATTTTCCCATTCCTTTTATGGACCAAATGCTTGAACGTCTAGCGGGTAATGATTATTATTGCTTCTTAGACGGTTTCTCCGGGTATTTTCAAATTCCCATCGATCCTAAAGACCAAGAGAAAACCATATTCACTTGTCCTTATGGAACATTTGCTAACAAAAGAATGCCTTTCGGCTTATGCAATGCTCCTGGGACTTTCCAAAGGTGTATGATGGCTATCTTCCATGACATGGTTGAAGAAACTATGGAAGTCTTCATGGATGATTTCTCGGTCTATGGTGATTCTTTCTCTCATTGCCTTGCCAATTTAGACCGTATGCTCCAACGGTGTGAAGACACTCGTCTCGTTCTTAATTGGGAAAAATGCCATTTCATGGTAAAAGAAGGCATTGTTCTTGGACACAAAATCTCTAAAGCTGGTCTTGAAGTGGACCGTGCTAAAGTCGATGTTATTACCAAATTACCTCCACCTTCAACCGTGAAGGGTGTGAGAAGTTTCCTTGGTCATGCGGGCTTCTATCATCGATTCATTCAAGATTTTTCTAAAATCGCTCGCCCGATGACCCACCTCTTGGAAAAAGATACTCCCTTTATCTTCTCTAAAGAGTGTCTTGAATCCTTCAATCTTCTTAAGGACAAGCTAACTAAGGCACCGGTCTTGGTTACCCCTAATTGGGAGCTACCTTTTGAATTGATGTGTGATGCTAGCGATTTTGCTATTAGAGCGGTTTTGCGCCAAAGAGCGAACAAACACTTCCAACCAATCCATTATGCTAGCAAGACAATGACGGGGGCTTAATTGCATTATACCACTATCGAAAAAGAGCTTTTAGCTGTAGTGTATGCTTTTGAGAAGTTCCGCCCCTATCTTGTTCTATCCACCACCATTGTCTATACCGACCATTCCGCGTTGAAGTACTTGTTAACAAAGCAAGATTCTAAGCCAAGACTTCTTCGTTGGGTTTTTCTCCTTCAAGAATTTAAAATTGAAATTCGTGACAAGAAGGGAGCCAAAAACCTAGCAGCGGATCATCTAATTAGACTTGAGGATCCTTATCAAGGGGATCATCCGAATCAAGAGATCAGTGACTCTTTTCCCCTTGAGGCCTTAATGTTTATCAATTCCAATCTTGATGACACCCCGTGGTTTGCGGACATTGCAAACTACTTAGCGGGTGGTATTCTCATCGAAGGGTTAACATCCCAACAAAAGAAGAAGTTCTTTAAAGATGTTAAGACTTACTTTTGGGATGACCCTTATCTCTTCAAACAATGTGCTGATCTGATTATTCGTCGGTGCGTTGATGGACCCGCAGCTTTAGACATTCTCGAAGCTTGCCATAAAGGACCCACCGGTGGTCACTTTGGTCCCAACTACACCACGAAGAAAGTGTTTGACTCGGGATTCTATTGGCCCACCATTTATCGTGACGCTCACGAGATGGTTAATATTGTGATGCTTGCCAATGCCAAGGCAAGATCACACATAAAAATGAGATGACTCAAAATTTCATACAAGAATGTGAAATCTTTGATGTATGGGCATTGACTTTAAGGGGCCATTTCCATCATCTAAAGGGAACAAGTACATCCTCGTAGCCGTTGATTACGTATCTAATTGGGTTGAAGCTAAGGCTCTCCCTACGAACGATGAGAGGGTGGTTGTGAACTTTCTGAAGCAACTTTTTGCTCGATTCTGTGTTCCTCGTGCTATCATCAGTGACCGCGGGACTCATTTTTGCAATGATCAATTTGCTCGAGTCATGGCTAAGTACGGTGTCAATCACCGTCTTTCCACCGCTAATCATCCCCAAACAAATGGTCAAGCCGAGATATCTAACCGTGGATTGAAGCGAATTCTTGAGCGTACTGTGGGAGAGAACCGTGCCTCGTGGGACGATAAGTTAGATGATGCTTTGTGGGCTTTCTGTACCGCATATAAGACACCCATTGGTTGCACTCCATATCGTCTTGTGTACGGGAAAGCATGCCACCTCCCTATTGAACTGGAACATAAGGCATACTGGGCCTTGAAGTGGGCCAATTTTGACATCAAAAAACCCGGTGATCTTCGGAAGATTCAACTCAACGAGCTAAATGAACTGAGGAATTAAGCTTATGAGAATTCACTGATCTACAAGAAGAAGACCAAGATCATTCATGATTCAAGGATTAAGAACCGAGAGTTTCACGTTGGTGATCAAGTCTTACTCTTTAACTCTCGGTTGAAGATTTTCTCGGGCAAGCTGAAGAGCCGTTGGTCTGGTCTATTCACCGTCGCCAAAGTCTTCCCCTATGGCACCATTGAGCTTTCTCAACCAAATGGGCCCAATTTCAAAGTGAATGGCCAGCGCGTGAAGCTGTACTTTAGTGAGGACATCTCTCATGAGATGATTCCATCCCTCACCACGTTTCCCTTGAATTAGTTCTGGGTCGAGTCAGGCTCGTGACTCGGTTAACAAAAACAAGCGCTTCTCGGGAGGCAACCCGTTGATCTATCTATTACCGTTTTCATAATAAGTGTAGGGGGAGCCCCGTATGTGTTTGTTGTCTTGTTTCTTATGATGTGCAGGGATTAAAGCTTCAAAGATCCATTCTCAATGACTTTTGACGAACCGTGATCCCGTGTACCCGTTTTCCCGGTTCTGTCCTAAACTGTCGTGATTTAATATTTCATATCTTATATGTGCACATTGAAATCACTATAGTTTTCCTTCCCTTAGCAAGATTTAAACAAAATGCACAATGTCCTAATTGTAGGGGAGTTTACTCCCACATGCTTAAACATTGAGGACAATGTTTATATCAAGTGTAGGGGGACTTCTATCGACGTAAGTGGGCTTTTCCATGAATTTGTCCTCATTTTAACCGAAAAATTTGATTTTTCGACATTCTTAAAATTTTTAATCTATTTTGGCCTAGTTGTATAGTAGTATTTTCCTTTGCTATCGTTATTTACTTTCTTTGCTAGAATAAATTTTTAATAAAGTGGTTTTCGTTTTCAACGTTGTGAATTTTTTTGACTCAACCCGAGTTTACTTATAAAGTTTACTCTAGCTAGTATCCTTAACGTGTTTAAGTTAAGTTTTGCTAGGATTTTGTATATGGAACTTTAAAACGCGAAAGTCTTAACTCTTACGGGTTAAGAACAAGAAATTTTTGCAAGTTCCTATAATTGATCCTAGAAAGTCGTTTATCAAGGGAACTTTAAAATGCGAATTCTTAACTTGAAAGAGTCTAAGAAGTTGCAAGATCCTATAGATGACTTGAAAACCTAAAACTATGTGAGTTGATGATAGAGTCAATTATAAGTTTGGTATTCTTTCATGAATTTATGTGAGTTGATTATAAGCTTTTTTTCCCATCGCTTGTTAATAAATTAAATTGCAATAAATAAGGTTGTACGATTTGAAAAGTTACTTAGCTTCTAGCACAAGATCGTTTAAAAGTTGATCGGTATTAATTAGAGTTCATAGCCAAGGCATAACTTATTGAAGCGGGATGCGAAGATTGGCGAGTTCGAAAAGGTCCTAACAAGACATGAGGGCTACATTTTGTTGTTAAAGATCCAAAAGTGATGTGAAGAATCATTTACCAAAAACCAATATGAAGGATCGAGACACACGACGAAAAGCAAATACTCCCCTAAAGATCATGGAGAAGTCTATCCAAAAAGGCCCTATCAAGGTATGAGGATAAATAGATCCAAGTCCTAAAAGAAGGGGGATCGTTGTATATCAAAATCCAAAATAAAGATTAGAGAAAAATGAAGAAGTCGTGGTCCAAATTTGAAGAATCTCTCAAAAATTTCAAGTGAAGAAATTCCTATTATGAAGAGAAGACCATAATTTCAAGAACGTCTCTCAAAGATTCGAAGTATGAAGTCGCTGCCAAATATCGGTCCGAGAGAGGTCTCAAATCGTGAAGCGAGTTATGCCAAGATATGAACTTTAAGAGGTCCCGAGAAGCAGTTTTAAAAGATTTTGTCCTTTAGCTAACAATTGATTAAATCGTCCCACTTTATTTTCTGTCTAAATAAACTATCGAAATAAGTCAAACAATGCATCCTCGTGATCATTCAAGACAATCTTAAAATATAAGAGATACACCTAGGAATAAGGGAGTCTAAGTAAATAATTAGGCCACATGAGTTCGTGTTAGTTTGCTAACTTATAATAACAATGATCTTGTTTTTGAGCTTGGTATGGAGAACGTGAAACTTGAGGATGATAAACATTCATGACTACCAAAACCCCAATGTATGTCTTTGATTTCTTTACTTGTTTCTATCTTTTTAATAAAGGCCAAGGTGGGTTATTTATGATGAAAAATGTAAACCGTGTTTTGAAATTAATGCATTGCATGAGGGCATTGCAATGGTCAAGTGTAGGGGAATTAATAAGTGTGAAAACACTTATCCTTTTACCACTCATTTCCAATAATAACAAGACCAGAACGTGTATTTTATGTCGTAAAAGTCGGAATATGCGTGGTTTGTGTTTTTATTGTGTTTCAGGATAAAAATATGAAAAAGGAAGAAAAAATGGGCTATCACAGGCTTTTATCGAAGAAAAAAGACAAAAGACGAAGTCAAAAGATCAAGAATGCAAAAAGAACGGAAGTCCAAGGCCTATTCTGAAGATTTATCGAAGAAAAAGTCTAAAGACGGAAGTTTAATGAAGTCGAAGAACTCAAGTCTAATAGAAGAAGAAAATTATAAGACAAGTTCAATTTATATCGACAAATCCCGAGACGACGTCGAGAAAGACAAAGAATTTAAATCGAGTCGAGACGAGAAGAAATGAAGAAGGAAGCAACACAGGAACTCCCCACCTCCTATATATACCCTCCTAATGTGTCATTAGGAGGGTTTTAGTTAGTCTTAATTTTAGTCTTGTTAATTTTCTAGTTTTTATTTTAAGTTTGTTTTTAATTTTCTTCTCTCTAGTTTTTCAAGATTATCAAACATTAATCTTGTAATCTTTTGATCTTAATCTTCAATATAATCAAGCTTATTTCTTAATTCTCATTCTACCTTTCTTAATAATCTATTGTTTTTGCTTAATTAATCATGTAGTTGGTTTAATTTTGTTGATGATGTGATTGATTTGAGTATTTGATTGTGCTTATTGAATTGGTGTGTTTAGAGTTTTTAGATTAAGGAGCTTATTTGCTTAATTTTTATGTTTAATAGTTTTTAAAATAAGTTGATTTTGATAAGTTAAATATTTTTATAAAAAGTTGATTTTTAAATTTAGCTCATTTAGTATTTTTAAAAGTTTCGAAATCCAAGCTTATTTACTTTTTCTTTTTTGGTTAAGTGCTTATTTTGGATTTGCTTATTTGCTTATTGTTGGTGTTATGCGGGTTTTTATAAACCCCTTTATTCCGCATAACAGCCTTAACATTTATTCCGGATAAGCACCTTCAATTTTGAAATCCGGATAGTTTGTAGATTTCATACATTCCGGATAGTTACACTTTCATACATTCCGAATAGCAGTCTTTATTTAGATTCCGGATAAGAAGCATTTCCCGAATTCCGGATAAGCCACAAAGACGAATTCTGGATAAACCTCAGAAGTTAGCATTCCAGATAGTGTGTGTAAATTGATTCCGGATAGTAACACATTCCGGATAAGTCTTCAATTTTGGATTCCGGATAATTGTATATTCCGCATAAGCTCTCGAAGACTGGATTTCGGATAAGCATCACTAAACATTCCGGATAAGCTGCAAAACTTTTATTCCGGATATAGCTAACGATCCGTCATTCCGAATAGTGAGCATTTGTTATATTCCGGATAGGTAATCACACAAAGATTCCGGATAAGGTTTGAGATTCAGATTCCGGATAGTGAGTAAGTTTAGATTCCGGATAACTGGCAGTAAGTTTGGATTCCGACTTATATTTTTTTATTTCCTGTTTTTTATTTCAAACTTTAATTTTTCACGCCTTTTTACTTAGCAATATTTTAACTTGTCTTGTTTTATTTTAATTTTTAAAGTTTACATTTTTATAAGTTTTTATCATTTACTTTTTAATTTTTAAAGTCTTTATTTTTAGTTTAAATTTTCAAGCTTTCATTTTACTTAGTTACTTAACGACATTTTCACTTCTAGTTTAAAATAGATAATCAAACTACTTTATTTTCCTCCAAGAACGACTGAGTCGCACTAATTACTTGTAATCAATTCGAAAAGATCGGACGATAACTTTTTACATACTAGGTGAAAACCTTGTATTAGGGGGATGCATGCGATTTTAAATAAAACGAACATAAGTCATGAATGATTGTTGGACCCGAAAGTTGCCTGAATTGTGTTGAGTACCTAGTTGCATAAGACCTTATATTCATGAACTATTAACTATTGCTTAATCCTCGTGTGGATTGGAAATAGCCGCTTATACAATTGACAGTACTTTGGGATTGACGACGCTATCCGAGACGAGAGCTAGTACGTTGAGTACCCTCTGCGGACGGATAACTTGTGATAAGAAATAAGGTATAATTGCAACTAATACCTTTAGAAGGGGCACTGGTTTCATCTTAATCATGCCGGTAAATGTACGCGGGTGATTGAGTTAACGGATTAGTGTCATAAGCTTAAACACAATTATTAGCTATTGCTAATGATAATAACCTTGAATGATAGATTGTATGATCGAAAATTCTATAAATGATCGTCATTGATTTTATATACTTATGTTCAAAAATGAGATTGTAAAACCTATAAATTTCGCTCAACATTATTTTTTTACCCCTTTAAGCATGTTTTTAAGGTAATCGATGATATGGTAGCAAGGAGCATGCTAGGATGGATGTGTTGTGGCTTGGCGGTCTACTTTGTCTTTCCTCCCTTTTTATCACTTAAAACTTTTTATATTTTGTCATGTGAAACAAGTAATGTATTTGTGGGTTGAGATTCACTGGGGACCTAAACGCAACTCCGTTTTGTATTTTCTATGGGATTTGGGAAGCACTAGACTTTGATATTTTAACAATGTTTAATTTATGTTTAACTTTCTACGTCTCTTTGAGTCGTTCGAAATAGCTTGTGTGTAATGATAACTGCGTAGCACCCAAATGTTGTAGTTCCGCTGCGCATACGATTTGGGGGTGTTAAAGATTGGTATCAGAGCCATGAGTTATAGAGAACTAGGTTGTTTTGAAAAATCTATAACTTTGGGTGTCGTAAGAAATTGTCCAAGCACACAACTATCCTGCATGGCTCTGGTAAGGTTTAATTTTAGTATTGATGGAAATAGATGTATCCCTTTTAAATTTAAATGAATGTTTGAGTATTTATTACGTAAATACTAAACTACTATATGTAAATGTTGAAATTGTACGCGGAGTACTCGATACCGTAATTCTTGTATTGCTTATGCATGAACATCATATTATCGCATTTTGGGCATGTGTACCACCTTTGCATTGCATTTGCATGCATACAATTAAAAGTAATGAATGATGACCTTACGTACCCTCAAAAAATTTTCTGTTATTGCAGAAATGGCCGAGGTACCACCTAACGGTAATGGAGACGAATTTTTCGTGGGATACGAAGGGGGGCCGTTTCCTCCAAACCCGCCGGATGACAACAATGGATGGATAGCCCAAGAAGAGGAAATAGAGCTGGCAAACGATAGTGATAAAAGTGATGTAGACAACTTCAGCGTTAGTGACGATGGCGAAGAGGATTTTGAGGAGGAGGATCCGGTGGATGACGGAATTCCAGCAGATGCCATCGGTCAAACTGAGCCCGATTAGGTTCAATCCCCCAACTCACCAAAAGGATACGAAGTGCCTCCAACAGGCCGTTACGATCAGCAACCTATTCGTCCCCCAATGACTACTTGTAAGGATTATCTGAGGACTGTGCCAGGGTTTGCTCGGGTAAGTGATGAGTTTTGTGCGGAGTCCAGTGCTGCAGCTAGATCGCGTTCTCTTCATGAAAATATTGCGAAGGTTTACTTTCCAAGGCCAAGGAACTAAATGGAATCTGAAAACCGTTTGAGAAGGATTGATACGCTAATGCACGAACGTTATGTGGTGGAATTAAGAGTGATCAAGAGGTTTGACGAGAACGAAAGAGCACATCAGAATTTATTGACAAGGACCGCAAGGGCTGAGTACGATGGAGCATCGACTAAGAATGATGTTGAGAGTTTGAGATCCATGATAGGAAATTTGAGTGCAAGTCTAGAGCGGGTTAAGGAAGACCATGCTAGGTTAGTCAGGATTCAGAGTTGGGAGCACCGTGTAAGATCATCCCTACCGCAAGACTAGAGATTCGTGGATGACTCTGAGCTAGAGGCCAATGATTTCATGGTTCAACCGCCCGCCAGGGGTGAGTGTGTTGCTTTTGGGAACAAGGTAGCACCGGAGTTTGGGTCTACTTCTAGAAGGCAGAAGGTGGCAGAATGTAAGCCGAGCGATAAAGGGAAGAGAAAGATGGATGAGGAAGAAGATAGTGATGAAGAGCCAGAGGAGGACGAGGAAGAACCACCGTCCAAAAAGTCATGTGGATCACCACGTGACTAGTTACTTGTATTTCATTTTTATCTTTTGATCTTTGTAATCGAACTTATTTAGACTCCCGTATGATGGTATTGTGATGAAAACTTGATAACTTTAAGTTTCTTGGTGTATGGTTTTAGTGGCATTACTTGTCACAGATTTTGGTTGATCTATCAATGCAATCCATGTTTACCTTTCATAATCTATGATAAATCTTGAATTTGCTCTTTTGTGATGTGACCGATGAATATTAGTAACCTTGTTGGTGTGTTGTTATACTTATATTATGTCCTGAAAGAGAAATCCTTCTTCATCTTGATATGTATACTTACCTTGTTTTCTATTTCCCTGTCATTGTAGAGAGGTGTAACTAAGACTTCACCATGCTTCCAAAGTTGACAACCGATCGAGTAAACACTATGATTCGAGAGGCAATCGCCAATGCTCTTGAGGCAGATCATGCGAAAAGAGACCAGGGTCAAGGTGGAAATGTGGAAGGGCAACCAGCCCCAAGGGAATGTTCATATGCCGGTTTCGTGAAATGTGGTCCCACACAGTTCCGTAGTACCTGTGGAGCTTTGGAACTCCGTAGATGGGTGGAAAAGATTGAGAGCACTTTTGAAATCTGTGGGTGCTCCGAGGCAAACAAAGTTAAATTTGCAGCTGCTACTTTCCTGGATGATGCTTTAAGCTGGTGGAACAACCAGGTGGGCACTGTCAAATTGGTAGTAGCAAATGGAAGAACTTGGGCTGCAACCAAGGCACTTTTGACTAAGAAGTTTTGTCCCGAGGAAGAATTAGGTAAGTTAGAGGACGCGTTGAGACACTTAACGTTGAAGAATAATGACATCACTGCTTATACAAGAAGGTTCAATGAGTTAAGCCTGTTGTGTCCTGATGCTTTCACAGACGATCGCAAGAAGATGAAACAATATATCAAGGGTCTGTCGAGAAACATTAAGGGTGAGACTACTTCGTCAAAGCCCGGATAATTTGATGAAGCCGTTCAGATGGCTCATGCACTGATGAATGTTAAGTTGCAAGACAAGAAAGACTATATTGCCGAGGGAAAAAAAAGGAAACGGGAAGCTTCCCAGGTGAGCCAACCACAAGGATAAAATCGTGGGGGTAATCGCAACAACAATCAAGGACTGAATCGTAACCAGTAGTTCAACCAAAGGAGGAATGATGGGATGAGAGCTACTACTACCCCCAGAGGAGTTAAGGTCAATCCTCAGTGTGGCCGTTGTAATTTGTACCACATTGGGAATTGTCCTCTTGCATGTGGCAAGTGTGGGAAGGCTGGTCATAGAGTTGCAGATTGTTGATCTAGAGGTGTGGCTACAGGGGCGAATGCCACTAGAGTAATGGTTTGTTTTGGTTGTGGAGAAAAGGGGCACAAGCAAGGAAACTGCCCGAAAGCTGGGAATAGGCAGGGTGGAAATGCTGCTGCTGCTGCCGTATACCGAGTGGGTACCGCTGACAAACCGCAAGGCCCAAATGTAGTGACCGGTATGTTTCTACTTGACGCTCATTATGCTAGTGTATTATTTGATTCTAGATCCGAAAAAATCTTTGTAGACGTAAAATTTAGTCGCCTTATCAAGAGAGAACCGGTGATGCTAACGACTAACTATAATGTGGAATTAGCCGATGGAAAGATTGTTAGTACTAATTCTATACTAAGAGGGTGTTCCTTGAAGTTAGGGAATTATACCTTTGATATTGACTTAATGCCTATAGAGCTAGGATCTTTCGACGTGATTATTGGGATGGATTGGTTAATGGCGCATAGTGTGGTGATTGTTTGTGGAGAAAGTTTGGTCCAAATCCCGTTGAGAAATAGGGTATTGACTGTGAAGGGTAATGAATGTACTTCTTGTCTGAGAGTAATATCTTGCTTGAAGATGATGAGGTATATGGAAGAAGGATGCGATGTATTTCTGGCGCAGATTTCTAGTGATGGTGATGTAGAGACAAAGTTGGAAGAGGTACCTGTGATTCGAGAGTATCCAGAAGTTTTTCCTGATGAGTTTCCGGGTTTACCGCCCTCTCGTGAAGTGGAATTTTGGATCAATTTGATGCCAGGAGTTGCACCAGTTGCTCGTGCAACTTATCGATTGGCACCGTCAGAACTGAATGAGTTATCTGATCAATTGAAAGAATTGATGGATAAGGGGTTTATTAGACCGAGTTCATCGCCATGGGGAGCGCCTGTTTTATTTGTAAAGAAGAAGGATGGGTCGTTTAGAATGTGTATCGACTATCGAGAGTTTAACAAATTGACGGTTAAGAATCGGTATCCATTGCCGAGGATTGATGATATTCTTATTTACTCCAAGAGCAAAGAAGAACATGAGAAGCACTTGAGGACGATATTGGAGCTGCTGAAGAAAGAGAAGCTGTACGCAAAATTCTCCAAGTGTGAATTTTGGTTGGACTCTGTACAATTTCTTGGGCATGTGATTGACAACAAAGTAGTTCGTGTAGATCCTGCCAAGGTGGAGGCAATTAAGGAATGGTCGGCACCGACAACGCCGACTGAGGTTCGACAATTTCTTGGTTTAGCTGGTTATTATCGGAGATTCATCGAAGGGTTTTCGTTGATTACAAAGCCGTTGACCAAGCTTACTGAGAAGAATCGGGTGTTTGAATGGGGAAATGATGAAGAAATCGCTTTTAAAACACTTAAGGACAAACTGTGTTCTGCTCCGATTTTGTCATTGTCGGAAGGAATCGAAGACTTCAGGGTTTATTGTGATGCGTCTCATAAGGGTCATGGAGTTGTTTTGATGCAACTAGAGAAGGTGATCGCTTACGCATCGAGGCAATTGAGGAAGCACGAGGAAAACTACACCACGCACGATTTGGAACTGGGAGCTGTAGTTTTTGCGCTAAAATTTTGGAGACACTACTTGTATGGGACTAAGTGTGTTGTATTCACAGACCACAAGAGTTTGCAGCACATATTAGACCAGAAGGAGTTGAATATGAGACAAAGACGATGGGTGGAGCTACTGAGTGACTATGACTGCAAGATTCGCTACCATCCTGGCAAGGCGAATGTTGTAACGGATGCACTTAGTAGGAAGGATAGAGAGAAACCTTTGAGAGTCAGAGCCCTAGTGATGACTGAGGGTGTTGATTTGGCCAGAACGATATTGAAAGCGCAAGAGAAGGGATTGATGAAAGAAAATATTGGCGCCGAGAATCTAGGAAGATTGAAGAAACCTCTTTTTGTGGTAAAGTCAGACGGGCTGAGATATTTTGAAAATCGGATTTGGTTACCGCTATGTCCATCTGAGGAAGGAGCTCCTGGAGTACGAGATTTGGTTATGAATGAGTCTCATAAGTCGAAGTACTTGATACATCCTGGAGCGGATAAGATGTATCACGATATGAAGAAAGTCTACTGGTGGCCGAATATGAAGGCGGAAATTGTTGGTTACGTCAGTAAGTGTTTAACTTGCGCGAAGGTTAAAGCTGAACATAAGAGACCATTTGGGTTGTTGGTACAATATGAGATCCCAGAATGGAAATGGGAAAAGATCTCTATAGATTTCGTGACGGGTTTACCTAGGACTCCTAGTGGTTGTGATATGATTTGGGTGATCGTGGATAGATTGACGAAATCTACTCACTTTTTACCTATGAAAAAGACGGATAGCATGGAGAAACTTGCCAGTGTGTACGTGAAGGAAATTGTTTGTCGACATGGAGTACCGTTATCGATCATTTCAGATCGCGACATCAAATTTACTTCGGAATTTTAGAAATCTCTTCAACGTGCGATGGGCACCGAATTGAGTTTGAGCACGACCTATCATCCTGAAACTGATGGCCAGAGCGAACGAACAATTCAGACGTTGGAGGACATGCTTCGAGCATGCGTGATTGATTTCGGAGGAAGCGGGGAACGCCATTTGCCTTTAGTGGAGTTTTCGTATAATAACAGTTATCATGCGAGTATTAAGGCTGCACCATTTGAAGCCTTGTATGGAAGGAAATGTAGGTCTCCTGTGTGTTGGAGCGAAGTGGGAGAGAGTCAGTTGACTGGGCCCGAAATGGTTTTGGAGACTACAGAGAAGATTGTTCAAATCAAGAACCGTTTACTTGCTGCGAGAAGCCTACAGAAGAGTTACGCCGATAATAGGAGGAAACCGTTGGAATTTGAGGTCGGAGACATGGTCATGCTTAAGGTGTCACCATGGAAGGGTGTGATACGTTTTGGAAAAAGAGGAAAGCTGGGTCCAAGGTATATTGGACAGTACAAGATTGTTAGACGAATTGGACCTGTAGCTTATAAGTTGGAATAGCCGAATGAGCTTAGTGCTATTCACGACACGTTTCACGTATCAAATTTGAAGAAAAGTTTGGCGGATAAGGAATTGGTGATTCCTTTGGAAGAGATTCAGCTTGACGATAAAATGCATTTTATGGAGGAACCAGTGGAGATTATGGACTGAGAGGTCAAGAGATTGAAGCACAGTAGAATTCCCATTGTGAAGGTACGATGGAATTCTAGACGTGGACCGGAATACAATTGGGAACGTGAGGACTTCTTCAAGGAGAGATATCCTCATCTGTTCTAGCGGCACAAAATGTGAGTATAAGAAGAGGCGAGCGCTGGGACGTCGCTCTCTTTAAGGAGGGGTGAATGTGATACTCAGAACCCGAGGTCATTTATTTTACCCTAAATTACGAATATTTTTGAAATTTTTAAGAAATTTTTTTATTATATATTTGACGGTTTAAGTTGAAACCAACGTTTAAGGTCGTAATCTTAACGATTGACGATTTAGGAAAGACGACGGCGACTACGATCCCGACGGATGCCCAATTGTTATGTTTTATTGTCGTTTTGTCGATATTAGAATTTTTTGAGAATTTTATTTTTGGTTCGTGTTAAGTCGAGCCGGGTGAGTTTTTTTATCTCGGGTGCGTTTAAATTGCTGTAAAAGTATTTTCGAGTGTTCGAGGCGACCCCCGACTCCAGCAAATTTGCAAAACCGACTAGTAAGTCGTTTCCCGCTACTAAAGATTATCGTTTAAAAATGAGGCCAAAAGAAAGAAAAGATGGCAAAAGAGGCCCCTTAAAAAGTTAAAAAAAAAGGAGGAAAGTGAAAACACACATCAAAAATCATTTCAAAAAAATTTCTCTCCTTCCTCCTCTCTCTCTTTGTCCGTCGGCCTCCAAACCACCACCACCACCAATTTTTTTCCCTTTTGATTTTTAACAAACCAAGTTTATACCACATCTTAGTTATCTTGTAAGTGTTTTAGTGTAATTTATAACAACATGCATTAACAAATTTTTTTCAAGAATCAAAACATGTTTTGATGTAATTAAATCATTTGCATGTTTCATTGATGTTTGGGTAATGATTAATCATCCACAAAACCAACCAAAATCAATTTGGTTGGGGTGTTTTGGACACCAACACCCCACAGCCAAATGGGGGTGTTTGGTTGTTCATGGTGGTTGATGTTTTGTGTTGTGGGTTTGTGTTTAGAATGGTGTTTTGATGTTTTTAAATAGGTTAAACATATTGCATGTGTGATTCAGGATTTGGGTTTTTATGAGGATTTGATTTTCATGGTAGTATAGGCTGATTAGGGTGTTTGTGAATGATTATATGTGGTTAGGATAGGTCTAGGTAATGTTAGAATGGATTGGAAACAAGTGTTGGGTTGATTTTGAGGAAGGAAACTTTAGGCAGATTGATGTTTTCGTGGGTTTAATTTTGAAAACAGATCAAGAGGCTAGGATGTAGTTGTAGATCATTGTCTTAGCTTCGATTTGGTATAAGAAAGAGCTTACGATTCCAAACGAGTCAAAAGTTATGCTATTTTGAAAGTTCGTGTACCGGGAGATGAGAATCAACATAATCCGAAATTATGTTTGGTTTTAGGTCAAATCCCGGGGACCATAGATAGAGTTTTATAAAGAATTGAAAATTGTTCTTTGGTTCCAAACCTGTATTTTTGAGTCTATTTTTAGACTTAGGAGTAAAATTATCAAATGGTGTGTTTTAAATGAGTCAAAGAAGTCTTACATGGTAAAAGTGCAAAATTAGTCTAAAAAGTTTACGTCTAGTAATGTAAAGAGTAATGGGTCATAAAAGTGAAAACTTTCTATGATATTTAAAACAGGTTTTCTACAGGCTGTAAGGGATTTTTACAAATTTTCTTGTATTTTATAGTGATGCCTAAGTGTTAGAAAACAACCTGTACTTTTTGTAAGTACCGACAAAATTAGAAAATGGGAAACATTTTTCATTATATAGATAGATAGTACGAGTCTAGTAATAATCACATGTATGAGTTTTGGCGTGTGTTTTTTTAAGTATTAAGTGTTTTATATACGCGTGTTTAGTACAATAATGTACACGGAGTATTGATTCGGTTTTCGCATTTTGATTTTTTAGGTCACGTGTTAGATTTTCCGGGGCAACCATATCGTCGGTGATATTTTCGTTACGTCTTCGTTAGAACCACTACTACTACGCAAGGTGAGTTTATAGCCTCGCTTATAACACTTTTAAATGGTTTTACCCGCGAGGGGGATGCATGCTATTTTAAATAAAACGAACATAAGTCATGAATGATTGTTGGACCCGAAAGTTGCCTGAATTGTGTTGAGTACCTAGTTGTATAAGACCCTATATTCATGAACTATTAACTATTGTTTAATCCTCGTGTGAATTGGAAATAGCCGCTTATACAATTGATAGTACTATGGGGTTGACGACCCTATCCGAGACGAGAGCTAGTACGTTGATTACCCTCTGCGGACGGATAACTTGTGATAAGAAATAAGGTATTATTGCAACTAATGCCTTTAGAAGGGGCACTGGTTTCATCTTAATCATGCCGGTAAATGTACTCGGGTGATTGAGTTAACGGATTAGTGTCATGAGCTTAAACACAATTATTAGCTATTGCTAACGATAATAACCTTGAATGATAGATTGTTTGATCGACAATTCTATAAATGATCGTGATTGATTTTATATACTTATGTTCAAAAATGAGATTGAAAAACCTATAAATTTCACTCAACATTATTTGTTGACCCCTTTAAGCATGTGTTCAGGTAATCGATGATATGGTAGCAAGGAGCATGCTAGGATGGATATTGTCGTGGCTTGGCGGTCTACTTTGTCTTTCCTCCCTTTTTATCACTTAAAACTTTTTATATTTTTTCATGTGAAACAAGTAATGTATTTGTGGGTTGAGATTCAGTGGGGACCTAAACGCAACTCTGTTTTGTATTTTCTATGGGGTTTGGGAAGTAGTAGACTTTGATATTTTAACAATGTTTAATTTATGTTTAAATTTCTACGTCTGTTTGAGTCGATCGAAATAGCTTGTGTGTAATGATAACTGCCTAGCACCCAAATGTTGTAGTTCCGCTGCGCATATGATTTGGGGGTGTTAGACGTTCTCTGTGAGAAGGCATGAGAGTTTAACTCATAGAGGTATTGTAGAATGCAATGAGCATGGTTTCCATTGTGAATGCCCTTATTACACGTGGGGCATACATAGAATTTTGAATTCTTGATAGTCCTTGTGTACCTAGGGTTTGCTGACCGTTCAGGCATCGTGTTCGAAACACGACTACTCATTGGTGATTGCCAATTCCTAGGTTGTTGGATAGGAGTCCTAGGTTTTGGTTGATTACCATTAGGAGTGTGTTGAACTATAGCGGTTGCTGGTTTACTAGGTTTTGAATACACATGGTTTACTTTCTGAATGTTCCCTGTTTGCTTACCATCCCCTAGGTTGTTGGTTTGAACAACGTCATTTGAACCTTTAGACTCCTTTATGGGCGTAAGAATCACACGTTTGGGAATACTCTTAGGAGTAGTGCAAGGTGCATTCACAGGGTTGTGTTTAGCAAAAATGGGTTTTCTAAATGGAGGAACATAGGGTGATATGGCTGGTTTTAGAACAGTTGATTGCACATCAGTATTAGGAGATAACCTAGATACATTAGAAGGTGGTTTTACTAAGATAGATGGATTTGGTACTTTGTACGCATTGGGTTGTCTAACAACTGATTTTACAACCTTAGGTTCCACAGTTTTTCCACCCATCTTTCCAACAAGTTTCTTCAACTCAGCAATCACGATGGCCTTTTCTTGCAACTGCACTTTCAAGTCAGTAATTTCCAAACTCTTCTCATTCAATTCGCGAAATGATTCAGAGAGTTTTACTTGCAAGTTACCATCATTTGGACCTTTTCCAAATTTGTTTGCAAAGAAAGTTCAGGAGAATGACAATGTTTCTGAAGAAAATCATGTCGGTGTTGAAGAATCGTGAACTCTTTTTTATTAACATTTGTTGAAGGCTCGCTGTTACGACATTCACCTCCTAACTGAGCTTGCAGCTGTTCGATTGTTTGTTGCATTTCATTGTAAGCTTTATCATACGAAAGTTTGTCATCCTTACATTAATCACATTTTTTGACATATTTATTCCAAAGATCGGTGAATTCGTTGTCCTTTTTGATGACATAAGACTCCATTTTCACTTTTGTGCGATCAAGCTCATTTTGGAGGGTTTCATTGTCTGACACAGAGATGTTTACCGCCACGGGGTTACTTTCATCACAATCACCACTGTCACTTTCTTCCGAGAAACGTTCAAGATCGCTTTCCAAACCTTTAATTCTATCAAGAGATTCATCAGCCTCCTTCGCCAAAGATTTAAAGTCTTCAACAAATTTGGCTAGTTCTTTAGAAAAGCATGTTCAAGGTTGCTTATCCTAGCATCAACTTGATTAATTATCAGATTGATTTTGGTATGAAGCACTTTTTGTAACTCGACATGAACGGGTGATGCAAATATTTCCTCCAGTAATTTTAGAATTAACCATACGTTTAAGAATGACAAAATTATCTTTGAGATCGTTTAGATACCTTCGTGCTACACTCGGTTTAGGAGGATCATCCAACAATTCCTCACTCGGTATCAAAATCATTTCAGTACTCATTTTAGACCAAACGAAACCAGTTGGAGGATTAACTTTCGGACAATAAACGGGTGTCACTTCTTTATCAAGTTTTTTCATTCTTAAACGAGTCTCTATTGAAAGATCAGTAGTTTCCTCAGAATCATGCACACTAGGAGGATCATACTCATCAGACAAGAGCACACTACCATTATATAGAGTTTGATTTGTGGCCTGAACTTGCTTAAGATATCCGGGATTAGGAGGAAGAGGACAACCTAAAGCCAATTTGTATCGAGTGTAATTTATCTCATTCACTTTTGGTGCGAGCATATTTATCTTCTACATAGTTTGGCCACGTTTTACCCTAATGTTGTCTAATTCCCTAATCATATCTTGAGCTTTGCAAAAATCCTCAAGAAGCCCATCTTCTCGAATTTTGAAATCATGTTTCAGCTTTTTTCGTTCTTCTTTTAAATCTAAAATAATAGATTTTTCAGTTGAAAGCTGTTTATTAAGAGAGGTGATTTCATCATTCAATTCGCTTATCTATTTAGCACTACTTAAGTGTAAGGCATTTAATTTCTTAGTTGTGAATTTTTCTTGATAAACCGATGTAGCATGAGCATTTTCAAGTTCCTTGATTTTAGCATGATGAATCTCAAAACTTTTCTCCCGTTCCTTATAACCCGCAAGCTCAGTGGTTAATTTGGTATTAGTTTCTCTAAACTTATTATTAACCACATTTGCATGAGCAACATTCTTGGAAAGCTTATCAAATAATGATTTACAATACGCATGCGTCTCGTCAGGAAGGGTTGTAGGTTGGGCGACTTGGTCTCCACTAAGGTCCACACTGGACGCATTAGAAATAATATTACTATTAGTCGTTTGATCCCCGTTGTGTCTCAGTGGAAGGTTCAAGTGACTCAGTATACTCTTCCTCCTGATTAGACATATTATATAAATCATTATCATATAAACGTGTGGGTACCTCAGAGTACCGTCTGAATCATACACATGAGCTTTGTCAATTTAAGTTACCGATGTTGATGCTTGATGCGAATTAGCCATCAAGATGGAGTCGGTAGTCACCTCTTCTTCCTCATCATATTCTGCTGCAGATGCCATGAGATCAAACTCATTAGCTAGAAGTGGAATTCCTGCTTCTTCCTTTTGTGCTATAAGAAGTTGAGACTATAGATAGACAGCATCCCTCTTCTTTCTGGCAGTGCTATCACGATTCTCAATACCCGCAGCATCACTGTCTTGTTGATATGTCATTGTAGAAGTCGTGTGAAAAACAGGATCACAATTCGTAGAAAGCGGAGTGTTGTTGTCAAAATCCCCTAAAGTTAATAAATCCCCTAAAAAATGCTCTCAAGAAACCAGAAATTCCAAGGCCAAAAAACACACGATGTTAAAAAATTTTCAAAAACACATTTTTTAAAAATATTTTCGGAATATATTTAGATCTTTAGAATAATTGCAGATTTTCGAAAAATTGGCTAATTCGGAATAACATGTATTTTCGGAAAAATCAGTAATTTTCGAAAAAAAAATTCAATTTTCGGATAAACTAAGTTTTTCAGAATATTGACCCTTCTTCGGAATATGGACCCTTTTTCGGACTATTGATTATTTTCGGATAACAGTGAGATTTTCGGAATAAGGGTTATTTTTCGATAAACTGAATTGTTTCGGAAAAACTGGTTGTTTTTGGATAAAGTGGTATTTTCGAAATAATAGCCCTTTTTCGGAATAATAGTACTTTTTCGGATAAATGGAAACGCTTTTGGAAGAATGGATATTTCGGGTAAATGTGTTTTCGGATAAAATGATATTTCAGATAAACTGGGGGTTTTCGGAAAAACTGTTTTCGGATATAATGTTGATCTTCGGAAAAATGTGGTGTGTTTCTTCGGAATAAATTGGGATTTTAGGAATAAAATATGAACTCACCTTCGGATACACGAGATTTGGTGGTATTCGGATAAACTGATGTTTTTCGGGATATTAAACCCTTTTGCGAAAAGATGTTTTCAGAAAAACAAAAGAAGACAAGATTTATCCTTGAAAAACCACGGATCGACCTAGATGAAGTCGAATCCCCAACCACAACCACGAACGACCAATAAACAACCACCACGAATAGATTCCCGATCAATTCTAACAATCGAAATAAAAACCCACGAGATCTAGATCTAAAATCAACACCAAATCAACACCAAAGCTAACTATGAATCCCTAGACGAATGATACCACTTGTTAGACTTAATAACACGACTTACCAAACAAGAAATAAAGATGATGAAGAACAAGATTAAAACTAAGAATGGAATATTAGATTAGATGAAGAAGAAAGAGAAGAAAGATACAATGTTGGTGTTTTCCTATTGAGAGAAACTAAGGAGAGTTTCTCTCTCTAACAACAAGAAGAATAGAAAACACTATGAGAGACACACACACAAATAAGGATGGTTATGCCTTTTATACTAAGGCTTACAAGAGTAGGAGGCCTTCCTCATTTGTGTGTTCGGGACTAATTCCCGTTACATACATAACAATAACATAGAACTCTCGACACCATTAAGTAGCTTTTTCCACGAGCTTCGCAACGGTATATTATATAACCGACGGTCGAACACCCCCATTGGGGTGTTTTGGAACCTTCCAAACTTCTTTCTTTAAATTCCACTGACTATATATTTATTTAACACTTGTTAGTAATTAACTCTTAATTATTTACGATCGTGAAAGTTATGTCTCGGTTTAATTTAATAAATACATTAATATATATTTGTTAAATAAATTAATAAAAACAATAAATATATTTATTAAATGAATTAACTCTTTACGTATTGAGTGCAATCCCCTAATCTCGAGTTCGATCTTGTCACACGACTATTAAATGTAAGTCCATAAACTTTCAGTTACTTGACAGATTTCACTCCTATTGCTGATGGTGATAAAGTGTACTTTGGAATAGGTTTTGGGACTATATCTGGTAATGGTGCACTTATCACTAATAATTATGGATTTGAAGAAGTTTTTCTGGTAAAAGAACTTGATTATAATCTATTTAGTGTGTCACAAGTGTGTGACAACAAGAATAAAGTTTTATTTACTGACACAGAATGTTTGGTGTTAAGTAAGGATTTTGAGATTCCTGCTGATAAGTTCATTGAGTTTAGAACACCTAGACATAAAGACATTTATAATGTTAACCTTAATGGCATTAAAATGAACAACAATTTATCATGTCTTTATGTTAAGGCTTCAATAGATGAAAGTAACTTATAGCACAAAAGGTTAGGGCATATAAAATTTAAGAATATGAATAGACTTATGAGACATAATCTTGTAAGAGGATTTCCTTCAAAAGCATTCCACAATGATCATAATTGTGTTGCATGTCTTAAAGGCAAGCAGCATGATGAGACTGTATTTATACATAGTCTCATCGTCCAAATCGGGCTTAAAATGCTTAAAATATCATCAAAATACCCATATATGTGCTTGTGTTTGTTCATTGTGTATTTTAGGTACGGATATCATGAATTCACCAAAAGATCAAAGGAATCAAGCAAAAACGAACACGGGAAACGAAGCCGCACAAAGAACCGGACCCGAATCATGAATTTCCTTTGAAGTCCTTGAAGTTTGAAGATTTGGCAAAAATGGTCTCTCAAGAATTAAAGACTTGTCATATTATACCCTTGAAAAACTCAATTATGGCATTAGGGTCCCTAATATTTCAAGATATTGCATTAAATGTCCTTGAAGAATATCAAAATTACAAGAGAAGTCCTTGAATCAAGTTCTTAAACCTATTATGCCATATGTGACAACTTGGGGAAACTTAATACAAAGGAAAAAGGGAATGAAGCTGGCTAAACTTTATTTGAAGAGGACTTGGAAGATGAAGGGTCAATTCTGCCAAAAATATAACCCAAACCCAGTATAAACCCGACCTAAGCCCATCCCACACCACTTGAGCCCAAAACCGTTTACCCAACCCATACCCCCACACCCGGTTTACTTAACCTCGGTCAAATTTGGTCAAACAAAGCTTAAAGGCGCTAAACACAATTATAAATCCCCAAAACAGATCAATTGATATTATTTGTCATCCCTCACCCCTAAATAAACCCTAATCCGATTTGAGTCTAAACCAAAGGGGTAATTAAAGAACTTTTCTAGATTGATGATTCAAGGTGAATATAACTTCTTCACGCGCTTATTTTGGTCCCCTCTTCACCATGGTGCCCCACCCACGTGTCCCCTGCAACAAAACAACAAAGTTGGTACAGTAAATCAACGGTTTCTACCATTTTCTTGTTTCCAACGTTTCATTCAAGGGATGTGATCAACCTCACAACAGCTGGACTCTTCTCAGCAAGCACATGGCACTTTTGACTATTCTTCAAATTTGACTTCAAGAGGGTATTTCTGGAAATCCAATGTAGTTAGGGTTTATGTTTTAAAGATATTCTAGATAGTTCTTATGGCTTGTATAAATACCAAGTCGACTTGTGACTTGGTTTCCTTGTTCCAGTTTTATCAGTGTAAACTTTTCAAGATTGAATATTTAAAGTAATTTTTTAAACCTTGCATTGATATTCTGTGTTCCATTGTTTTTTTATCTAGTCCTTTAAAATTTTTGCAAGTTAGTCTAAGTTTCATCTACCAAATTATTCTTCCAAAAGTAAGTTGTGTTGAATAACTTGGGATCCAAGGAGGTGTACTTGGTTGTATGCACACGATTTGACAGATCATGTGTACACAATAAGTATACATCTTTGTTAACTTTCAGTTTGGATATTAGAGTTTTCAAAATATTGGTTTAAATTGGGATTTCAAAACGAAAAGATTATTTTGTTATTGTAAGCACTGTTCCTTAAGCTCACCATAAGCTGCTGACAACAGCTTATGGTTAGCTCTTGAAGCTTTTACCCATTTCTTGTGTTTTGTTCAGCAGGTTTCTCAAGTTGGGGTTTTTCAAGACATAATACCCCCATTTTGACTGTTGTAGTCTATGGGGGTAGGACTGCTGTAGTCCTTCTCTACAAGCAAGCCTCATTAGCTCATCTTCTAAGCCCAAAAAAGTGTAAGCAAGATTGAACAAGTTGGTGGCATCAGGTCGAACCTTGAACCCCCTTTTTCATATCTGTTTCATTATTTTTTTTTATGCTTGTTATGACTATGTGAATTATGTGTGTTGAATGCCATGTTATTATCTGATTTAGGTTTGTTTAGGATGGTATACTTAATCTGATATCTTAGGGTTGGTTTTGAAGTAAGTTGGGTATAAACTCTTTTATAAAGTTCTGTTAACTGATATAAAGGGGTGTTTGGTTCAGTGGATTAGAGTTTTGTTGGGTAACTAAATGAGCTGATATTTGCTAAACCTTGCCCTTTTATTGGTAGTTGAGTGGTTGTTTGATCAGATAGTTGGTAAAATAAACTTGGTATGTTCTCATGTTAGCATAAAATCAGTAAAATTCAGTCAGTAGCATCATTTAGCTTGTTTTAGTCATTTTTGATTTCTAAAATCTTGGTAATCAGTGAATATCATGATAGCTTAGGGTTGTGGGTAGCTGTTTTGTAGTTTGTGTAGGTGGTCATCAAGTTTTTGTAGTTCTAAATTCGCCTAATCACCAAATAGATCAGCAAGATAGCCTATTGCACTTTTCTGTAATACAGTAACTGTATTTTGGGGATTTTTGTGATTTATTTGTATTGAACATTGGTGTTTTGTGTTTAAACTGACTCCCCACACTTCCATGAGTGTGGGGGTGCCTTTGTTGCCATTCAAATCCAAGAAACAAGCTTGAAATCAAGCTAAAAAGCACCAGTTCTCATTTTTCTGCATAAGCAGTGGGAAAAAGTTTCCCCTGCTAGTTGTTTAGTTCCCACTGCTTAGCTAAAGGACAAACAGTCCACACATGTCACTATCACTCTTCTTAGTTTTTTGTCTCTAGTGACTCAAAATAGGTTTTAGAACTTGATTCCAATTTCATAATTTTTCTTATTTAAATTGTGATTTTTCAGTTTAATTTATTTTCTGATTACTGTTCATTTCCTATTTTTTACATTTAATTGCATTTTTAATTACTTTTTAATTATTCTGTTTTTGTCTTTTAGTGGTAAAATTTTATATTTTTCAGTTTTAAAATTTTTTCTTAGACTTAGAAAAATATTTTAAGGTTTTTAGTTTAAAAATATTTCACTGTTCACTTTTTAATCATTTTTATTAATTAATTTAGTATAATTAGGGTTTTATTATTATACTGTTTTGTCTTTTAGTGCATAATTTTATATTTTTCAAACTTTTTCAATTTCTTACTGTTCATTAGTGTAATTTAGGATTTTTAAAATTATAAAATTAATTTTGGCATTATTTTATTATTTTTTATGATTATTTTATTTTAAAAATAGTTTTTAGTCATTTAAAAATAGAAAAATAGTTTTGAAAATTTAGGAAAAATAGTTTTTAGTTTTTAAATAATATAAGTAACTTATTAGTTCAATAAAATAATATTTTGGACATTTTGTTAATTATATTTAATTTTAGGGCTTTAATTAGCATTTAAAATTGAATATTTAATTAATAAAAGGTTTTAAAATATATTTGTTGAATTTTTATTCTTATTTATATTATTTAAGACTTAGTTTAAACTTTTAATTAATTTTTAGGTTTTGTTTTTAATTTTGTCGCGTCTTACGTATTTACGTTCGCGTTTTACGTCAACGTCGTAGTTTAAATCGTAGTCGTAGCTCGTCTTTTCTTTTCCTCTCTTTAAACCAAAAACGTCACTAATCCAAACATTGTTATTTTATATATTGGCACATTAATACACACACCTCCTTCGAGAACGAACCCGCATTTATTCGGTTTTACGTTTTTCCTAAAGCGTATAACTTAATACTTGCCGCACTTATACGATGTTTTCCTAAACGCGTATTTCTACACCTATCATTTTGGCGCCGCTGCCGGGGAGGTGTTTAGTGTGCCATTATTATTAGTATCGTGTTTGTATGAGTAGTGCGTTTTAGCTTTTCATTTTTTTGGAAAGCGTGAATATCGTACATACTCATTTTTGTTATTTTTCCTTATTATATTATAGTATCCAAATAAAACGTGTTTAATTTTCCTAAATTAAACACACAACAATCATTTTACTATATTGTAGATATATTGTTTTTCGTTTTTATTGTGAATATATTATTACTATATTGTATCTACGTAAGAACAATAAATATACAAGTACTCCAAAAGCGTGAAAACGCAACCTTGATTCGGGATTTCATCACTCGATCATTGTATTCGAATCTAAAGCAAAAGTTTAAAGGCAAAATAGATAAATACTTTCGTGAGGCTTAATTTCAATTAACACAAACTATAAGGTGGGTATAAGGCGGTTGTATTTCACGACCTAAAGGAAAAAGGCTCTTAAGTGCTTCGCGCCGCCTCGTTTCCTCCGCTTGCTTGTGCGTGTTTTGAGAAAGAAGGCTAATCGAGGGTTTGCCGCCCAAGTATTATCTACGTATATTATATTTGCTTGTGTTTTCAAGATTAAACCCTCTTGAACGTTTTGGTGTTCCACCAACGTTCTAAAGTCATCGAAGGCGTTCACTCCACGTGATCGTTTTCATTCTTTGAGGCTCCTTTAATCGAGAAAGTCGATTCGAGGAGAGATTTGTAGATTTGTGTCTACGTAATACATTCAAAAATCCAAAAAAATTAAAAAACAATCAAAAACCAAAAAAATTGAAAAAATCGAAAAACCGCAAAAAGAATCTTCTTTGCTACCACCCATTCTACGCTTAGTGCATGCGCACTCGATCAAAGGATTATTCCAATTCTAGCGAAGCTTCGAATCGACGCAATCGTAATCGAAGTAATCGACGACTAGACGAGAATTAGAAACCGACGTTCCTAATATCGTTGTTGAAGAAACCGTAGAGGAGATGGCCGACGATCGTTCTATGATGGAATTGCTCCAAGCGCCCACCGAGGGTTATGGAGACGCGATCGTAATTCCCGCTATCGAAGCGGAGAATTTTGAGATCAAGAGCGGAATGCTTTCTTTGATCCAAGCTACGAAGTTTCGAGGTCGTGAAGCCGATAATCCTCACGACCATATTCGGAATTTTGATCGTCTTTTGGCCACGAGCAAGTTTAAGAACGTCGACACCGATGTCGTTAAGCTTATGCTTTTTCCGTACTCGCTCGATGGTGCCGCCAAGGATTGGTACGAGAAAGAGCCACCTAATTCGATAGTTACGTGGAAGGATCTAGTTTCCAAGTTCGTTAATTATTTTTTCCCACCGTCTAAGACAGCGTTTTTCAAGAATGAAATTACGAAATTTGAGCAAAAACGGAATGAATCCTTTAGAGACGCGTGGGATCGCTTTAAGGAATTGCTTAGGCAATGTCCTCACCATGGTTTTTCCGAGTTGCACCAAATCGATACGTTTTACAACGGTCTTAATTTTCACGAACAAGACTCGTTGAATTCCGCCGCCGGTGGCAACTTTTTGTGTAAGACTCCGAAAGATGCATTGATAATTATCGAAAACCGATCCAAGGTTTACCAACTCCGCAACGCACCGAGTGTTGCCAATGTCGCCAATGTTAGTAGTTCTAATCGCGACATTGAGAGAGTTGATGCGAAAGTCGACAAGTTGACGAATGTGTTCACGTCTTTTCTCGTCGAAATGCAAAAGAAAGACGCTCCCGCTACGGTGAAAGCGGTTGAGGTTTCGTGTACGTTTTGTGGTGGACCTCATAATTATTACGAGTGTGCGGCTACGGATGACCAAACGTCGAATGTGAGTGCGTTAAATGGAAACAAAAATTTTTCAAATCAAAATAACGCGGGTCCATCACAACAAGGAAATTATAACCAAGGCAACAATTTTCAAAACCGAAACAATTTTCAAGGAAACAATCAACAAGGAAATTTTTCGAATCAAAGTCAAGGAGGTTATAATCAAGGTCGTAATATAACTTGGCAAAATCGAGACAATAACCAAAACTCGAATTTTTCAAACAACAACAATCAAGGCAACAATTTTTCAAGTGGTAATCAAGGAAATTTTCAAAGAAATAATCAAAACCAAGGGAACTTTAATTCTAATCAAAATAGTTCGTCAAACGATTTTCAAAATTACATGAAAACGAATGAGGCTAATATGAGACGATTAGAGGGAGAAATTGGTACTTTGAAAAACGACTTTTCTAATACATTGAAATTGCAAAACACGAAGATTGAGCAAGGGCAAATTGATATTAAAAAGATGTTTTCGGCCATAATGAACAAGTCCTCGGGTGCGTCATCGAGTTCTTTACCTAGTGACACCGTTGCAAATCCGAAGGAACAATGTAAAGCCGCCTCGTCTCGTGAGAAAGGTCGTGTGATTACCCCTAACCTTGAAGGATTTCGAGTTGTTTATCCTTCTCAACCCTCGACTTCTAAGACGTCTTCTTGTTCTAAAGTCGATGGGGTGAACGTGGCGACCAAGGAAAAGAGTGCACACCCTCGTGTACCTCAAATTCCATCCACTGTTCAAAAAGAGAGCTTTGTCGACCTTACCAAAGTAACCCTTGAAGAAACTTGTGCTTCAATCCTTCTTAAAAAATCCAAAAGGCGTATGCCGAGAAAGGAAAAGGATCGGGCCAATTTCTACTACCTTTTGATTTTTCCGAGATTGAGGGATGTTTAGCCCTTGCCGATTTAGGTGCTAGCATCAATCTCATGCCTCATTCTCTTTGGAAATTGATGAGATTGCCTTCACTTACCCCCACGAACATGACAATCGAGCATGTAAATTGTACTCTACTAATACCAATTGGAATAGCCGAGGATGTCTATGTCAAAGTTGGAAAGTTTGTTTTTCCCGCGGATTTCGTTATATCCGATTACGAGTGTGACCCTAAATGTCCCATTATTTTAGGCCGACCATTCTTATCGACGACTCGAACCGTAATCGACGTTCACGAGGGGAGACTTACTATGAGATATGGGGATGAGAAAATGGACTTTTTCGCTAGAAAATCCCAAGTTTTTAATGATCATGAAAAAACCGAGGTTTCAAAACCTAATGATTCAAATCTTAATAATTTCAAAATGTTCTCTTTAGCGGAACAAATGAAGCTTGATGCATGTTTTGAAAGAATTAAGAAAAACGGTTTTAAAGATGATGATTTTAATGATAAAGAGTACGTGTACCTAATTCAAAAGGATATGTGTAAATTTATGGATGAAAACTCACTTTGGGATGTTTTTAGCGAAACAAGTGAACCACCAATTCCGAAGGGCGACGTTAGTGCCATCACGACAAAGACCAATATTGGCTCGTCTTCACCACCTTCGAAGGACCAAGTCTTTGAGGCTTCAACTTCTAACTCCATCGAAGTGCCTCCTTTGCCTAGCCCAACACCCGTTGAGGCTAAAGGGTTTATCGATATCGATCCTCTCGTCTTAGAAAAGTCACCTAAGCATAGTCATTTGACTTGTAAGTCCATGGTTGTGAGTGCTCACATCGACTCTTTCTTTGACGATGACGATGGCGATTTTGCCGAGATTGATCACGTACTTCGAAATCCACGTGCTATTTTTGATTCTCCTAAGAAGAAACATGTGAAGTACGATGATTATGAGTTTGATCTCGAGATTGAGGAAATCATTGAATGAGAGCTAGCTCTTATGCCTTCACTTCCACCTACGAGTGAGGTCGATCTTTCCAAAATCGAGGATGAACTTAATGAGTTGGAACGTCCTATTTTCGACGACAAACCAACTCATGTGACCACTAAAAATCCCATTCTCGAGGAGTTACCTAATCAACACTCCTCATTTGAGAATGACGTTTACCACATTCGTGAGGATCTAACTTATCTACGATCACCACAAAAGAATGATGGTTTCGTGCTTGATCGTGATCTTTTCGAGAGAGTTTCTAAGATACTCAAGGAGGGGAATGACAAACCATGGTTTGACAAGCCTATCTTTGATGAAGAAATCGATGAGATCGACGTTCATGAGGATGACGAGTATGTAGAACCCGACGGGGCGGTGTTCTTTATTGACAAACGTTTTGAGAACTTATATAATCCGCCACCCCCTCCCACCAATGACTTAAATGTGAGGATTTTTAGCGCGACTAATTTTGAATTTGACACGCCAAATATTTTCGACATTATTCAATCGGGTTTTCATAAAGAGTTTAAAAACGATGAAAAAGGAAAAGATTTTAAAAATGTTTTAAAAGATTTTTCTACATGTTTAACTCCGTCATCACTGCGTTATATGAGTGCTACCACCTCGTCTACTCCTTTTGACGACGGTTGGTGTGGTCTTAGTATGGGGGAAGCCCCAAATGTTCCCTCACACTATACCACCGAGGACGAGATTTACGATCCCGGAATTGCTTGTAAAGGGAAATCTCGGTCTTCCACCGATGCAATAAATGGAAATCGTATCTATTTTCTTGGTGTGAGTCTACCTCGAGTAGCTCATATGTTTGACTTACCCATTGCCCCACCTTTCTACTTCTTATCTCTTTTCTTCTACCCCATTGGGGTTTTAGCATGTGTTGAAGTAGCGTTGTTTCGTCTTTCATCCGAAAACGAGGACGCTATCTTTGACCCCGGTATACGTATATCGGGTTTTTAAAGTACCCCATGTACTTTTGGGCCTTGTTTATCATGTAAGCCCCACCAAAAATGACCATACCAAGATTATCCCTAAATGATCACATTTATAGGGATTCGAGTCGAGCTTTTGACTCGGTTATCAAAAACAAGGTGCCTCGTGGGGGATTCTCATGCTTATCCTTGTAAATATTATCGCTTTATTAGTTAACGTAATGAGGGGACTTGTGCTCTTCCTACCTTTGTTTCGTGGTTGTTTGTGATTGTGATTCATTAGGTTCATCGTCATCATTGAAGCCTCTCGTGTTCATTTTATGGATCACTCGAGCTTCGATCGTTGCCTTTGGAGATTCCGATATCTGATGATATCCTTTTATGTTCTAACGTTTATCTTATTAGCATAATTCATAAACGGCTATAGGTTATTCGTTTTACCCTTTCCATGCTCGAGATTAAGCATTCGACTTCGTCTCTAGTATGGGGGTGTTTACATCCCTAGACTCGAAACATTGAGGACAATGTTTAGTTTTAGTATGCGGGGTGAGTAGATACTTCACCTTGCTTACGTCAACACGCTATCCAATATTCATCATTTTGTTATCGTTTTGTTGCAAATAAGGCTAAAAATGGCCAAATTTTAAAATTTTTCTAGTTTTTCATAAGTGTTTAAGACACGAATGTAGGTTTTCCGATGGTGAGAATAAGAGTAATTTTTGACTCGACCGTGCGTGTTGAGAACTTAGCTTTGATTCCTTAACTTTTTAGGCTAAGTCTCTTAAATGAGGACGAGAAATGATAGAGTTATTTATAAGTCTCGTAATCGTCACGATCTTATGTGTAGTAATTATTAGCTTATTCTCCCAACGCTTTTGCATAATAAATTGTTAATAAATATTGATTTGGCGGTTTAGTCACTATTGTTGGTTTCTAATTTGTTTTGGTAGCTTCCATGTAATTAAATTGGGAAAACATTAAGGTATCGCCAGCGTCACGGTTTTGAAGTATTGGCACCCGAATAATCGAAAGCTTCACCTAATAATAAGATTTCAAGTGCTCACCTAAATTAAGCAAAAATTTGAAGCTCACAAGGCCAAAAAATCTATGCCCAAATTGAAAGTGAATCAAGCCTTAATCTTCGAAGCTTTAAAGATCCAAAATCCGCTTTAGCGTGAGGATATACGTCTTTGGCTAATAAAACCACCGATGAGGCGGATAATAAAAGGCAAGGCAAGACCGAAGTCATAATAAAAGCTTCATGGCGAAGTTGAATAAAAGATGGAGGTAAACCAAAGATAATAAGGCCCTTCCGTTAGGGGGCGTATAAAAGTCTTGGTAATAAGTCTCATGTTCAAAACCGTTATTAAACCGTGTTTATCGATCCTTCTTGTTGACTTAATTTTTTGACATCGTTGTCTATTGGGGTGAATTATTAATTTAATGATTTTGGTTACACCGTTAAGTTTCTATTTTTAGACTTAATCTCTATTCACGTATAAGTCAATGATGTATCCTCGTGATCATTAAGACAAAATAAAATATAATAGATACCAAGTAGGAATAAGGGAGTTTAGGTTAGTAATTAACACTCATGAGATGTGTTCGTGTTGCTAACTTATAATAACAATGATCTCTTTACACGCTTAGCATGGAATTGGGTGAAAATCGAGGACGACGAAATTATTGCTAACGAAGCATTCACGTGTTCTTGTTCTATGATCCCAAAAGTCACTTAATCGTGATGAAAACAATACATTATGTCTAACACACGTGTAGTAGTTTATTTTAATTTATGTCTTGAATAAAAGTCATCATAAAATGAATTTTGGAAGTGCTAAGATACTTAATTCTAGCATTGCGTGAGGACACGGCAATGGTTTAGTATGGGGGAGTGATGAGACTGTATTTATACATAGTCTCATCGTCCAAATCGGGCTTAAAATGCTTAAAATATCATCAAAATACCCATATATGTGCTTGTGTTTGTTCATTGTGTATTTTAGGTACGGATATCGTGAATTCACCAAAAGATCAAAGGAATCAAGCAAAAACGAACACGGGAAACGAAGCCGCACAAAGAACCGGACCCGAATCATGAATTTCCTTTGAAGTCCTTGAAGTTTGAAGATTTGGCAAAAATGGTCCCTCAAGAATTAAAGACTTGTCATATTATACCCTTGAAAAACTCAATTATTGCATTAGGGTCCCTAATATTTCAAGATATTGCATTAAAGGTCCTTGAAGAATATCAAAATTACAAGAGAAGTCCTTGAATCAAGTTCTTAAACCTATTATGCCATATGTGACAACTTGGGGAAACTTAATACAAAGGAAAAAGGGAATGAAGCTGGCTAAACTTTATTTAAAGAGGACTTGGAAGATGAAGGGTCAATTCTGCCAAAAATATAACCCAAACCCAGTATAAACCCGACCTAAGCCCATCCCACACCACTTGAGCCCAAAACCGTTTACCCAACCCATACCCCCACACCCGGTTTACTTAACCTCGGTCAAATTTGGTCAAACAAAGCTTAAAGGCGCTAAACACAATTATAAATCCCCAAAACAGATCAATTGATATTATTTGTCATCCCTCACCCCTAAATAAACCCTAATCCGATTTGAGTCTAAACCAAAGGGGTAATTAAAGAACGTTTCCAGATTGATGATTCAAGGTGAATATAACTTCTTCACGCGCTTATTTTGGTCCCCTCTTCACCATGGTGCCCCACCCACGTGTCCCCTGCAACAAAACAACAAAGTTGGTACAGTAAATCAATGGTTTCTACCATTTTCTTGTTTCCAACGTTTCATTCAAGGGCTGTGATCAACCTCACAACAGCTGGACTCTTCTCAGCAAGCACATGGCACTTTTGACTATTCTTCAAATTTGACTTCAAGAGGGCATTTCTGGAAATCCAATGTAGTTAGGGTTTATGTTTTAAAGATATTCTAGATAGTTCTTATGGCTTGTATAAATACCAAGTCGACTTGTGACTTGGTTTCCTTGTTCCAGTTTTATCAGTGTAAACTTTTCAAGATTGAATATTTAAAGTAATTTTTTAAACCTTGCATTGATATTCTGTGTTCCATTGTTTTTTTTATCTAGTCCTTTAAAATTTTTGCAAGTTAGTCTAAGTTTCATCTACCATATTATTCTTCCAAAAGTAAGTTGTGTTGAATAACTTGGGATCCAAGGAGGTGTACTTGGTTGTATGCACACGATTTGACAGATCATGTGTACACAATAAGTATACATCTTTGTTAACTTTCAGTTTGGATATCAGAGTTTTCAAAATATTGGTTTAAATTGGGATTTCAAAACGAAAAGATTATTTTGTTATTGTAAGCACTGTTCCTTAAGCTCACCATAAGCTGCTGACAACAACTTATGGTTAGCTCTTGAAGCTTTTACCCTTTTCTTATGTTTTGTTCAGCAGGTTTCTCAAGTTGGGGGTTTTCAAGACATAATACCCCCATTTTGACTGTTGTAGTCTATGGGGGTAGGACTACTGTAGTCCTTCTCTACAAGCAAGCCTCATTAGCTCATCTTCTAAGCCCAAAAAAGTGTAAGAAAGATTGAACAAGCTGGTGGCATCAGGTCGAACCTTGAACCCCCTTTTTCATATCTGTTTCATTATTTTTTTTATGCTTGTTATGACTATGTGAATTATGTGTGTTGAATGCCATGTTATTATCTGATTTAGGTTTGTTTAGGATGGTATACTTAATCTGATATCTTAGGGTTGGTTTTGAAGTAAGTTGGGTATAAACTCTTTTATAAAGTTCTGTTAACTGATATAAAGGGGTGTTTGGTTCAGTGGATTAAAGTTTTGTTGGGTAACTAAATGAGCTGATATTTGCTAAACCTTGCCCTTTTATTGGTAGTTGAGTGGTTGTTTGATCAGATAGTTGGTAAAATAAACTTGGTATGTTCTCATGTTAGCATAAAATCAGTAAAATTCAGTCAGTAGCATCATTTAGCTTGTTTTAGTCATTTTTGATTTCTAAAATCTTGGTAATCAGTGAATATCATGATAGCTTTGGGTTGTGGGTAGCTGTTTTGTAGTTTGTGTAGGTGGTCATCAAGTTTTTGTAGTTCTAAATTCGCCTAATCACCAAATAGATCAGCAAGATAGCCTATTGCACTTTTCTGTAATACAGTAACTGTATTTTGGGGATTTTTGTGATTTATTTGTATTGAACATTGGTGTTTTTATGTTTAAACTGACTCCCCACACTTCCATGAGTGTGGGGGTGCCTTTGTTGCCATTCAAATCAAAGAAACAAGCTTGAAATCAAGCTAAAAAGCACCAGTTCTCATTTTTCTGCATAAGCAGTGGGAAAAAGTTTCCCCTGCTAGTTGTTTAGTTCCCACTGCTTAGCTAAAGGACAAACAGTCCACACATGTCACTATCACTCTTCTTAGTTTTTTGTCTTTAGTGACTCAAAATAGGTTTTAGAACTTGATTCCAATTTCATAATTTTTCTTATTTAAATTGTGATTTTTCAGTTTAATTTATTTTCTGATTACTGTTCATTTCCTATTTTTTACATTTAATTGCATTTTTAATTACTTTTTAATTATTCTGTTTTTGTATTTTAGTGGTAAAATTTTATATTTTTCAGTTTTAAAAATTTTTCTTAGACTTAGAAAAATATTTTAAGGTTTTTAGTTTAAAAATATTTCACTGTTCACTTTTTAATCATTTTTATTAATTAATTTAGTATAATTAGGGTTTTATTATTAAACTGTTTTGTCTTTTAGTGCATAATTTTACATTTTTCAAACTTTTTCAATTTTCTACTGTTCATTAGTGTAATTTAGGATTTTTAAAATTATCAAATTAATTTTGGCATTATTTTATTATTTTTTATGATTACTTTATTTTAAAAATAGTTTTTAGTCATTTAAAAATAGAAAAATAGTTTTGAAAATTTAGGAAAAATAGTTTTTAGTCTTTAAATAATATAAGTAACTTATTAGTTCAATAAAATAATATTTTGGACATTTTGTTAATTATATTTAATTTTAGGGCTTTAATTAGCATTTAAAATTGAATATTTAATTAATAAAAGGTTATAAAATATATTTGTTGAATTTTTATTCTTATTTATATTATTTAAGACTTAGTTTAAACTTTTAATTAATTTTTAGGTTTTGTTTTTAATTTTGTCGCGTTTTACGTATTTACGTTCGCGTTTTACGTAAACGTCGTAGTTTAAATCGTAGTCGTAGCTCGTCTTTTCTTTTCCTCTCTTTAAACCAAAAACGTCACTAATCCAAAAATTGTTATTTTATATATTGGCACATTAATACACACACCTCCTTCGAGAACGAACCCGCATTTATTCGGTTTTACGTTTTTCCTAAAGCGTATAACTTAATACTTGCCACACTTATACGTTGTTTTCCTAAACGCGTATTTCTACACCTATCACAGCACAAGGCCTCATTTAAATCTAAGAGTGTGCATTCTAGTTCTAAACCACTTCACTTACTTCATATAGATTTCTTTGGCCCCACCAGTATAAAAAGTCTCAATGTTAAATCTTATTGCTTTGTCATTACTGATGATTATTCTAGGTTTACTTGGACCTTCTTTTTGTCAGAGAAAAGTGACACTGCTAAGACTTTAAATAATTTCATTACCCAAATGCAAAAGAAAGCAGGATATGAAGTTAATATTCTTAGAAGTGATAATGGTGGTGAGTTTACGAACAACCTTTTAGATGCCTTCTGTGTCAATAAAGGAATTTCTAGGGAGTTCAGTATAGCAAGAACTCCACAACAGAATGGTGTAGCTGAAAGAAGAAATAGAAAACTAATAGAAGCAGCTAGAACCATGTTGGTAGATGCTAGTTTACCCATTGCTTTTTGGGCTGAGGCTGTTAACACATCATGCTATGTTCATAATAGAGCCTTGTGTTGGGTCAAAAAGTTGATGTGGCAGAAACTCAAAAACGAAGAAAACATGAAGGTATTTATCTAAGCGTTGACAAGAGTATTCCAGGCGTTGTCAAGAAAAAATTAGGCGTTGATGGAAGCAAGCATTGTCAAGAGCAATCCAAGCATTGTCACATACAATTCAAGCATTGACAGAAACGTAGACAAGAAGCCTTTGGAAGCTTCTATTTAGATATATATGCAGGATATATTCTGTATATAGTTATTTAAATATGTTTATTCATTCTTATCTCTTGTAAAACCCTAGTCCTTACACTATAAAAGGAACCAAGGGTTATTAGGTTTTTCATAACTCATATTCATAATGTAAACCTAAAGCATGTGACGACTAGACGTGGGATTCAATGTATACACGTCTAGTGATTGTTTGTTATTAATATAATAAGCAATCCAATTTGTTTTAATTCATGTTCTTGTGCCCTAAACACCTTGTTAATGGTTGTTGTTCTAATTCCGCTTTGATTATATTAATCATATGAACAATGATCATTCCTAGTAGCTTAAAAGATCCGGAAACCAAGGTTTCCATAATTGGTATCAGAGCCTCGTGGCTCGTGATGCTAGGACCAACAAGGTGTTCGTGTATGGTGAAAAGAAGAAAAATCCGTCTAGGGTTTTTCTGGACGTTTTTGTGTGCGCAACATTATTCAGAAGGTCATAACTTTTTATTGGACCGTTGGATCGTCACGAAATTTCTTGTGTGTGTTCTATACACATATATCTAGACATCCACGGGAGGGATTGTCGAGTTTTATCCCCAAGAAAAAGTTATTAAGCGTCAAAGTCAGCAGTGAGTGAATGCAGTTTTCTGTGAACAACCATGTTCAAAACACGTTTTCTCCTTCGTTAACCATGGGATCTCCGTGATTTTTGAACTGTAGATTCTTGGCACTTGTGTCTAGAATCTCACCGAAGGGATTTTGGATCTGAGTTCTTTTGAAGGAGTTATTGGTGAACGAATTTGACTGCAGAGATAGATCTCGTTTTTAGGGTTTGATACATAAACCCTAGAATACTTGTTCATCATGGCTGGATTAAAGTGATGGTTGTTGCTGTTGTTGATCAAGGCCTAGATCGTTTTTTATAACAGAAAAAGGATGTTTGCAGCATGCCAAATTAATACAAGCAACAAGAATAGTTTATAGGGTTTCAATTATAAACCCTAGATCTTGAACGAATGTTTGAGGTTGCTTGGAGATTGATCATGGTTTGATCTTTGTTGATCGACAGTGGCCCATTTAGAAAGCAATTTGATATTTACATCACGTGATGTAGATATTTGCATGATGTCTTTTTACATGGTGGTGTGACTTTCTGCTAAGAAACAAGGCAGTGATTGGTTGGTCGATTTAGCTTCATGTGACGTGAAGAATAGAAGTATTATATTCACGTGAAGTGTCTTCATGCAAAAGAAAAGGCAACATATGAATAAAGGCAGTAGTCTTCTTATCAACACTTTCATTGTGTTCACACGGTGATGGAATTTTAATTGGATACACGTGTGTAAAGACAAAAAGTGACATTGATATTGGACGCTGATATTCATGTTTTATAACGCTGACAAAAAGTGAACGGTTGACTACTGATTATTCATACACAACAAGGTCTGATCCAATATTATATTTTTTTTAATATTCACGTATAGTTTATATAAGGCTGCAAATGAGATACGCTTTTTATGGGATGAGATACAAGCAAACGTTAGTATGATTATCAGTTACTGATTTTTAGAGATATTATATCATGGTTGATAAAATCCACTAGTTATATACGGAAGGTATTCTTATGCGTATATATTCCCTATTTTGTGGAAACAGGGATGATTATGATTGTTCCTGATTATTAGGGAATGGAGATTGAGTCAAATATGATATTTTATTCATACGTGGTTCTGCTTTCTTGGAAGAGTTATTTTTGGAAAGCATATATGTGAGCCACTGACGTTTATTTGGTTAGACGCTGACACTTGTTATTTTGACGCTGACAAGAATAAGTCGAACGCTGACAGAAAGCTTTGACATGAGTTGTCCGAGAAACGCTTGCTCAAGCGTTGATAGGTTTTGTCCGATATCTGACAATACAAGCGATTAAGATATTGGACAATGAAGGTTCTCGGATAACAAAAGAATGGCTGCTGTTTGGAAAATTGGTACGTTTTTAGCACACAAAAAGGAGGTATTTACACACGAAGGTACATGAAATATCCGTTTTTATTCAGAATATCAAGTTGATATTTATGGCTCGGATATTTTTAAAAGGGGTTAATGATTTTAATGCGAGTTAGCAACTATTCATGGGAATTTGATGGATATTTTAGATTATGTAATCGGGATAACCTTGTGAAAGAGTTATCCGTTGCGAAACTTTTACATATGGTATAAAGATGTTATTTCATTAAATTCGTCATGAAGAGCTGTTGGCTTAAGGGGAAGAATTCTTATGGTAAGCTTGATGTTTGAAGAAGATTTTCGCGAGTTTGTGTTCTATCATATCTTAAAGTCGTGCACTTCCAGTCATGGACTTTAAAGGTAACTTTTTCGTGCTTTACATGGTTGGTGACGAAGACTTGTCATAACACTTGAAGGAGTTACATTATCGTGCTCAGTGTCTCACAAAGGATGAGAATATTGACAAGGGATCGAGGTCTACTTATAATTTGCTATGGGTATAAGTTCTTCATCACATGGATAGTACAAGACATGGAACACAAGGTTGGGTTATTCTACTTCTACATCAAAAATATTATATTTGTTTTTCTTCAAGATCATTACGCAGAGCCTACATTTGGAGAATCTTCAAGATTGCATACATTGTTTACTTCCCTGTTGATGTGACAAAAAGGGGAAGACATACATGCTACAATTGAGGGGAAGTATTTTGAAGATCATGTACAACTTACAAGAGATACACAAAGAGTTTTGCCGACATCAACTAGGGGAAGATGGTTGGGTCAAAAAGTTGATGTGCCAGAAACTCAAAAACGAAGAAAACATGAAGGCATTTGTCTAAGCGTTGACAAGAGTATTCCAGGCGTTGTCAAGAACAAATTAGGCGTTGATGGAAGCAAGCATTGTCAAGAGCAATCCAAGAATTGTCACATATCATTCAAGCATTGACAAAAACGTAGACAAGAAGCCTTTGGAAGCTTCTATTTGGATATATATGCAGGATATATTCTGTATATAGTTATTTAAATAGAAGCTTCCAAAGGCTTCTTGTCTACGTTTCTGTCAATGCTTCAATTGTATGTGACAATGCTTGGATTGCTCTTGACAATGCTTGCTTCCATCAACGCCTAATTTGTTCTTGACAACGCCTAGAATACTCTTGTCAGCGCTTAGACAAATGCCTTCATGTTTTCTTCGTTTTTGATTTTCTGCCACATCAACTTTTTGACCCAACAATCATCCCCTAGTTGATGTCGGCAAAACTCTTTGTGTATCTCTTATAAGTTGTACATGATCTTCAAATTGATTCCCCTTAGAAACTGGCCAAGACAGTCCTACCATTATTAAGACCTCATCCATGCCCAATGAATCTAACTTGGGAGGTCACATACCCATTTTAGAGGAGGGCAGATTGGAACCAATGACCTTAATGGAATTGACGGCTGTCTGCATAAGCTTGCAAAAGCAAAATGCAGACTTGGTACATATTGTCAGTACACATGGCCTTGAACTCAAGAAATTGAGGGAGAGGATTGTTGTTTTGGAAAATACTAGCACAAGGAGGGGGATGGAGGAATCTTCCAAAGGGGAGGATGAACAGATAAATGTGAGTGATAAGGGCTCCCATGATGGTGAATCTTTGGGTGTTGCTGAGGCCCTAACTAGTTTGAAGAAACAGACAGGTTTTGATACGTCTCTAGTCTCTCCTACAAACTTAAATTTGTCATTTACAGCCATGTTGGAGGAAATCACAAGAGGTGCTGAGACAGGTACTTTGGACGTTGACAAGACAGATTTGAACGCTGACATGAGTAACTTGGGCGCTGACAAAGCAAAATTGAGCGTTGACAGACCTGCAAATGAGGTTGATGTATTCCACTCATCATCCATCATCAAAGATGTTTCTTCACAGGTATTACCATCTTCCTTACCCTCCATTGATCCATTAGATAAGGGTAAGGGTATTATGGTACAAGTAGATGTTCCAAAGGATGCAGCACAGATTGAGTTTGATAGAAGGTTGGCTGCACAAATTGTGGAACAAGAAAGAAAGAAGGTGGGTGAATCACCTTTTGTTGTCACTTCAGAAGAACAAGAAGGAAGTGATGAAGCCAGTTCAGACTCAAGTGTAATGATCATAGAACAACCAGAAAGACTTGAGTATGGTGATGAGTTGGCGAAAGAGAAGTTGAATGAGTTGAAATTGCAGGTTGATTTTGATATGCCAGAAGTTGTTCAGATGTATCATGCTTGGGAAGATAGGGGTATAGAGAATCCACATTTGACTATTTCATATCAGATATGGGGTTTGGAGATTCTTCTCAGAGTACAAAAGGATTGCAAGATCATTCTGAAACACAAATCAAGCAATGTTCTCTCAAATTTGAAAAGGGATAGAAGGGAGTTGTACTACATGCTACTCAGATGTCATGGAACAAGGTGGACTTATAAGAAATTGATTGGATTGACATTTGAAGAGTTGGAGTTCAAAGCTTATCCCATTTGGGTAAGAGTGCAGGAAGAAAACACTCTAAGACTTCTTTCTGATGAAAGGAAAGAAGAACTTGCAGAAGAAATGGAGCTTAAGAAGCCAATGATTGTTCCCAGACCTGTGAAGAAGGGATTATCTCTTGAGTTTCCCAAAGATATGGATAGGTTAAATCCAAGTGAAGCTGTTATAAGAAAGAGCCTCAAGATCTCACCATTGGAAGCTTCAGATATGGTGCAAGTGTTACCTCTTGATTCCAGAAACCCTATTTTAAGCTATGAAGAAGATGAATGTGGGTTTTGGAAGATTGGCAGGTATGGAAAAGAGGTTCACACTTTTACCACTCTTATATCTCTGTTTGCAAGTTTTGATAGAGAAGACTTGGTAGACCTATGGAGGTTGTTAGAGGCCAAGTATGAGACTGAAGCACCAACTTCAGTCAATGGAATAAAACTGTGGTCAACATTCAAGAGAATGTGTGGACCAAGAGATGAAGATCCTGCTGTTTGGAAGGATCTTGAAGATGACCTCAGTGGTCTTCAATGGAGATTGTATTCAGCTGCTGGTGTATATTACTTGAGTTCTACAAAGTTTGCTGAGTATCTTCTTGTAGATGCTCAGTATTCCATGTCCAAGGAAGTCTTGGAGAAGATGAAGACTACACAGCTGGAAATTGATTATTCAAGTGACGTGGCCAAAGATTTAATCAGACATATTTATTACCAATAGGAGAAAGTTTGTAAGATTCCTCCTAGTTATTAATGTTTATTCAGAAACTTGATTATTAGAGTAAATATCAAGTTTAGGGGAGGATTGTTGGGAATAAAATATAGCCAGTCTACTTGAGCGCTGACAAGAGTTAAACAAGCGTTGATAGGAAGAAAAGAAACGCTGACAGATCAAGCGTTGACAAGAAGAAGTCAAGCGTTGATACATTGAAGACAAGCACTAATGGAAGGATATGATCTACGCGTTTATTATGTTCTAGATTACTTCTAGTAAAGATAGGAACAACAATGTATTTTCTATATTTATCTTTACCTAGAATAGTTGATACGTAGATTATTGTACAAGGCTTCTTATGTCTATAAAAAAATACCTTTAGGTTATTGTTCAATATAAGTTTTCATACGTTAAACACTTTCATTGTGAACAAGTTTGTTATCATTTAATCAAAGTGAAAGTTTGTTTACATCTTGTGTGTTCTTGTTTAAGTGTTAATTCCGCATAACACTTAGATTATCATATACATATACAAAGGTTTCTCTAAGTGTATAACTTGATCTAATCTCGTATACATAAAGCTAAATCGATATAAGTTTGGGATCAACACCTTGGTTAATAATTCCCACAATAAGACTCCTTTTGAACTTCTTTAGAATAGGAAGCCTAATATAGACTTCTTTAGACCCTTTGGATGTCATGTAGTAATCCTAAATACTAGTGATAACCTATGTAAGTTTAACTCCAAAGGTGATGAAGGATATTTTTTAGGATAATCTATGAATAGCAAGGGGTATAGGGTTTATAACAAGAAGTCCAGGCTTATAACAGAAAATGTACATGTTGATTTCTTGGAGAGTAAACCTAGTGATCCTAAGACTGGACCTAATTGGCTATTTGATTTGGAGCCATTGTCTAGGTCCATGAATTATATGCATGTATCTAATCCAAATGTTTTGGAAGCACCTATTGTTGATAATGCAGGTATACAGGTCAATGAGATGAAAGGATCACATGCACATGAACCCACTCCTTATTCAACTTTATTAACATACCAATTTGGAGTGAGGAGTTTATTCAAGCATCTGCTTCTGCAAGAGAAGAGGAAAGAAAGCGACAAGTGGAGCCACAACTTGATAAATACTGAATGAATCTTCATCCGCTAACAACTCCATACTAGTCGCTGACACATTAGATTCAGCCGCTGACAGCTGGCTTTGTTCCTCTGACAAAAATATTCTTGAACTTGTTAATGAATATCCCATAACCAAAGAAGGTGTCAGTGGCCACAATCAAGCCGCTGACAACATATCTCTTATTTCAAGTGGGCATGGAAGTAGTGATGATGGTGATCTTGGAACTTTGGAGTCCATAATTCAAGACAACACAAAATTTTAGGGGAGGAATTCTGACTAAGGTGGATAAAGTTCATCCTCCTACTCAAATAATTGGTGATATTAATACTCCAATTTAGACTAGAGCAAAAAAGAAGATCCAAGGTGGATTCATTGCTAATATCCATAAGAAGGATGATACTCCTTTTGATCAAGAGTGTTTGTTTGCCTATTTTCTCTCTCAGTCAGAATCCAAGAAGATTTTTTATGCTCATAAAGAAGAAATCTTAGTTGAAGCAATGCAAGATGAGATTCATTAGTTTGCAATACTAGATGTTTAGGAGCTTCTGGATTATCCCAGGCATGTTAGACCTATTGGAGCATGTTGGTTTCTAAGGAACAAGAAAGATGAGAGAGGCATTGTGATAAGAAACAAGGCAAGATTGGTTGCTCAGGGATATACACAGGAATCTGAAGAAGTTTTTGCACATGTTGCTAGGATAGAAGCAATAAGGATTTTCTAGCCTATGCTTCATGCATGGGTTTCAAATTCTACCAGATGGATGTGAAGAGTGACTTCTTGTATGGCACAATCAAAGAAGAAGTTTATGTGATGCTGCCTCCTGGTTTTGAATATCTTGAGCATCCAAACAAGGTTTATAGAGTGAAAAAGGCAATGTATTACCTTCATCAGGCCCCTAGAGATTGGTATGGTACTCTTTCCATATACTTCGTGGAAAATGGCTTTAAGAGGGGCCTCATAGATCATACTTTATTCACCAAGTAGATAGGAAAGGATTTTCTACTTGTACGGGTCTATGTGGATGATATTATCTTTGGTTCATCCAATCCAAAGATGAGTGAGGAGTTCTCCAAGCTTATGACAAATAAATTTTAGATGAGTGCTATGGGAGAGATGAATTTCTTTCTTGGTCTACAAGTTCAACAGAAAGAAGATGGCATCTTTATCTCTCAAGACAAATATGTGGCTGAAATTTTGAAGAAATTTGGTTTCTCACCCCATGAGAAACGGGCTAGCACACCCAGGGACAGATAACATCCCTGGGGAAAGATTGGAGATGGAAAGGAAGTTGACGTCAGGCATTATAGATCAATGATTGGTTCATTGATGTATCTTACAGCTTCAAGGCCTAATAAGTGTGAAAACACTTATCCTTTTACCACTTATTTCCAATAATAACAAGACCAAAACGTGTATTTTATGTCATAAAAGTCGGAATTATGCGTGGTTTGTGTTTTTATTGTGTTTTAGGACCAAAAGATGAAAAAGGAAGAAAACACGGGCTTTCACAGGCTTTTATAGAAGAAAACGAGAAAAGAGGAAGTCAAGAGATCAAGAGTGCTTAAAGAACGGATGTCCAAGACCTATTCTGAAGATTTATCGAAGAAAAAGTCTAAAGACGGAAGTTTAATGAACTCAAAGAACTCAAGTCTAAATTATAGAAGAAAATTATTAAGACAAGTTCAAATCCTGAGACGACGTCGAGAAAAGACAAAGAATTAAATCGAGTCGAGAAGAAAAGAAAGAAGGAAGCACATCGTACATGCACTTCCCACTTAGCCTATAAATACCCTCCTAATCACATTAGGAGGGGGGTTAGCTAGTTTTATTTTCTTTATTTTAGTTTTCATTTTAAAGAGAGAAAGTGTTTAACTTTCTCTCACTAAAACTTCATCTTTTCTTTTAAGTTAAGCTTTAGTTAATCTTTGTATTTGAGTTTTATTAATCAAAAAGTTTAAGTTTAAGCTTTTTGTTCTTTAATCTCCTTCTACATTTCTTGATTTTGCTTATTCCTTAATCCGAAACTTCATTTTTGATCCGATTAGTTCTTAATGCGTGATTGATTTTGATTTTTTAGTCACGTAAAAGTTAATCTTTTACCCATTCATAAGCTTTCATACGTATAGGCTATAAGCTTTTTATGCTTAGTAGGTTATTCGAATGTTTTAGCTTATTAATACTTGAATTTACCCTTGTATAAAATTTTGAAGTCCCAAGTCTTTTCGAATTGAAAACCGGTCTTAAGTGCGACTCAATCGTCTTTTGGTGAATCAAGAGAATGGTTTGGTTTGTTTTAAACTATTTGCAAGTAATTAAAGTGTCGTTTAGTAAAATGGAAGTTAAAAGATTAATTTGAATGACGAGTAAAAATAAATGCATAGAAACTTAAAGGTGATAATGGAAAAGTACTAATTCACTAAATAAAACTAACACTTAGAAAATTTTCAGAAAATAAAAAGTACTATAAGAAAGAGAGATCGAAAGAAAACAAAACAAGCCAAAAGGACCCCCGATCGGAATGTTTTCCGATCGACAGATCGGAATATGGTAACACTGGTCGGAATATCCCCCACAATGGAATCAATCGGAATACTTGTCAATAAACACCAATCGGAATATCCTACCTGCTTACAATCGGAATACGGGACAAAGGGTTAATCGGAAAATGAAACGGGCTACTAATCGGAATAAGCGAAGATAACCAATCTGAATATCAAACCCTAATCAGATTGGATCAATCGGAATGCTGAAGTGGTACCGTCGGAATACTCGGAGTAATACACAATCGGAAAAGACAAAAACCTACCGTCGGAATATTAACAAAGCCACCAATCGGAATGTCAAAGAATGGTGTCGATCGGAAAAGGGTTTTAATCCCTTTCCGAAAATCAAGTAAATCAGTTAAGGGGACCACCCGGTCGGAATATGCCAATCGGAAAGGGGTTTTACCACCCTTTCCGAAATTTGTGGAAATGGGGAAAAGCTAGGTAATAAGCTAAAGTAATAAGCTAACACCCAAAACTTATCAATCCAAATAAGTAACCGAATCAAATAAGCACTTTAATCCACTTATCTAACTCGAAAACAAACAACTTTTTAGATTAAACAATAAAAACATAAACTTTTTAATAAAACTTTTTAATAAGAAAAATAAGCTAATCATCAAAATAAGCTAATAAGCACAAAAGTCTTAAAGCTTAATCAAATGAAAACTTATAAAATGATCAAAAGATTAACTTTTTAAGCACGAAATCAATAAGAACAACACGGATCACATGATAATCGCACCAAAATCAATCTTAAATCAAAGAAAAGTAGAATGAGATTAAGAAATAAAAGCTTAAAATGGAACTTTGATTAATGAAATAAGCAATACAAAGATGTTTAATCTTGAAAGATTAAAAGAAAAAGATGAACTAGTGAGAGAAAGTTTAAGACTTTCTCTCTCTAAAAACTAGAGAAAACTAAAAAGTGAAAAATTAACTAAAAATCTAACCACCCTCCTAATGACTATTAGGAGGGTATTTATAGGGAAGGTGGAAGGAGTGCATGTGTTGCATCTTCTTTCTTGCTTTCTTCACGTTTTCTCGACTCGACTTTAATTCTTCGTCTTTGTCGTCTCGGGATTTGAACTTGTCTTTTAATTTTCTTCTTCTATTAGACTTAAGTTCTTCGACTTCGTTAAACTTCCGTCTTTTAACTTTTTCTTCGATAAATCTTCAGAATAGGTCTTGGACTTCCGTTCTTTTTGCACTCTTGATCTTTTGACTTCGTCTTTTTCCCGTTTTCTTCAATAAAAGCCCGTGTTTTCTTCCTTTTTCATAATTTGGTCCTAAAACACAATAAAAACACAAACCACGCATAATTCCGACGTTTACGACATAAATCACACGTTTTGGTCTTGTTATTATTGGAAATAAGTGGTAAAAGGATAAGTGTTTTCACACTTATTAAATCCCCTACACTTGACCATTGCAATGCCCTCATGCAATGCATTAATTTTTAAAGCACGGTTTACATTTTCCATCATAAGTAACCCACCTTGGCCTTTATTAAATACTAAACATGAAAGATAGAAATAAGTAAAGAAATTAAAAACTTACATTGGGTTTTGGCGGCCATGAACGTTTATCATCCTCAAGTTTCACGTTCCCCATACCAAGCTTAAAAACGAGATCATTGTTATTATAAGTTAGCAAACTATCACGAACTCATGTGGGCTAATTATTCACTTAGACTCCCTTATTCCTAGGTGTATCTCTTATATTTTATTTTTGTCTTTAATGATCATGAGGATGCATTGTTTGACTTATTTCGATAGTTATTTAGTCCAAAAATAAGGTGAACGATTTAATCAATAGTTAGCTAAAGGACCAAATCTTTTAAAACTGCTTCTCGGGATATCGAAAAGTTCATATCTTGGCATAACTTGGTTCGCGATTTGAGACCTTTCTCGGGCCGATATTTGGCAGCGACTTCATACTTCGAATCTTCGAGAGACGTTCTTGAAATTATGGTCTTCTCTTCATAATAGGAATTTCTTCGCTTGAAGTTTTTGAGAGATTCTTCATTTTTGGACCACGACTTCTTCATTTTTCTCCAATCTTTATTTTGGACTTTGATATACAACGATCCGCCTCCTTTTAGGACTTGGATCTATTTATCCTCATACCTTGTTAGGGTCTTTTCGGATAGACTTCTCCATGACTTTTGGGGAGTTCTTGCTTTTCGTCGTGTGTCTCGATCCTTCATATTGATTTTCGATAAATGATTCTTCACATCACTTTTGGATCTTTAGCAACAAAATGTAGCCCTCATGCCTTGTTAGGGCCTTTTCGGACTCGCCAATCTTCGCGCCCCGCTTCATAAGTTATGCCTTGGCTATGAACTCTCGTCATTACCGAGCAACTTTTAAACGATCTGGGGCTAGAAGGTAAGTAACCTTTTAAATCGTACAACCTTATTTATTAGCAGATAAATTTATTAACAAGCGGAGGGAGAATAGGCTTATAATTAACTCACATAAATTCACGAAAGAATACCGAACTTATAATTGACTCTATCATCTCTCGTTCTCCACAGTTTAAAATCTCAAGGAATGAGACTCGTGGATGCTTAGCCTATTAAATCAAAGTTTTGGGTTTTCGAGTCGCCTATAGGATCTTGCAAATTCTTAGACTTTTTCAAGTTTAGAAATCGCGTTTTAAAGTTCCTTTGATAAACGACTCTCTAGGATCAATTATAGGAACTTGCGAAAAGTTCTTGTTCTTAACCCGTGAGAGTTAAGACTTTCGCGTTTTATAGCTCCCTATATAAAAGCCTAGCAAAACTTGACTTAAACACGTTAAGGATACTAGCTAGAGTAAACTTAGGCAAGTAAACTCGGGTTGAGTCAAAATGTTCACGACTAAGAAAAATCTAAAACCACTTTATTGAAAATTTATTCTAGCAACGGAAAGAAACTAAACATGATAAAGGAAAGTACGACTATACAACTAGGCCAAAATAGATTAAAAATTTTGAAAATTGTCGAAAAATCTAATTTTCTGGTTAAAATGAGGGCAAATTCATGGAAAAGACCACTTACTTCGATAGAAGTCCCCCTACACTTGAGATAAACATTATCCTCAATGTTTAAGCATGTGGAAGTAAACTCCCCTACACTTAGGACATTGTGCACTTTGTTTAAATCTTGCTAAGGAAAGGACAACTAAAGTGAATTCAATGTGAACATATAAAATATGAAATATTGAATCACAAGAGTTTAGGATAGAACCGGGAAGATGGAAAACACGGTATCACGGTTCGTCAAAAGTCATCAAGATGCTCTCTGAAGCTTTAATCCCTGCACAGCACAAGAAGCAAGACAACAAACATATGCGGGGCTCCCCCTACACTTATTATGAAAGCAGTAAAGGATAGAACACGGGTTGCCTCCCGAGAAGCGCTTGTTTTTGTTCACCGAGTCATGAGCCTGACTCGACCCAATTTTAGTTCATGGGAAACGTGGTGAGGGATGGAATCATCTCCTGAGAGATGTCCTCACCAAAGTACAGCTTCAAACGCTGGCCATTCACCTTGAAATTGGGCCCATTCGGCTGAGAAAGCTCAATGGTCCCATAAGGAAAGACTTTGGCGACGGTGAATGGACCAGACCAGCGGCTCTTCAACTTGCCAGAGAAGATCTTCAACCGAGAGTTAAAGAGTAAGACTTGATCACCAACGTGGAACTCTCGGTTCTTGATTTTAGCATCGTGGATCATCTTCGTCTTCTCCTTGTAGATCAGCGAGTTCTCATAAGCTTCATTCCTCAGTTCATTTAGCTTGTTGAGTTGAACCTTGCGATGATCACCGGCTTTGATGATGTCGAAGTTAGCCCACTTCAAGGCCCAGTGCGCCTTATGTTCCAGCTCGATGGGTAGGTGGCAGGCTTTCCCGTACACAAGACGATAAGGTGTACAACCGATCAGGGTCTTGTAAGCAGTACGGAAAGCCCACAGAGCATCATCTAACTTATCGGCCCACGCGGCGCGATGCTCTCCCACAGTACGCTCCAAAATTCTCTTCAAGCCACGATTGGAAATTTCGGCTTGCCCATTGGTTTGGGGATGATAGGCGGTGGAAAGACGGTGATTGACACCATACTTTGCCATGACTCTTGCAAATTGATCGTTGCAAAAATGAGTCCTGCGGTCACTGATGATAGCACGAGGAACGCCAAATCGAGCGAAAAGCTGCTTCAAAAAGTTCACAACCACCCTCGCATCATTCGTAGGAAGAGCCTTAGCTTCAACCCATTTAGAGACGTAGTCGACAGCGACGAGGATGTACTTGTTTCCTTTGGATGATGGAAATGGCCCCATAAAGTCGATGCCCCATACATCAAAGATTTCACATTCCTGTATGAAATTTTGAGGCATCTCATCCTTATGTGTGATCTTGCCTTGACGTTGGCAAGCATCACAATGCTTAACCATTTCGTGAGCATCACGATAAATGGTGGGCCAGTAGAATCCATAATCAAACACTTTCTTAGCCGTGTAGTTGGGACCAAAGTGACCACCGGTGGGTCCTTTGTGGCAAGCTTGGAGGATGTCAAAAGCTGCCGGTCCGTCAACACATCGACGAATAATCAGATCAGCACACTGTTTGAATAGATAAGGGTCATCCCAAAAGTAAGTCTTAACATCATTCAAGAACTTCTTCTTTTGTTGGGATGTTAACCCTTGGATGAGAATACCACCCGCTAAGTAGTTTGCAATGTCCGCAAACCACGGGGTGCCATCAAGATTGAGATTTATAGACATTAAGGTCTCAAGGGGGAAAGAGTCATTGATCTCTTTGTTCGGATGATCCCCCTGATATGGATCCTCAAGTCGACTCAGATGATCCGCGGCCAGGTTTTCGGCTCCCTTCTTGTCACGAATTTCAATGTTGAATTCTTGAAGGAGCAAAACCCAGCGAAGAAGTCTTGGCTTAGAGTCGTTCTTTGTCATCAAGTACTTCAACGCGGAATGGTCCGTGTATACGATGGTGGTGGATAAAACAAGATAGGGGCGAAATTTCTCAAAAGCATAGACAACAGCTAAAAGCTCTTTTTCGGTTGTCGTATAATGCAATTGAGCCCCCGTCATTGTTTTGCTAGCGTAGTGGATTGGTTGGAAGTGTTTATTCACACGTTGGCCCAAAACCGCACCAATAGCAAAGTCGCTAGCATCGCACATCAATTCAAAAGGCAGCTCCCAGTTAGGGGTGACCAAGACCGGTGCCTTAGTTAGCTTATCCTTGAGAAGATTGAAGGCTTCGAGACACTCTTTAGAAAAGATAAAAGGAGTATCTTTTTCCAAGAGGTGGGTCATCGGGCGAGCGATTTTAGAGAAATCCTGAATGAATCTACGATAGAAGCCCGCATGACCCAGAAAACTTCTCACACCCTTCACGGTTGAAGGTGGAGGTAATTTGGCTATGACATCTACTTTAGCACGGTCGACTTCAAGACCGGCTTTAGAGATTTTGTGTCCTAGCACAATGCCTTCTTTGACCATAAAATGGCATTTTTCCCAATTCAGAACAAGGCGAGTGTCTTCGCACCGCTTAAGCATACGTTCCAAATTGGCAAGGCAAACAGAGAAGGAATCCCCGAAGACCGAGAAATCATCCATGAAGACTTCCATGGTTTGCTCAACCATGTCATGGAAGATAGCCAACATGCACCTTTAGAAAGTCCCGGGGGCATTGCATAAGCCAAAAGGCATTCGTTTGTAAGCAAAGGTGCCATAGGGACAAGTGAATGTTGTCTTCTCTTGATCTTGGGGATCGATGGGTATTTGAAAATAACCCAAGAAACCATCCAGAAAGCAGTAATATTCATTACCAGCTAGACGTTCAAGCATTTGGTCCATAAAAGGTAGAGGGAAATGATCCTTTCTCGTGGCATCATTGAGTTTGCGGTAGTCTATACAAACTCTCCACCCAGTAACGAGACGGGTAGGAATTAACTCGTTGTTTGCATTGGGCACAACGGTGATTCCGCCTTTCTTAGGCACACAATGGACTGGACTAACCCATGGTGAATCCGAAATAGGGTAAATCATACCCGCATCAAGAAGTTTGATAACCTCTTTTTTGATGACTTCATGGATTTTAGGATTCACCCTTCGTTGGCTTTGAATTGTGGGCTTAAAGTCGTCCTCCATGAGAATTTTATGTGTGCAGAAGTGAGGATCAATTCCACGGATGTCGGTGATTTTCCAAGCGATAGCTCGTTTATGCTTCTTCAACACAGCGACAAGTCGGGCTTTTTCGTCTTCTTTCAAGTCCTTTGCGATGATGACCGGTAGCTTCTCGTCGTCTTCCAGAAAAACGTACTCAAGATGAGGCGGTAGGTCCTTAAGCTCGAGAGTAGGAGGATCCTCAATAGATGGTGAAACTAACGATGGATCATCATTAGTCACCTCTTTAGGAGCAGGGGGAGACAACGGGTCCTCATTGAGAAGTCTATCAATAGTACGAATATCTTCATCCCAATTGGTGGACAAATTATCATACTTAATATCGAGAGGACCCAAGCTAGCTTCGAAATCATCCAAGTCACTTTCTCCGAAAGGAGTCAATGCTGGAGCAATTGAGGCAACGGTCTCAACATTGGGTAGAGAAGAAAGAGTACTTTTGCAAGCATCATGAAAATGTTCTTCACAAGCCTCATCGAGAACATCAATAGCATTAACACTCTCATACGAATAAGGTTGCTGAGAAATCTTACCCATGTTGAAGACAATTTTGTCGTCACGAACTCTCATGATTATTTCGCCTGCGGCTACATCAATAAGAGTGCGACCGGTCCTCAGAAAGGGACGTCCAACGATTAATGGAACACGGGGATCCATCTCGTAGTCAACGACGACAAAATCCGCCGGGAAGGTGAATTTATCGACGCCAACAAAGACATCTTCGGCTATCCCCACTGGATAAGCAACCGTACGGTTGGCTAATTCCAAAGTCATTTTGGTGGGGACTAGCTCGGGGAGAGATAATTGCTTCCAAACACTTAAAGGCATTAAGTTTATACTGGCACCTAGATCGGCTAGGGCCATGCAATTCTATACTCCTGGGAAGTTACAAGGAATCAAGAAGCGACCCGGATCACCAAGTTTGGTGGGCAATTTCCTTAAGAGCACTGCGGAGCAGTTCTCATTAAGTTGGGTCTGAGCAATGTCAAGAAGCTTTTCTTTATCACTTAAAAGATCTTTAAACATCTTAGCGTATTTGGGCATGTGAGCGAGAGCCTCGGCAAAGGAGATGTTAAAATTCAGTTGTTTAAACATTTTAAGAAAGTTTGAAACTTGAATATCATCCTTGCTCTTTTGCTTCTCTTTCCTCAACCTTGAGGGATAAGGTATATTGGATGAAGAAGAAGGCTTTAAGGGAATAGGATCACTCACAACCACGGGTGGTGGGGAAATGGGGATAGAAGGTGAAGGAGGTGGGGAAAATTGCTCTTTTTCCTTGTTCACAATCACCGGTGGAGGTGTAGGAAGCTCGGGTTCCATATAACCTTTTCCACTACGAGTGGTGATTGCTTTCATCTCCCCCCTTGGATTCGCAACGGTATTACTCGGAAGAGTGCCCGAAGAAGAGGGTTGATTACCTTGGATGAGCGAACCAATCATATCACGAAGGTGAAGAGCTTGATTGTTAAAAGAGTTTTGCATGTTAGCATTAATTGCATCACTGTGTTTGGCCATATCATTCCTTAACTCGGCTCGAATATCGTTCCCTTGTTTTGCCATTTCTCCCTTCAAGTTGCGGACTTGACTCTGAAGATTCGTCACCAACTCCCGATTGGTTTTCATAAATGTCTCGACATCTGGATTCACTGCCATCGGTTGATTGAGAGGTGGAGCCTGGTAAGGTTGAGAATTTCCTTGAGTTGGGTATGGGTTTCTTTGGGATTGATACTGATTGGTAGCACGAGGTTGGGATTGATTGTAACTTTGTTGTTGGTTTTGGTTTGCAGGAGGGAAACCGGGAGGAGCAAGATAATTGTTGGAGCGATAACTTAGCAAGTTACGGTCTCCTTGAGGGCGAGCTTGATAGCCTCCCGTGGGATAAGTACCATATGCTGCGTTAACGTCTTCAGAATAATTGCCGTGAGTAGAAGGACACTCATTGTAGGAATGAGGACCACCACATGTGTCACAAGAAATAGCAACGGCTTTAGCTTGGTGAGTTTGGTTAGAAGTCAAAATTTGGAGACTTTTATTAATATCAAGAATAGCACGTTCCAAAACAGACGAGTTGGTGGTGGAAGAAGTAGATGAAACATTGACTCTCTGATTAGATCTTGAGGATGCGGAAGAATCCCAATTCTTGTGGTGAGTAGTCATATTTTCAATCAACTCTCGACACTCCTCCGGCCTCCTTTTCATAAAAGTACCACCGGCGGCGGCATTGATCGTGTCACGATCACGAAAAGTGAGACCATTATAAAAGGTGTCAATGAGAGTGACGGGGAGCATATTATGATTAGGACAGCGGTCGATCAAATCATTGTAACGTTCCCAAGCATCGAAAAGTGATTCATCATTCTCTTGCATAAATCCACTGATTTGGTTACGAAGGCTAGTGACCATGGATGGGGGAAAGTAGCGCGATAAAAAGCGTTGAGTCATGTCATTCCACGTATGAATAGAATTCTTAGGAAGACGGTCAAACCATTTTTCGGCATGGTGAGAAAGCGAGTGTGGAAAAAGTTGGAGGCGAAGGTCATCCATAGAAACACCGGAGCACTTCATGCTTTGGGTCATGGTTATGAATTTGTCGAGGTGTTTGTTGGCATCATCATCCGGAATTCCACGAAACGGGTTCGTTTGCACTTGCTGGATCATGTGATGCTTCAACGAAAACTCCTGAGCCGTGACGTGCATTGGCGCAATCGGGCCTCCGCGCCCGTTCATGGTGGGTTGGCACAATTCCTCCATGGTTCGTAAATCAGGTAGGAGGGCATTGTTGTTGTTGTTATTGTTGTTATTCAAATTGTTTTGAGGTGGGTGATTATTGTTGTTATTAACACCAGCCATATCTAAATCTTCACGATTCTCGGGCTCAGAATAGTTCGTAGATCTAGTACGCATGCACCTGCAGAAGAAAAATATACACAAAGAGAATATCTATATAATCTTTTTGGTGCAAAACCTTTGGAAAAGAATTGCTTTTTATGATTTTTTAAATGTTTTTGTATTTTTGAAGAGTTTTATATTTTTTTTTTTTTGGAATTTTTGGAAATTTTTATAGCAAATGAAAATAACGTTCAAAGAACGGATCCCAAAATTCAATGCGTCTCTCACTAAAAACCGTTTATCTTAACGAAAAGAGCCGACAGCGGCGCCATTTAATACTTGAATTTACCCTTGTATAAAATTTTGAAGTCCCAAGTCTTTTCGAATTGAAAACCGGTCTTAAGTGCGACTCAATCGTCTTTTGGTGAATCAAGAGAATGGTTTGGTTTGTTTTAAACTATTTGCAAGTAATTAAAGTGTCGTTTAGTAAAATGGAAGTTAAAAGATTAATTTGAATGACGAGTAAAAATAAATGCATAGAAACTTAAAGGTGATAATGGAAAAGTACTAATTCACTAAATAAAACTAACACTTAGAAAATTTTCAGAAAATAAAAAGTACTATAAGAAAGAGAGATCGAAAGAAAACAAAACAAGCCAAAAGGACCCCCGATTGGAATGTTTTCCGATCGACAGATCGGAATATGGTAACACTGGTCGGAATATCCCCCACAATGGAATCAATCGGAATACTTGTCAATAAACACCAATCGGAATATCCTACCTGCTTACAATCGGAATACGGGACAAAGGGTTAATCGGAAAATGAAACGGGCTACTAATCGGAATAAGCGAAGATAACCAATCTGAATATCAAACCCTAATCCGATTGGATCAATCGGAATGCTGAAGTGGTACCGTCGGAATACTCGGAGTAATACACAATCGGAAAAGACAAAAACCTACCGTCGGAATATTAACAAAGCCACCAATCGGAATGTCAAAGAATGGTGTCGATCGGAAAAGGGTTTTAATCCCTTTCCGAAAATCAAGTAAATCAGTTAAGGGGACCACCCGGTCGGAATATGCCAATCGGAAAGGGGTTTTACCACCCTTTCCGAAATTTGTGGAAATGGGGAAAAGCTAGGTAATAAGCTAAAGTAATAAGCTAACACCCAAAACTTATCAATCCAAATAAGTAACCGAATCAAATAAGCACTTTAATCCACTTATCTAACTCGAAAACAAACAACTTTTTAAATTAAACAATAAAAACATAAACTTTTTAATAAAACTTTTTAATAAGAAAAATAAGCTAATCATCAAAATAAGCTAATAAGCACAAAAGTCTTAAAGCTTAATCAAATGAAAACTTATAAAATGATCAAAAGATTAACTTTTTAAGCACGAAATCAATAAGAACAACACGGATCACATGATAATCGCACCAAAATCAATCTTAAATCAAAGAAAAGTAGAATGAGATTAAGAAATAAAAGCTTAAAATGGAACTTTGATTAATGAAATAAGCAATACAAAGATGTTTAATCTTGAAAGATTAAAAGAAAAAGATGAACTAGTGAGAGAAAGTTTAAGACTTTCTCTCTCTAAAAACTAGAGAAAACTAAAAAGTGAAAAATTAACTAAAAATCTAACCACCCTCCTAATGACTATTAGGAGGGTATTTATAGGGAAGGTGGAAGGAGTGCATGTGTTGCATCTTCTTTCTTGCTTTCTTCACGTTTTCTCGACTCGACTTTAATTCTTCGTCTTTGTCGTCTCGGGATTTGAACTTGTCTTTTAATTTTCTTCTTCTATTAGACTTAAGTTCTTCGACTTCATTAAACTTCCGTCTTTTAACTTTTTCTTCGATAAATCTTCAGAATAGGTCTTGGACTTCCGTTCTTTTTGCACTCTTGATCTTTTGACTTCGTCTTTTTCCCGTTTTCTTCAATAAAAGCCCGTGTTTTCTTCCTTTTTCATAATTTGGTCCTAAAACACAATAAAAACACAAACCACGCATAATTCCGATGTTTACGGCATAAATCACACGTTTTGGTCTTGTTATTATTGGAAATAAGTGGTAAAAGGATAAGTGTTTTCACACTTATTACTTTATAATTTTTAAACTTTCTTAAATAGTTCATCTTTTTAAGGCTCGTATTATTAAGTTCATGTGTTTAGATTCAAAAGTTTTCAAGTTTGTGCTTATTTATCTTTGTCTAGAAGCTTGAAAGTGCTTATTGGTAACTGCTTATTCATTTAAGCTTATTTACTCTTTGGACGCCATTTCCATCTTAGGAGGTTTTACTTGGTCACGATCTTGGGCTACGATCGCATTGAGTGCGATCTGTTTGTTCTTCCCTGGTACTTTCACACTCCAAGATCTCTTATTGAGATCTGTGGGTGCAATCGTTTCCTTTTACCTTGCTACGATCGCATCGATTGCGATCAGTTGTGTTGCGATCTGGGAGTACGATCTTGCTTGCCATCACATTGAGTGCGACCCATTCTATCTTCATCGCATTGAGTGCGACCCCTTTACTTAAATATAGAGTGCGATCGTGTGCTACCATCGTAAGCTTGTTTGAGTATGATCATTCTCTTCCATCGCATTGACAGCGATCCGTCCTACTATTTGAGTACGATCGCATTACGATCGGACTCAGGCTTTTATTTGTTTTCTTAAATTTCAAATTTATTCTTTCCCGCTCTTTTGTCTTAGTTTATTTTAATCAAGTTTTTAAGTTTTAATTTCCAAAGATTGCACACTTTTATTTGTAGTTTAAATTTCAAAAGCTTTCACTTTACTCAACGACAACTTAATTACTTGCATTTAATTTAAAAATAGATAATCAAACAAACCATCCTCTTGTTTTCCAAAAGACAATTGAGTCACACTAATTAACGGTAATCAATTCGAAGAGATCGGATTCAACGAACTTTTATACTTGGATAAAACCTTGTATTAACTGGCGCCGTTGCCGGCTCTTTTCGTGAAGATTAACGGTTTCTAGTGAGAGACGCATTGAATTTTTAGACCCGTTCTTTTAGGAACGTTATTTTCCTTGCTCTAAAATTTTCAAAAACCCATAAAAAATATAAAATTTTCAAAAATACAAAAAATTTAAAAACCTATAAAACCAAAAATATTTTCTCTTGCATTTTCTTTTTAGTGTATGCGTACTCGATCAACAATAATAATAATCCACCCCACCCCAATAATGTACCCCAACCCGACCTACGAACCATGGAGGAGCTATGCCAACCTACGATGAATGGACGTGGAGGACCGATTGCGCCGATGCAAATCACGGCTCAGGAGTTTTCGTTGAAGCATCACATGATCCAACAAGTGCAAACTAATCCATTTCACGGGATACCGGATGATGATGCCAACAAGCACCTCGACAAATTCATTACCATTACTCAAAGCATGAATATGTCTGGTGTTTCTATGGATGTACTTCGCCTTCAACTATTTCCCCACACGCTTTCTCACCATGCCGAAAAATAGTTTGACCGTCTCCCAAAGAATTCTATTCATACTTGGGACGACATGACTCAATGATTTTTGTCGCGCTACTTTCCACCATCCATGGTCACGAGCCTTCGTAACCAAATTAGTGGATTCATGCAAAAAGACAATGATGAATCGCTCTTTGATGCTTGGGAACGCTACAATGATTTGATCGACCGTTGTCCAAATCATAACATGCTCCCCGTCACTCTCATTGATACTTTCTACAATGGTCTCACTTTTCGTGATCGTGACACGATCAACGCCGCCGCCGGTGGTACTTTTATGAAAAGGAGACCAGAGGAGTGTAGAGAGTTGATTGAAAACATGACTACTCACCAAAAGAATTGGGATTCATCCGCATCCTCAAGATCTAATCCGAGAGTCAATGTTTCATCTACATCTTCCACCACCGACATGTCCGCCATGGAACGAGCCATTATCGAAATGAGAAAAAATATGCAAATTTTGGCTACTAACCATACTCAACAAGCTAAAGCCGTTGCTATTTCTTATGAATCATGTGGTGGTCCTCATTCTTACATTGATTGTCCTTCTACTCAAGGAAATTTTTGTGAAAACGTTAACGCGGCATACGGTAACTATCCTACGGGAGGCTATCAAGCTCGTCCTCAAGGAGACCGTAACTTGCTAAGTTATCGTTCAAACAACTATCTTTCACCACCCGGTTTTACTCCTCAAAACCAAAACCAACAACAAAGCTATAACCGAAATAGCCAAACCCAACCTCGTGTTAACAATCAATATCAATCCCAAAGAAACCTATATCCACCTCAAGGAAATTCTCAAGCTTACCAAGCTCCACCTCTCAATCAACCAACGACGTTGAATCAAGACATCGAGACGTTCATGAGGACTAATAGAGAGATGGTGACGAATATTCAAAGTCAATTCATCAACTTAAAGGGAGACATGGCGAAACAAGGGAGCAATATTTGAGCCGAGCTGAGGAATGACATGGCGAAACAAAGCAATGATATTCACGCAGACATGAGAGACTCTTTCAGCACTCAAGCGGATAATATACGTGATATGATCGGTTCGCTTTTCCAAGGTAATCAACCCTCTTCTTCGGGTACTCTTCCGAGTAACACCGTTGCTAATCCACGAGGGGAGATGAAAGCAATAACCACTCGTAGTGGAAAAGGTTATACGGAACCCGAGCTTCCTACACCTCCACCCGTGATTATGAACAAGGAAAAAGAACAACTTTCTTAACTTCCTTTACCTTCTTACCCCATTCCCCCACCACCCGCGGTTGTGAGTGATCCTACTCCCCTAAAGCCTTCCTCTTCATCCGATATACCTTATCCTTCAAGGTTGAGGAAAGAGAAGCAAAAGAGCAAGGATGATATTCAAGTTTCAAACTTTCTTAAAATGTTTAAACAATTGAATTTTAACATCTCCTTTGCCGAGGCTCTCGCTCACATGCCTAAATATGCGAAGATGTTTAAAGATCTTCTTAGTGACAAGGAAAAGCTTATTGATATTGCTAATACCAACTTAACGAGAATTGCTCTGTGGTTCTCTTAAGCAAATTGCCCACCAAACTTGGTGATCCGGGTCGCTTCTTGATTCCTTGCAACTTCCCGGGAGTAGAGAATTGCATGGCCCTAGCCGATCTAGGTGCTAGTATAAACTTAATGCCTTTAAGTGTTTGGAAGCAATTATCTCTCCCCGAGCTAGTCCCCACCAAAATGACTTTGGAGTTAGGTAACCGTACGGTTGCTTATCCAGTGGGGATAGCCGAAGACGTCTTCGTTGGCGTTGACAAATTCACCTTCCCGGCAGATTTTGTTGTCGTTGACTACGAGATGGATCCCCGTGTTCCATTAATCATTGGACGTCCCTTCTTGAGGACCGGTTGCACTCTCATTGATGTAGCCGCGGGCGAAATAATCATGAGAGTTGGTGACGACAAATTGTCTTCAACATGGGTAAGATTTCTAAACAACCTTATTCATATGAGAGTGTTAATGCTATTGATGTTCTCGATGAGGCTTGTGAAGAACACTTTAATGATGCTTTCAAAAGTAATCTTTCTTCTCTACCCAATGTTGAGACCGTTGCCTCACTTGCTCCGTCATTAACTCCTTTTGGAGAAAGTGACTTTCTTTTGGATGATTTTAAAGCTAGCTTGGGTCCACTTGATCTTAAATATGATGATTCTCCCACCAATTGGGAAGAAGACATTCGTACTATTGAGAAACTTCTCAATGAAGACCCTTTCTCTCCTCCTTCTCCTAAAGAGGTGACTAATGATGATCCATCATTAGTTACACCATCAATTGAGGATCCTCATACTCTTGAGCTTAAGGACTTACCTCCTCATCTCGAATATGTTTTTCTTAGAAGTCATTGATCAACTTCCTGTTATCATTGCTAAAGACTTAAAAGTCGATGAGAAGACTCGTCTCATTGAAGTTCTCAAGAAACATAAAAGAGCTATTGCTTGGAAAATCTCCGATATTCGCGGAATTGCTCCTCACTTTTGCACACATAAAATTCTCATGGAGGACGACTTTAAGCCCACCATTTAAAGCCAACGAAGGGTGAATCCTAAAATCCATGACGTTATCAAAAAAGAGGTTATCAAACTTCTTGATGCGGGCATGATTTACCCTATCTCGGATTCACCATGGGTTAGTCCAGTCCATTGTGTGCCTAAGAAAGGCGGAATCACCGTTGTGTCCAATCAAAACAACGAGTTGATTCCTACACGTCTCGTTACTGGGTGGAGAGTTTGTATAGACTATCGTAAACTCAATGATGCCACGAGAAAGGATCATTTTCCTCTTCCTTTTATAGACCAAATGCTTGAACGTTTAGTGGGTAATGAATATTACTGCTTTCTAGATGGTTTCTCGGGTTACTTCCAAATACCAATCGATCCTCAAGATCAAGATAAGACAACATTCACTTCCCTATGGCACATTTTCTTACAAAAGAATGCCTTTTGGCTTATGCAATGCCGCCGGTACTTTCCAAAGGTGCATGTTGGCTATCTTCCATGACATGGTTGAGCAAACCATGGAAGTCTTCATGGATGATTTTCGGTCTTTGGGGATTCATTCTCTTCTTGCCTTGCAAATTTAGAACGTATGCTTAAGCGGTGCGAAGACACTCGCCTTGTTCTAAATTGGGAAAAATGCCATTTCATGGTAAAAGAAGGCATTGTGCTAGGACACAAAATCTCAAAAGCCGATCTTGAAGTGGACCGTGCTAAAGTGGATGTCATAGCCATATTACCTCCACCTTCAACCGTGAAGGGTGTGAGAAATTTTCTTGGTCATGCGGGCTTCTATCGTCGATTTATCCAAGACTTCTCTAAAATCGTTCGCCCGATGACCCACCTCTTGGAAAAAGATACTCCTTTTATCTTTTCCAAAGAGTGTATTGAAGCCTTCAATTTCTCAAGGATAAGCTAACTAAGGCACCGGTCTTAGTCACCCCTAATTGGGAGCTACCTTTTGAATTGATGTGCGATGCTAGCGACTTTGCTATCGGAGCGGTTTTGGGCCAAAGAATGAACAAACACTTCCAACCAATCCATTATGCTAGCAAGACAATGACGGGGGCTCAATTGCATTATACCACTACCGAAAAAGAGCTTTTAGCTGTAGTGTATGATTTTGAGAAGTTTCGCCCCTATCTTGTCCTTTCCACCACAATTGTCTATACCGACCATTCCGCGTTGAAGTACTTGTTAACTAATCAAGACTCTAAGCCAAGACTTCTTCGTTGGGTTTTGCTCCTTCAAGAATTCAACATTGAAATTCGTGACAAAAAGGGAGCTGAAAACCTAGCAGCGGATCATCTGAGTAGACTTGAGGATCCGTATCAAGGGGATCATCCGAACCAAGAGATCAATGACTCTTTTCCCCTTGAGGCCTTAATGTCTATTCACTCCAATCTTGATGACACCCCGTGGTTTGCGGACATTGCAAACTACTTAGCGGGTGGAATTCTCATCGAAGGGTTAACATCTCAACAAAAGAAGTTCTTTAAAGATGTTAAGACTTACTTCTGGGATGACCCTTATCTCTTCAAACAATGTGCGGATCTTGTCATTCGTCGATGTGTTGATGGGCCAGCATCTTTACAAATCCTTGATGCTTGCCATAAAGGACCCATCGGTGGTCACTTTGGTCCCAACTACACCGCTAAGAAAGTGTTTGACGTTGGATTCTATTGGCCCACCATTTATCGTGACGCTCACGAAATGGTTAAGCATTGTGATGCTTGCCAACGACAAGGCAAGATCACACATAAAGATGAGATGCCTCAAAATTTCATACAAGAATGTGAAATATTTGACGTATGGGGTATCAACTTTATGGGGCCATTTCCATCATTCAAAGGGAACAAGTACATCCTCGTAGCCGTTGACTACGTATCCAAATGGGTCGAAGCAAAAGCTCTCCCTACGAACGATGCGAGGGTGGTTGTGAACTTTTTGAAGCAGCTTTTTGCTCGATTCGGTGTTCCTCGGCTATAATCAGTGACCGCGGGACTCATTTTTGCAACGATCAATTTGCAAGAGTCATGGCTAAGTATGGTGTCAATCACCACCTTTCCACCACTTATCATCCCCAAACTAATGGGCAAGCCAAGATATCTAACCGTGGATTGAAGCGAATTCTAGAGCGTACTGTGGGAGAGCATCGTGCCTCGTGGGCCGATAAGTTAGATGATGCTTTGTGGGCTTTCCGTACCGCTTATAAGACGCTGATTGGTTGTACACCTTATCATCTTGTGTACGGGAAAGCATGCCACCTACCTATTGAGCTGGAGCATAAGGCATACTGGGCCTTGAAGTGGGCTAACTTCGACATCAACAATGTCGGTGATCTTCGGAAGATTCAACTCAACGAGCTTAATGAATTGAGGAATGAAGCTTACGAGAACTCACTAATCTACAAGGAGAAGACCAAGATCATCCACGATGCAAGAAATAAGAACCGAGAGTTCCACGTTGGTGATCAAGTTTTACTCTTTAACGCTCGGTAGAAGATCTTCTCTGGCAAGTTGAAGAGCTGCTGGTCTGGTCCATTCACCATCACCAAAGTCTTTCCCTATGGCACCATTGAGCTTTCTCAACCAAATGGGCCCAATTTTAAGGTGAATGGCCAGCGTTTGAAGTTGTACTTTGGTGAGGACATCTCTCATGAGATGATTCCATCCCTCACCATGTTTCCCATGAACTAGTTTTGGGTCGAGTCAGGCTCGTGACTCGGTTATCAAAAACAAGCGCTTCTTGGGAGGCAATCTGTGATCTATCCTTTACCGCTTTCATAATAAGTGTAGGGGGGAGCTCCATATGTGTTGGTTGTCTTGTTTCTTATTTTGTGCAAGGATTCAAGCTTCAAAGAGCACCTCAATGACTTTTGACGAACCATGATTCCGTGTTCTCGTCTTCCTGGTTCTATCCTAAACTGTCGTGATTCAATTTTTCATATCTTTTATGTTCACATTGAAATCACTTTAGTTGTCCTTTCCTTAGCAAGACTTAAACAAAGTTCACAATGTCCTAAGTGTAGGGGAATTTATTCCCACATGCTTAAACATTGAGGACAATGTTTATATCAAGTGTAGGGGGACTTCTATCGAAGTAAGTGTTCTTTTCCATGAATTTGCCCTCATTTTAACCGGAAAATTTGATTTTTCGACATTTTTCAAAATTTTTAATCTATTTTGGCCTTGTAGTTTTCCTTTGTTATCATTATTTACTTTCTTTGCTAGAACAAATTTGCAATAAAGTGGTTTTAAATTTTTCAAAGTCGTGAATATTTTGACTCAACCCGAGTTTACTTATCTAAGTTTACTCTATCTAGTATCCTTAACGTGTTTAAGTCAAGTTTTGCTAGGCTTTTATATAGGGAACTTTAAAACGCGAAAGTCTTAACTCTCACGGGTTAAGAACAAGAAATTTTCGCAAGTTCCTATAATTGACCCTAGAGAGTCGTTTATCAAGGGAACTTTAAAATGCAATTTCTAAACTTGAAAAAGTCTAAGAATTTGCAAGATCCTATAGATGACTCGAAAACCCAAAACTTTGATTTATTTGGCTAAGCATCCACGAGTCTCATTCCTTGAGATTTTAAATTGTGGAGAACGAGAGATGATAGAGTCAATTATAAGTTGGGTATTCTTTCATGATTTTATGTGAGTTGATTATAAGCCTATTCTCCCATCGCTTGCTAATAAATTTATCTGCAATAAATAAGGTTGTACGATTTGAAAAGTTGCTTAGCTTCTAGCCCAAGATCGTTTAAAAGTTGCTCGGTATTAATTAGAGTTCATAGCCAAGGCATAACTTATTGAAGCGAGATGCGAAGATTGGCGAGTCCGAAAAGGCCCTAACAAGGCATGAGGGCTACATTTTGTTGCTAAAGATCCAAAAGTGATGTGAAGAATCATCTATCGAAAATCAATATGAAGGATCGAGACACACGACGAAAAGCATGTACTCCCAAAAGATCATGGAGAAGCCTATCCGAAAAGACCCTAGCAAGGTATGAGGAAAAATAAATCCAAGTCCTAAAAGGAGGCGGATCGTTGTATATCAAAGCCTAAAATAAAGATTGGAGAAAAATGAAGAAGTCGTGGTCCAAATATGAAGAATCTCTCAAAACTTCAAGTGAAGAAATTCCTATTATGAAGAGAAGACCATAATTTCAAGAACGTCTCTCAAAGATTTGAAGTATGAAGTCGCTGCCAAATATCGGTCCGAGAAAGGTCTCAAATCGTGAAGCGAGTTATGCCAAGATATGAACTTTATGAGATCCCGAGAAGCAGTTTTAAAAGATTTTGTCCTTTAGCTAACTATTGATTAAATTTTCGGCCTAACTAATTATCGAAATAAGTCAAACAATGAATCCTCGTGATCATTCAAGACAAAAATAAAATATAAGAGATACACCTAGGAATAAGGGAGTCTAAGTGAATAATTGGCCCACATGAATTCGTGTTAGTTTGCTAACTTATAATAACAATGATCTCGTTTTTAAGCTTGGTGTGGGGAACGTGAAAGTTGAGGATGATAAACGTTCATGGCAGCCTAAAACCAATGTAAGTCTTGATTTCTTTACTTGTTTTCTATCTTCTTATTTTCCTTAAATGTTTAGTATTTAATAAAGGCCAAGGTGGGTTATTTATGATGGAAAATGTAAACCGTGCTTTAAAGTTAATGCATTGCATGATTGCATTGCAATGGTCAAGTGTAGGGGATTTAATAAGTGCGAAAACACTTATCCTTTTACCACTTATTTCCAATAATAACAAGACCAAAACGTGTATTTTATGTCATAAAAGTCGGAATTATGGGTGGTTTGTGTTTTATTATGTTTTAGGACCAAAAGATGAAAAAGGAAGAAAACACGGGCTTTCACAGGCTTTTATCGAAGAAAACGAGAAAAGACGAAGTCAAGAGATCAAGAGTGCTTAAAGAACGGATGTCCAAGACCTATTCTGAAGATTTATCGAAGAAAAAGTCTAAAGACGGAAGTTTAATGAAGTCGAAGAACTCAAGTCTAAATTATAGAAGAAAATTATTAAGACAAGTTCAAATCCCGAGACGACATCGAGAAAAGACAAAGAATTAAATCGAGTCGAGAAGAAAAGAAAGAAGGAAGCACACCATACATGCACTTCCCACTTAGCCTATAAATACCCTCCTAATCACATTAGGAGGGGGTTAGCTAGTTTTATTTTCTTTGTTTTAGTTTTCATTTTAGAGAGAGAAAGTGTTTAACTTTCTCTCACTAAAACTTCATCTTTTCTTTTAAGTTAAGCTTTAGTTAATCTTTGTATTTTAGTTTTATTAATCAAAAAGTTTAAGCTTAAGCTTTGTGTTCTTTATTTTCCTTCTACATTTCTTGATTTTGCTTATTCCTTAATCCGAAAATTCATTTTTGATCCGATTAGTTCTTAATGCGTGATTGATTTTGATGTTTTAGTCAAATAAAAGTTAATCTTTTACCCATTCATAAGCTTTCATACGTATAGGATATAAGCTTTTTATGCTTAGTAGCTTATTCGAATGTTTTAGCTTATTAATTTTTAAACTTTCTTAAATAGTTCATCTTTTTATGGCTCGTATTATTAAGTTCATGTGTTTAGATTCAAAAGTTTTCAAGTTTGTGCTTATTTATCTTTGTCTAGAAGCTTGAAAGTGCTTATTGGTAACTGCTTATTCATTTAAGCTTATTTACTCTTTGGACGCCATTTCCATCTTAGGAGGTTTTACTTGGTCACGATCTTGGGCTACGATCGCATTGAGTGCGATCTGTTTGTTCTTCCCTGGTACGATCACACTCCAAGATCTCTTATTGAGATCTGTGGGTGCAATCGTGTCCTTTTACCTTGCTACGATCGCATCGATTACGATCAGTTGTGTTGCGATCTGGGAGTACGATCTTGCTTGCCATCGCATTGAGTGCGACCCATCCTATCTTCATCGCATTGCGTGCGATCCCCTTTACTTAAATCTAGAGTGCGATCGTGTGCTACTATCGTAAGCTTGTTTGAGTACGATCATTCTCTTCCATCGCATTGACTGCGATCCGTCCTACTATTTGAGTACGATCGCATTACGATCGGACTCAGGATTTTATTTGTTTTCTTAAATTTCAAATTTATTCTTTCCCGCTCTTTTGTCTTAGTTTATTTTAATCAAGTTTTTATGTTTTAATTTCCAAATATTGCACACTTTTATTTGTAGTTTAAATTTCAAAAGCTTTCACTTTACTCAACGACAACTTAAATACTTGCATTTAATTTAAAAATAGATAATCAAACAAACCATCCTCTTGTTTTCCAAAAGACAATTGAGTCACACTAATTAACGGTAATCAATTCGAAGAGATCGGATTCAACGAACATTTATATTTGGATAAAACCTTGTATTAAGGCCTGACATCATGTTTGTTGTCTGTGCATGTGCACGTCATCAAGTGACTCCCAAGGAAAGTCACCTTCATGCTGTCAAAATGGTTTTTAGGTATCTTAGATTCTTTCCAAGCTTGGGATTATGGTACCCTAGAGACTATCCATTGGAGCTTATTGGCTATTCAGACAGTGATTATGGTAGTGATAATGGGGATAGGAAATCTACAACTGGTTGATGTCAATTCCTTGGAAGCATGCTTATATCTTGCAAAGACAAGAAACAAACTATGGTAGCCAATTCTACAACTGAGGCTGAGTATGTAGCAGCTGCTGCATGTTGTGGGCAAGTGCTATGGATTAAAAATCAGGTATTGGACCATGGGTACAAATTTATGCATACTAATATTTTTAAAGATAATAACAGTACATTATGCATAATTAAGAATCCTACACATCATTCTAAAACCAAACACATAGAAATCAGACATCATTTTATAAGGGATTTTTTTTGAAAAATATGGCTTCTTGCCATGCCATAGTTCATATGGTGTCTTATCGACCTTATTTGTGGGAACCATGTTTAAAATGCGAATAACAGACTCTAAAGCATAATCCAAAAAGGATAAAGGTATAGTTGTAAGATTAAACATAGATAGTACCATATGTAATAATGTACGATTTCTCCTTTTACGATTTCTCCTTTTACGATTTCTCCTTACTTAAATATTCTACAAACTCTTGACTTAAATATTCACCACCTCTATCAGAACGAAGAGCTTTAATCTTCTTTCCTAGTTGAAGTTCTACTTATATTTTAAACACTTTGAATGTTTCAAATACCTCATGTTTATGATTAAGTAAATACACATACCCATAACGGCTATAATCATCCGTAAATGTTAAGAAGTAGCTAGCACCTTTCCTTGAAAAATGTCTAAGTGGCCCGCACATATCAGTATGTATTAAACCAAGTAGATCATTAGCTCTTTCAATATTTCTATTAAAAGGTTTCTTGGTCATCTTTCTAGAGATACAAGACTCACATTTATCAAATGATTCATCATTGATATTTTCCAAAAGACCTTCGCGTTGAAGCTTTTGTATACTAGTCTATGGGAAGTCTACAATGCCAAAGATAAGAAAAGTTATTGTCAAACTTTTTCTTCTTATTCATGCTAAAGACATATTTATTATTCTCGAATTCATTATCATGCATGTCTATTTCAAACACACCATTCACAGGTTTGCATTAAAATAGAAAATACCATTTTTACAAACAGAAATTCCATAATTATCAATCGTGTGAACGAATCCATTATTTAACAAACAAGAAAAGGAAATAACACTCCTAACAATTGTAGGTGCATAATGAAAATCATTTAAAATCAGTATTAAACCCGAAGGTAAAACTCAATTAAATGTTCCTATAGCTTCAATTACTACTTGTGCGCTATTGCCCACTTCCAGAAATTGTTCCCCATAGGAAAGCTTCCTTTCCAAATTAAATCCCTGCAGCGTATTACAAATGTTAATACCGCATCCCGTATCATATACCCAAGAATTTAATTTGTATGTTAAACTGAACAATTCAATCTTAAATAAAGTACATGAAGCTGCAACGCTCTGCTCAGACTTCTTCTTTATTTCTCGCAACTCTTCTAGGTAAAGAGGGCAATTCCTCTTCCAGTGACCACTTTCCTTGCAATGGTGACAAGTCTCATCCTTCTGATATCTATTCTTCTTGACAAAGTTCTTCTTAGGTTTCAAATAAGTCGCAACTTGTATGCCCTTATCACCCTTGCCTTTTCCTTTCTTCTTGTTCGCTTGCGGTTTTGGCTTACTCACTCTACCCTTTTGTATGGTTAGTAAAGAAGGAGTAGAAGTAGATGCCTTGTCCTTTAACCCCTTCTCATAGTCAATGAGCATTGCATGCAAATCATTAACTGTCTCCCCCGTGCAGTGCATATTATAGTTTCAAACAAAATCATTGAACTCCTTGTTAAGGGACCTATTGATCAAGTTGATAGCCATATTATGATCATAGGATTGTCCTAGTGCAATGAGCTGTTCCATATAACCCCTCATCGCCAATTAATGGGCACTAACATACTTTCAAGGAGCTTGATTGCAGCTATGCAAAGCATCTACTATGTCGTAGATCTCCACAGCTTGAAGCTTCTTGAACATAGCCTTGAACTCATCAAGCATTCAATTAGGTGAAAATAGCTCATACTTCTGTTGAAGTGGAGAAGCCATTTTACCTAGCATTAAGCAAGCCACCTTAGAGTGCTTCTTAACATTAGCAGCGTGTTCAAGCCTTTGCGCATCAGATGCTCCTTCAGCAAGATCCTCCGGATAGGGAGTAGTCAAGATATCAATAGTAACCACTACTCTCAAGACAATTCTTAGTGAACGGTACCAATCATTGATGTTTGGGCCAGTAAGTTCAGGACGATCAAAGAATTCTTTGAACGCAGAACTTATAATGTTATTGTCGGGTTGAGCCATTTCTACAAAAATAAATTCAAATATTTGTATTTTCGATAATAAAATACTTTCCAGAAAATAAAATTAACCCGGTATAAAAACCGTAGTTTTTTCCTTCAATTCTAGAAGTATATTGACATAGACCCATTACATCAGTTGATTTGCTAGTAATGAATGTACTCAACATAGCGACTTATTGAACAATTCAATTGACAAACAATTTTCAATTTCTAGTTGATTTAAGGGACTTACATTGCCAAAAAACATTTTGCATTGTAAACATGTTTCATTCCCTCTGAATGGCTTAAGTTTCTAGATCTCACTGAGTAACTTAATTAAGTCGTCTAATCTGAGTAACGTAAAACAACCATACGAATTCTCATTCTATGAAAGTTTTCTCTCCATCACAACATCACCCAAAAATCTCATTTGATGACATAGTAATTTCAAGTGTTCGTCAATTAGGAGCATTCGACTTAAATTTTAAGGATATAAATTTCGATGTCAAATTAATGTATGGAGAAGAATGCATACAACTCCATAGAATAAGTTTAATAAAACATTTACTAAACTTCTTCACGAGACTAAATTTCTACATAAATTATATTGAGGTAATGGTTAAACCAATTAAAGAATTTACCCATAACTATTCACAACAAACTTTTGCTAGAACTCGGCTATGCACAAAGCAATACCCTTATTCATTGTGTTTCGGATGTGAATTTGTTGTAAATCACCCTTAAGGTATAATTCAATTAATAATCATAGGTAATTTCAATTTGACGCACAGGCGAGCCGGGAATTTTGTCAGCGACTAATGGTTTAACACCTCCTTCCTTAACCGGGTACATGACCAGCAGTGCGTTAAACCCACTTTATAGTTTGTCAAAAGGAGTAGGTCGTTAGATTATTATTGCAATTCACCAATCAACGTAATCTTATGTAATTTAGTTCTCTAACAAATCATTATTTAAATATGATTTAGTCCATATTATTTCTTTTAAAAAAAAACCCTTGTTTACAACAATTCAACAATTTTAATATAAACAAGTAAAAAAACTAAATCATAAACACATAATAACAATTTATATGTGCAATAAATAAATCAAATAGCCACATGCATACGATTTATTCAATAATCACCAAATCTAGTTTTTTATATTCATATAAAAGTCTTCTCTAATTCAAGATTTATTGAATTAAATAATCACATAGCACATAAAATCATATAAACATAAAATTTTACGATCCATGAAAACATGAAAGTTATCATGGATTCTCCCACAAATATTAACAATTAAATCTCTACGGACCGTAAACACACATGACATAACAACTAATCATGCAACTTAATCTAAAATTACCCCACATGTAATTTAGGGTTTCAAAACAATTCTTTTTTTATTAAAAAATTTGGCCAAAAACCCTAGTTTTTTAAAAAAACAAAACCCTAATTTTAAGAAAACCTAAAAAACATGTAGTTTTAACTCAAAACAATTAGTAGTTAAAATTTTTTATATTTTCGATAATTATAACATGTTAAAACGGCTCTCGATGCCACTGATGGTTTATTAACATCAAAACAATTATATAAACCCTAAACGAGATCAAAGCACACATAGCGGAAGCGGTTTAACAAGATCATAATAATAACACAATTGTAAGTAATCGAATCAGGGTTACATACCTTTACGCTACAGCAAATCCACAAGCCGAAGAACGAATCACCAATTCGGGTTAATACCGTATATCACCAAGATATAGTCTAAAGTAAGCCTATATTACGTTCTTGTACACACGTAATACAACGATCTAACCGTGATTCTACCACGTGTAAACCGAGCTATAACGCTTGTGTAAAATCTACCCAACAACCCTAGAGAGGGGATAGGACTAGATTATAAACACAATCGATCAATCAAGAAAACCAACTGAATACCCTTCGTGGGTATACCTTGCGATCGACCAAAATAAAGAAGAGTGAGAGCTTTTTGTGTGTTGAATTATGAGGGTATGGGATTGTTTATATAGGCCTCCAAACTTGGTGTCCAAGATAAACAAAATAAGGCAATAAAATCTTTCTCCCCCCCTTTATATCCGACGGTCGAACACCCCCATTGGGGTGTTCCGGAACCTTCCAAACTTCTTTCTTTAAATTCCACTTACTATATATTTATTTAACACTCGTTAATACTTAACTCTTAATTGTTTAACGATCGTGAAAGTTATATATCGTTTTAAATTAATAAATACATAAATATACATTTATTAAATAAATTAATAAATACAATAAAAATATTTATTAAATGAATTAACTCTTTATGTATTGAGTTCAATCCTGTAATCTCGAGTTCGATCCTATCACACGACTATTAAATATAAGTCCATAAACTTTCAATTACTTGACAAATTTCACTCCTATTGCTGACGATGATAAATTGTACTTCACTATATCTGGTAATGGTGCACTTATCACTAATAATTTGAGATTTGAAGAAGTTTTTCTGGTAAAAGAACTTGATTATAATCTGTTTAGTGTGTCAAAAGTGTGTCACAACAAGAATAAAGTTTTATTTACTAACACATAATGTTTGGTGTTAAGTAAGGATTTTGAGATTCCTGCTGATAAGTTCATTGAGTTTAGAACACCTAGTCATAAAGACGTTTATAATGTTAATCTTAATGGCATTAAAATGAAAAAAAAAATGTGTCATGTCTTTATGTTGAGGGTTCAATAGGTGAAAGTAACTTATCGCAAAAAAGGTTAGGGCATATAAACTTTAAAAATATGAATAGATTTGTGAGACATGATCTTGTAAGAGGATTGGTTTCAAAAGCATTCCACAATGATCATAATTGTGACAACCCAAAATCGAGGTCATTGCTTAATCTTATTTTACGATTATTTTTGAACTTTTCGGATGAGTTTGAATGATATTTATTTTTGGAGGTTTAAGTTTAAACCGATGTTGGAAGGTTTATATTTAATATTTATAAAGTATAAGGAGTATTAGCAAGCGTGATGTCGATGGATGCCAAATATTTTACTTTTATTGTCGGTTGTTCGATTTTTAATATTTCGAGGTTTTATTTTAAATGACGTGTTAAGTCGAGTCGAGAGTCGATATTATTATTTTTGGGGTACGTTTTAAGTTTTAAAAGTATCTTTATGAAACCCGAGCCCCGTAAATATTTTGAAAATTGACTAATAGTTATTTCTCGCTTTTTAGCTAACTATTTACATTCCTAGCCACAACTTTCACTAAATTGCAACTAAGTCCCTACCCCACTATATAAAAACTAGAAACAACACACACACATCTTATTTTTCATTTTAAAAATTTCACTTCCACTCTCTCTCTCTCTTGTGTTTGCCGTGACCTACACCACCACCAAAACCACCATTCAATCAATTTTAACTTGAGAATTATGATGTTTTGAGCTAAACTAACACAAGACCCAACCTTATTTTTTATCAAGGATCACATTGGTGTAAGAATTTTACACATGCAAGCAACTTTTTTTTTCTTGATGTTGGTAGGTAGGAGCTATGATCATGCATGGCATTATCATGATGATCCATGGTGGTTTGTGCTAAAAATCTTGTTAGAAACTTTATTTTGATCTTATGATTTTGATTTTGATTATGATTTTGATGTTATGGTTGATGTATGATGATATTAGGGCATAGTAATGATCATTTCCATGGTTGGTTTTTATCAAAAAGTTGATTTTGTACAAGTTTTGAGTAGTCATTTTATAACAGTAAGTAAAAGGTAAAATCCGAATTTTTATGTTTTGAAAATGGCTTAACTTATAGCCTAGGGTTGTATATAATTTTCTTAGCTTCGATTTGATATAAGGTAGAGCTTCTAGCTCAAAACGAGCGTGAAGTTATGATGTTTTGAATGATCGTGTACCGGGAGACGAGGTTCGGCACTACAAATAGTTGTTGTCGATATTTGGATCGAATCTCGGGGACTCTAAATGGATATTTTGAAAAATTTAACCTACTGATAATGAGGTGTTTACTTATTAGGTTGAGTTTACTTTAAAACCCGAGTGTCGGTTTTGTAAACGGAGTCGTTTAAATAAGTTAAAACGGTTGTATAAAAAATTAACGTAAATCTGTCCGGATTTTGTAGTTTGTAAATGAGTCGGGTAAAGTACTTTAGAAGTAATTTCATTTGATAAACTTGTAAGAGGACTTTCTATATATAGTAAGTTAGTTTGTCGAGTCGTTTCATAAACGGTTGACGAGTTTAAAAGGGGTAAATAAGCGAGTACATGTAGTATGTACCGGCGGACTTTGTAAAAAGTATAAAATGGTTAAGTAAATGTGTAGTAAAGTATAATGAAGTTATTTATATCGTTTTCTCTCGAGTTTATCGTGACTTTATGAGTTTGAGTTTGATGTTGTTATGTATGATTTATTTCTCGAGTCATTATTAACGAACGCGCCTTATTTGATAGGTAGCGGTTCTCGTGTTTGAAAGGCATCCATTATCGTCGACGATCATCTCGCTAGGTCTCTTATACTAAGGTGAGTCTATAGCCTCGCTTTCTACTCGTTTTAATGATTTTAATACCCGCGAGGGGGATACATGCAATTTGAAAATAAATGAACACAAGTCATGAGTAATTGTTAGACCCGAATGTTGCCTAAAGTTGATTTCATTGTATTGAGTAACTTGTTGCTAAATACCCTAAATTCATGAGCCGTTAACTATCTTCTGACTTGATGTTGTGAGCCGGGAATAGCCGCTTATTCTAATGATAGTACTATTGGGTTGACCACCCAATCCGAGACCAGGGCATTACGTTGAGTAACCCGCTGGGAAGGAGAATTTTACGTGAATAAGATTGTGGTATTCTAGCTACTAATACCCTAGAGGGGCAATGGTTTTATTCTAGTCATGCCGGCATTTGGCGTGGGTGACTATTTGGTTAAGGGGTCGGTGTCATGAGCTTAAATACAATGTTTGTTTAATAATATCATTATTATTACTGCCTTGAATATAGATTGTGTGTACGACAATTCTATTAATGATTATGATTGATTTTCTTCTTGTGTTCAAAGGTGATTTGATAAACCTATAGTCTCGCTCAACATTATTGTTGACTCGTTTTATGCAATTTATTTCAGGTAATAGGAAGTGATGGAGCAAGGAGCTTTGCTGTGGAGGTTGTGGCTTGGCTTTTGGACGAATGTTGGTCTAAACTGTTTCTACCTTTTAATGTTGAACAATTTTCTTTATGTTAATGTACTGTATTAAACTTTTTGGTTATTGGTCGAGATCCATGGGGACTAAACGCTTTACTCTGGTATCGTGTCAGTACAATTTGGGTTGGAATCTATGTTTTAGACCATTTATAAAAATCATGTTTATATTTTGTGTAAACGTCTCTAATTTGAATCGTTCAATATACCTTGTGTGATGATGCTTGTGTCTAGCACCCAATTGTGTATTTCCGCTACGTAATGTATATTGGGAGGTGTTAGAATAATTGTGTTCCATGTCTTAAAGGCAAGCAGCACATGGCCTTATTTAAGTCTAAGAGTGTGCATTCTAGTTCTAAACCACTTAACTTATTCCATATGGATTTGTTTGGCCCCACCAATATAGAATGTCTTAATGGTAAATCTTATTGCTTTGTGTCAATAAAGGAATTTCTAGGGAGTTTAGTATAGCAAGAACTCCACAACAGAATGGTGTAGCTGAAAGAAGATATAAAACACTAATAGAAGCAGCTAGAACCATGCTGGCAGATGCTAGTTTACCCATTGCTTTTTGGGCTAAGGCTGTTAACACATCATGCTATGTTCAGAATAGAGCCTTGGTCAATAAGTCCCATAATAAGACTCCTTTTGAACTGTTTTGGAATAGGAAGCCTAATATAAACTTCTTTAGACCCTTTGGATGTCATGTAGTAATCCTGAATACTAGTGATAACCCGGGTAAGTTTAATTCCAAAGGTGATGAAGGATATTTTGAATACTAGTGATAACCGAGGTAAGTTGAATTACAAAGGTGATGAAGGATATTTTGTGGGATAATCTATGAATATCAAGGGGTATAGGGTTTATAAGAAGAAGTCCATGCTTATAACAGAAAATGTACATGTTCATTTCTTGGAGAGTAATCCTAGTGATCCTAAGACTGGACATAATTGGCTATTTGATTTGGAGCCATTATCTAGGTCCATGAATTATATGCATGTATCTAATCCAAATGTTATGGAAGCACCTATTGTTGATAATGCAGGTATATAGGTCAATGAGATGAAAGGATCACATGCACATGAACCCACTCCTTCTTTCAACTTTATTAACATACCAATTTGGAGTGATGAGTTTATTCAAGCATCTGTTGTTGCAAGAGAAGAGGAAAGAAAGCAACAAGTGGAGCCACAACTTGAAGAGATAGTGAATGAATCTTCATCTACTGACAACTCCATACCAGCCGCTGACACATTAGATTCAGCCACTGACAGTTGGCTTTCTTCATCTGACAAAAATATTCTTGAAATTGTTAATGAAGATCCGATACACAAAGAAGGTGACAGTGGCCACAATCAAGCCGCTGACAACATATCTCTTATTTCAAGTAGGCATGAAAGTAATGATGATGGTGATCTTGTAAATTTGGAGTCCACAATTCAAGACAACACAATATTTGGGGGAGGAATTCTTACTAAGTTGGCTAAAATTCATCCTCCTACTTAAATAATTGGTGATATTAATACTCCAGTTCAGACTAGAGGGAAAAAGAAGATCCAAGGTGGATTCATTGCTAATATTAATAAGAAGGATGATACTCCTTTTGTTCAAGAGTGTTTATTTACATGTTTTCTCTCTCAATCAGAATCCAGGAAGATTTTTGATGCTCTTAAAGAAGAAAGCTGGGTTAAAGCAATGCAAGATGAGCTTCATCAGTTTTCAATACAAGATGTTTGGGAGCTTGTGGTTTGTCCCAGGCATGTTAGACCTATTGGAGCATGTTGGGTTCTCAGGAACAAGAAAGATGAGAGAGGCATTGTGATAAGAAACAAGGCAAGATTGGTTGCTCAGGTATATACACAGGAAGAAGGTACTGATTATGAAGAAGTTTTTGCACCTTTTGCTAGGATAAAAGCAATAAGGATTTTCCTAGCCAATGCTTCATGCATGGGTTTCAAAGTCTACCAGATGTATGTGAAGAGTGCCTTCTTGTATGGCACAGTCAAAGAAGAAGTTTATGTGAAGCAGCATCCTAGTTTTGAAGATCCTGAGCATCCAGACAAGGTTTATAGAGTGAAAAAGGCAATGTATAGCCTTCATCAGGCCCCTAGAGCTTGGTATGGTACTATTTCCACATACTTGGTGGAAAATGGCTTTAAGATGGGCCTCATAGATCAGACTTTATTCACCAAGCAGATAGGAAAGGATTTTCTACTTGTACATGTCTATGTGGATGATATTATCTTTGGTTCTTCCAATCCAAAGATGAGTGAGGAGCTCTCCAAGCTTATGAGAGATAAATTTCAGATTAGTGCTAAGGGAGAGATGTATTTATTTCTTCGTCCACAAGTTCAACAAAAAGAAGATGGTATCTTTATCTCTCAAGACAAATATGTGGCTGAAATTTTGAAGAAATTTGGTTTCTCACCCCATGAGAAACGGGCTAGCACACACAGGGACAGAGAACACCCCTGGGGAAATATTGGAGATGGAAAGGAAGTTTATGTCAAGCATTATATATCAATGATTGGTTCATTGATGTATCTCACAACTTCAAGGCCTGACATCATGTTTGTTGTTTGTGCATGTGCACGTCATCAAGTAACTTCCAAGGAATGTCAACTTCATGCGGTCAAAAAGGTTTTTAGGTACCTTAGTTGCTTTCCAATATTGGGATTATGGTACCCTAGAGACTCTCCATTGGAGCTTATTAGCTATTCAAACAGTGATTATGGTGGTGATAATGGGGATAGGAAATCCTTAACTAGTGGATGTCAATTCCTTGGAAGCATACTTATATCTTAGAAATGAAAGAAACAAACTATGGTAGCCAATTCTACAACTGAGGATGAGTATGTAGCAGCTGCTACATGTTGTGGGCAAGTGCTATGGATTCAAAATCAGCTATTGGACTATGGGTACAATTTTATGCATACTAAGATTTTTATAGATAATAACAGTACATTGTGCATATATAAGAATCATGTACATCATTCTAAAACCAAAAACATAGAAACCAGGCATCATTTTATAAGGTATTGTTTTGAAAAAGGTTTGATATTTACAGATAAAATAGAGACAGAGAATAATGTGTCTGATCTTTTGACTAAACCTTTTGATGTTGGGAGATTCCAGTACTTGGTTTCAAGTATTGGAATGATCAATCCATAAAGTATGTGGTTTTTGAAATTGATGTAAAGTATGTACAGGATGTTCACTGTTTTTATTCTCTATAAAAGTTAGATTTTCCACTATATTTTTCTATCCGCTGAAAAAGCCATTCTATCCGCTAACAAGTGGAAAGAAGCCGCTGACAGCTTTTATGGTAGTTTTTATGGTTTTTCATCTAACAATGCAGACATGTAGGGTAATTATAAATATGGATACAGAGTTTCTTACGGGCTAAAGGAGTTTGCCAAAAGGTTTATTTATGATGGTTTAAATATTTATATTTCTCTCTTGAAATAAATATTTTTGTCACATATATTTTTAAGCATTCTCATCACAGTTTAAGGGGAGGTTTAGGACAACCTTTAGGCTCTTGGGTATTCTTAGAATGCTCTTATCACAATTCCAGATTATGTCCACAAGTGAGTGGGGGTTAGAAGTTATGATACCATGTTTTTATAAATATGGTGGAATTTCTAAACCTCGAGGCACTGTAGCATGCACGTAATTTATTTTGCATGCATGCTGCCAAGACCTTTTGACCTAGATTTGGGCTTGGTCAGATGGGAGTCTTGGGGTATATAATTTTGGGCTTACCTGGGAGTTACAAAGATTTTATAAAAGATAACTTCACCCTTAAGAATTGTGTAAGCAATGAACACTTGAGGACAATTATGTCTATCTTGCTTAAGCAAGTGTGTATGATTGGACTATGCTTGTGATGCTCAGTTATTTAGGGTTAAAGTTATTTTCCTTAGGATTAAAGTCTTTGTTAGGTCTTTTATTTTTCTTTATTCTTTTTATTTTTGACCCCCTAACAAAAGAAATTTTATCCATAGACAAGCATATTTTTAGCCCTAGAAAAAGCAATTTTATCCGCTGACAAATATAGTCGTTGCCGCTGACTAAATTTTGACCATTGAAAACTACTAGGGTCCTACCTAGTTGTTACTTTTACGATATTTTGATTCATAATTTTTGGGGAGTGGTTATTTTCTTTAATTGGTATGAGATAAGTCTTATTCTTCAAAAATTTTCATTATTAATTTTGGGACTTTTTCTCCCTTACCTCTATTTTTAACCAATCACGTCCCACTTATTTCTACTATATATTTGGATCACCATATTGTGTACAGGGCAAATTGATCTATTTGTTTCACATACATCTTTTCCACACTAACCTTTTACCTTCATTAAAAGCCTTTCACTTTCATCAATTGCGCCAAAGTTTAAACCTTCTGATGTTGTCTAGGAATTCAAAGATCAACACAATATGCTTGCATATTTGACTATTGGTAGACAACAACCTAAATATACACAGATGATAGAGTATTTGTTGGCTTCTCCTCTAAGGTATGCCCTTACTCATGCTCATGTCATCCTTGTCACACACATCAAACAGTTTTGGAACACCGCTAGTTCCACAACAGTTGATGGAGTGACTAGAATCGAAGGCATCATCCATGGGAAACAATGGGTGGTCATTGAGGCTTTGGTTCGCCAAGCCTTGCATCTTAATGATGCTGGAGGTATTGTCACCCTTCCCACAGAGTCCCCCCAATAGGAAAAATAAACAAATAATCTAAGGGTCAGTTTCCCCCAGCCTGAAAGTTTTTGATACATGTCCTTCTACAATGTCTTTGTCCCAAATGCTCTTCATTCAATGATATCAATCGTTCAATCGGTAGTGCTCTTGTTTGTTTGGCAAATGGGCAACTTTATAATTTTTCTAAAATGATTTTTGAAGGCATGTTTTTTTTTGGTAATGGGTTTCCCCGGTAAATAGATTAACCAAAAAAACAGTGAAGTACAGATGGAATGTGGCTAAAGTACCACATTAACCTCAAGCTAAACAACTTGATAAACATCTAGATCTAGTGCTTATGACAAGCCATAAACACTTACAAAACACCTAGTACTAAACGAAATGAACCAAACTAGCTAACAGCTGCCGTGAAGGAATTTCCACCTACATTTGTTTAGAGAATAAATTGGTTGTTTCATCATAAACCATTTCAACCTCGTCATCTTCATCATCGTGATCCAACACAGAGTAAGGATTTGATGTAGATAGCCCAACACCTGATGATGACTTATCAATAGACTTCAACTTGGGCAAAGAAATAGTCTAAATATTTTTGAAGGCATGTTGCACAACAAGGGTAGCAAGATGTCTCTTGCTTACCCAATATTTCTACAAATGGTGTTTGATCTCCATGGAGACTATGGCAGGGATCATGAAAACTTTTATGATATCCCTGCCCAAAAGAAAAAACTTTTTATTACCTTGAACACGGAACCATATGTACCCCTTCCTTTGACTCCCCTTATGCTTGCTGTGATTGAAGTAACCTTACACCCACAACCCCAACCAAACCCAATACCAGAACCACTACACGAAGAACCACCACCTTCACCACAACACCATCTTGAACCCATTCCTGAAGCCACTGACATATCTATGTCAGCCACTGACACTTTCATTTTAGCCCCCGACACCACCCAAATAGACCCAAACACCTCTTCAGACTCCCCACCACAACGTTTTCACCTAGACAAATTCCAAAGGACTACTGGGGTATTCTCCCTTGGGGGTCCTAGCCATGAAGTAGAGAGAACCACCACCACAAGTGTGGTTCGTGAAATGGGAGTGGCTAGACCTATTGGCCTTATTATAGGTCAAGACAGGTCCACTCTAGATAAGCCCACCACCATGCCCCATGATTCCTCATTAGGGATTGAGTTCCCTCATGTGGATGAGGGCAGCATACAACCTATGACTAACATGGAATTGATGGTACTCTACATTAGCTTGTAAAAGCAAAATGCAGAGTTTGTATAGAAATTGACAACCCAAGACCTTGAACTCAATACTTTAAGGGAGAGGATTGTACAGTTGGAGGTACGGAGAAGGTTTGTTATAGAGTCCTCAGGTGAAGCAAGGGAGGATTCTCACAAAGGGGAGGATGAACCAACAGAGCACTTCATTGCAAGTGATAAAACTTCAAAAGAGGGTTCTTTTGGTGAGAAGGAAATAGTTGCTTCTCTCACAAGGATGAAGGAACAAGGGCAGTTTGATTCCTCAAAGGTGTCACTAGTGACACCTAAGCAGCTATCTTTTGTGGAGTTGATGAAACAACAAGAAACAGGGTCAGCCGCTGATAAGACCATTCTACACGTAGACACTTCATTGGTAGCCGCTGACAAACCCATAGGTGTATCCTAACCATATTTGGTGTTTAAAGAAGTGCCTTTTATAGATCCTAAGGATAAAGAAAAAGCAATAATGGTGGAAGTAGAGGTCCCTAAAGACCAAGCACATGTTAAGTTTGATGCCATGTTATCTCAATAGATTCAAGAACAGGAGAATTCTTCACATGATGAAGATCCTCCGCCATCACTTGATCCTATTTTGGATGATTACTCATTTGAGGAAGATTTCTCTACGTTTCTCAACACTTACTTCCCTCATGAGAGTGATGCTCCTCCTTTAGATTTTGAAGATTATCGTCTTGATCCTACTTTGGATTTGAAGAACATTCTTTCAAAGGAGAAGAAACCGGTCGACACCGACATCCGTAGCACATATGATTTAACACCTCTTTGTCCACCTTCTGAGGACGAGGTTGTGCATCTTCTTCGCGGATCTTCTTCACATTCTGCTGAGCCTGGGTGCTATTTTCCCTTAAAGGAAAAGGTGTTCGACCCCGGTATCAATATTCTTAAGCCATCTCAATATCCACCTGATGAAATAAAAGGAAAAATCTTTGGAACTATTGAAGACATGCTTGCACCTCACCATACTTGCTTCCACCGTGCTCCATCTTTGCTTAAGGGAACCTTGCCTACTCTTCTTTGGCTTGCCTTGTTCGCCTTAAGCTTGTGCTATATGATGGACGAAAACTATGTCTTTGATCCCGGTGGATATGTTTCATGTTTCTTCCTATGATGATCAAGGTCGAGTCAGGCTCACGACTCGGTTAACAAAAATCAAGCGCTTCTTGGGAGGCAACCCATGCATCTATCTTTTAGCTTTCTTTATCCTAAGTGTAGGGGAGACCCATTGGTGTTTGATATTTCCTCTCCTCTCTTAATCAGAGATTCGCGCACTCAATGATTCACTCTTGATGATTCTTGACGACCCGTGATTCCGTGTTTCATTTTCCCGGTTCTATCCTAAACTCTTTTCGATTCACTATTTTATATTTCTCAATATTAAAATAGGAATCCCATTAGTTGTCCTTTCCTTAGCAAGATTTAAACAAAGTGCACAATGTCCTAAGTGTAGGGGAGTTTACTCCCACATGCTTAAACATTGAGGACAATGTTTATATTAAGTGTAGGGGGACTTCTATCGAAGTTAAGTGGCTCTTTTCCTTGTATTTGTCCTCATTTTAACCGGAAAATCAATTTTTCGACATTTTTCAAAATTTTTGATCTATTTTGGCCTATTAGTTTTTACTTTTGTATAGTTACTTTCCTTCTTTGCTATAATAAATGTTTAATAAAGTGGTTTTAATTTTCAAACGTTGTGAATCTTTTGACTCAACCCGAATTTACTTAACTAAGTTTACTCTAGCTAGTATCCTTAACATGATTAAGTCAAGTTTTGCTAGGCTTTTATATAGGGAGCTTTAAAACGCGAAAGTCTTAACTCTCACGGGTTAAGAACAAGAACTTTTCGAAAGTTCCTATAATTGATCCTAGAGAGACATTTATCAAGGGAACTTTAAAATGCGATTTCTAAACTTGAAAAAGTCTAAGAGTTTGCAAGATCCTATAGGCGACTCGAAAACCCAAAGCTTTGATTTAATAGGCTAAGTATCCACGAGTCTTATTCCTTAAGATTTTAAACTGTGGAGAACGAGAGATGATAGAGCCAATTATAAGTTTGGTATTCTTTCGTGAATTTATGTGAGTTAATTATAAGCCTATTCTCCCATCTCTTGTTAATAAATTTATCTGCAATAAATAAGGTTGTACGACTTGAAAAGTTACTTAGCTTCTAGCCCAAGATCGTTTAAAAGTTGTTCGGTATGGATTAGAGTTCATAGCCAAGGCATAACTTATTGAAGCGGGATGCGAAGATTGGCGAGTCCAAAAAGGTCCTAACAAGACATGAGGGCTACATTTTGTTGCTAAAGATCCAAAAGTGATGTGAAGAATCATTTATCAAAGATCAATATAAAGGATCGAGACATACGACGAAAAGCAAAAACTCCCCAAAAGTCATGGAGAAGTCTATCCGAAAAGGCCCTAACAAGGTATGAGGATGAATAGATCCAAGTCCAAAAAGGAGGCGGATCGTTGTATATCAAAGTCCAAAATAAAGATTGGAGAAAAATGAAGAAGTCGTGGTCCAAGTATGAATCTCTGAAAACTTCAAGTGAAGAAATTCCATTATGAAGAGAAGACCATAATTTCATGAACGTCTCTCAAGGTTTAAAGTATGAAGTCGCTGCCAAATATCGGTCCGAGAAAGGTCTCAAATTGCGAAGCGAGTTATGCCAAGATATGAACTTTATGAGGTCCCGAGAAGCAGTTTTAAAAGATTTTGTCCTATAGCTAACTATTGATTAAATCGTTCACTTTATTTTCGGTCTTAATAACTATCGAAATAAGTCAACAATGCATCCTCGTGATCATTCAAGACAACAATAAAATATAAGAGATACACCTAGGAATAAGGGAGTCTAAGTGAATAATTGGCCCACATGAGTTCGTGTTAGTTTACCAACTTATAATAACAATGATCTCGTTTTTAAGCTTGGTTTGGAGAAAGTGAAAACTTGAGGATGATGATTATTCACGACATTTCCAAAATCCAAGGTATGCTTTTGATTTCTTTACTTTGAATGTTTGTAATTATCCATCTCTTTAATAAAGGCCAATGTGGATTGATTATGATGAAAAATGTAAACGTGCTTTGTAACTAATGCATTGCATGAGGGCATTGCAATGGTCAAGTGTAGGGGATTTGATAGGTGTGTAAACACCAATCCTTTTTACCACTTAATTACAATAATAACCGAGCCAAAACGTGTATTTTATGTCAATTATGTCGGAATTATGCGTGGTTTGTGTTTTTGTTGTGATTTAGGACGAAAAGGTGAAAAGTGGAGAAAACACGGGCATTTACGGGCTTTTATCAAAGAAAAAGACGAAAGACGAAGTCGAGAAGTCAAGAGTGCAAAAAGAACGGAAGTCCAAGACCCATTCTGAAGATTTATCAAAGAAAAAGTCAAAAGACGGAAGTTTAGCAAAAGCCGAAAAACTCAAGTCTAATTTATTGAAGAATTAAAAGACGAGTTCAAAGAAATCCCGAGCCAAAAGTCATTAAAGTCCAAGATTTAAGAAGATTAGAAGACTTAAGGACTAATGGTGCAATTAAGAAGAAATGAAAGAGGGGAGGAAGCTTCCTAAGCACTCCTTAACCTCCCCTATATATAGATTAGGATTTCATTAGTTAGTTTTTGTTTGATAATTTGACACACTATTTCTTCCATTTTATTTACTTGCACATTTAATTTATTCCACTTTAATTACCTTGTCTTGCACCTTATTTTCCAAGTAAGTTACTTTTATTTTTATTGCACCTTTACTTTTCTTGTTTAAATCTCTCATTCTACCTTTCTTTCTTTGCTTGACCTTTATGTTTATATGTTTATTATCAGGCTTATTTGATTAAAGGTTATGTTTTTATGCTTTTGATTGTTTTGGATTATTGATTCTTATAGCTTATTTGTGTTTATCTTTAAGTTTCTAAGTTTTTATAAAAGTTATTTTTATATAAAAGTTTGTTTTCGTAAACTTGTTTTCTTTTCGTGTTTTTAAAAGTCTTTAAATTCTAGCTTATTAGCTTTTTCTTATACGGTTTTCATTAAGTTTTTCGTTGTGTGCTTATTTGATTAATAGCTTATTTGGTTTGCTTATTTTCGTTTCTCTTTACTGTATTCCGACCATACCAGTCGGAAAAGGGTTTATTATTCTGACCATAGCTTCATTTGCTTGGTCGGAAAAGGGCTTTGACATTCCGATCTGGGGTGTAAATTGGTATTCCGATCAAAGGGTGAGTTTGGTATTCCGATCAGGTCTAGGTGACAGCATTCCGATTGGGAGTCCACTTCTCATTCCGATCAGGTTAATCGTTGGGTTATTCCGATCAGGTTTTGGTTCCTCACATTCCGATCTGGGTTTTTGTTTGGTTATTCCGATTTGGCTATTGGTGACAGCATTCCGATTGGAAATTCCGACAACATTCCGATTTGAAAGGGACGAGGCCACATTCCGATCAGGAGGAAAGTAAACATTCCGATTTGGGGTATTGTTTGGTTATTCCGATAGGTCTTGTGGTGACAGCATTCCGACCAAGGTGTTTCCGATCAACATTCTGATTGGAAGGTTAGAACATTCCGACGGGGCCACATTCCGATCAGAAGGTAGGTTTACATTCCGATCTTGGTTCCGATTGGAATGTATTCCGATTAGGTTTGTTTTGTATTTTGTTTTTTTATTAAGTTCTCATTTTTAATACTTTGTCAAATTTTAATTCTCGTCACGCTTTAATTTTAAGTCATTTAATCAATTTATTTTTCAAAGTTTTTAATATATTGCACCCTTCACTTTTAATTAGACTTAGATTTAATTTAACGTCATTTTCATTTACGTCTCGCACTTTTATTTTAAAAACAATCAAAAATATTTGTTTCACCAAAAATAATAGAGTCATACTTTAAGCCGGAAATCAATTCGTTAAGATACCGAGAGAAATTAACTTTCTTACATACAAAATCTCCTCATTAGACTTCCAACGATTAATGGAACACGGGGATCCATCTCGTAGTCAACGACAACAAAATCCGTCGGAAAGGTGAATTTTTCGACACCAACGAAGACGTCTTTGGCTATCCTCACCGGATAAGCAACCGTACGGCTAGCTAATTCCAAAGTCATTCATGTGGGGACTAGCTCGGGTAGAGAAAATTTTTTCCAAACGCTTAAAGGCATTAAGTTTATACTAGCACCTAGATCGGCTAGGGCCATACAATTCTTTACCCTGGGAAAGTTGCAAGGAATGAGAAAGCGACCCGGATCACCAAGTTTGGTGGGTAATTTCCTTAAGAGTACTGCAGAGCAATTCTCATTAAGTTGGGTCTGAGAAATATCAAGAAGTTTCTCCTTATCACTGAGAAGATCTTTAAACATTTTAGCATATTTGGGCATGTGAGCGAGAGCCTCAGCAAAGGAGATATTGAAATTCAGTTGTTTAAATATTTTAAGAAAGTTAGAAACCTGAATATCATCCTTGTTCTTCAATTTCTCTTTCCTCAACCTTGAGGGATAAGGTATATTGGGTTGAGATGAAGGATTTGGAATGGAATTCTCACTCACATCCTTGGGTGGTGGAGGGGTGGAAGTAGAAGGTGCAGGAATTGGAGAAGTAGAAGGTGGAGAAATTGGAGAAGTAGAAGGTGGAGGAATTAGAGAAGTAGATGGTGGAGGAATTAGAGAAGAGGACTCATTTTCCTTTGTCATAATCACCGGTGTAGGTGTAGGAAGCTCGGGTTCCTTTAAACCTTTTCCACTGCGAGTGGTGATTGCTTTCATCTCCCCTCTTGGATTACCAACGGTGTTACTCGGAACAGAACCCGAACCAGAGGCTTGATTACTTGGGAAGAAACTAGCCATCATGTTCCTTAAGTCATTCGTTTGACTTGCCAAAGAGTTTCGCATATCGGCTCGATGATCATTTCCTTGTTTCACCATATCTGCTTTCAAGTTGATCATTTCCTGTTGAAGAATTTGCACTATCACGTCATTAGTCCTCATGTAAGTGTCAACCTCTTGATTAAATGTGGTGGGTTGGGTGGGAGGAAGATCATGGTAGGCAGGTGGTTGATAAGCGGGTGGTTGGTGAACTTGATTGTTTCTTTGAGGTGGATATGAGTTTCTTTGGGTTTGATATTGATTTGGAGCTCGGCGTTGGTTTTGTTTGTTGCGATTTAGTGTTTAGGTTTTGAGGTAGAAAACCGGGTGGTGAAAGAAAGTTGTTTGAGCGATAGCTGAGAAAATTGCGGTCACCTTGAGGACGTGCTTGATAGCCTCCCGTAGAAAAGTTACCGTTGGCGGCATACACATTTTCCGGATTGTCATGAGTCGAAGGACAATCGGTGTATGAGTGAGATCCCCCGCATATTTCACATGATTGACTCATAGCATTAACTTGAGCATTGATAGCTTTGGTGTTGTTAGCGGTTTGGAGAGGAAGTGTTTCAACAAGCGAAGTAAGCTTATCAATTCTCTTGTCGCTCTCATTAGTGCTAGCACTAGCCACATTAGTCCGAACACTCTTGGTTTGCACTCTAGACTTGTTCTCAATAATATCCCAAGCGGCATTAGAAGACTTAACCAAAATGTTACCCCCCGAGGCACTATTTAGTAAATCTTGGTCATTCATGCTTAAACCATTATAAAAAGTATTAATTTGATGTACTTTTGTGAAACCATGTTGTGGACACTTTCTTAAAAGTTCTTTAAAACGGTCCCAAGATTCACAAAATGTCTCACCGTACCTTTGTTCAAAGGTAATGATTTCATTCCGCAAAGTGGTAGTACGTTAGGGTGGGAAAAAGTAATTGATGAATTTAGTCTCTAAATCCGTCCACATAAGAATACTTTGTGGTGGTTCCTTATCAAGCCAATTCATTGTCCCTCTATGGAGAAAGGAAAAAGTTGCAAGCGAATCACTTCTTGTGAAACCCCATTATACTTAACCGTATTGGTGAGTTGAAGAAACCTTTTTATATGGTCATGAGGATCATCAAGCGAACGCCCCAAGAAATGTTGAGCAGAGACCATTTAAATGAAGCCGGATTTGAGTTCAAAATTGTTGGCTCCAATCTCGGGTATGACAATAGCATCGGTGTTGCCCTCTACGTGCGATTGCAAAAGCTCAATCATTGGTTGATTGTCCATGGTGACAATAGGTGGAGTAATGACTTTGGCTTGAGCTACTTTTTTCTTACGAGAACGAGTACACATACACACCTACAAAAGGAAGAGAAAAATAGACAAGAAATATTTTTGGTTTTTATGTTTTTCTATTTTTTTTATTTTTTTTTTGTATTTTTGAAAATTTTTAATTTATATGGATTTTTTAAAATTTTAAAGCAAGGAAAATAACGTTCAAGAATGAACGGATCCCAAAATCCAACGCGTCTCTCACTTAAAACCGTTAATCTTAACGAAAAGAGCCGGCAGCGGCGTCATTTAATAACTAGGTTTTCACTTAGTTATGAAAGTTCGTTAAACCGATCTTTTCGAATTGATTACTAGTCAAAAGTGAGACTTAGTTGTTCTTGGTGGAAAATAAAAAGGTTTTGATTATCTATTTTAAACTAAAAGTAAATATGAAAATGTCGTTGAGTAAAATAAAAGCATCAAAAGTTAAACCAAAAAGATTTTTAAGAAAAACTAATAAGCCACAATTTAAAAACTATTAAAATACTAAATAATCTACATAAGAAAAATCAACTTTTTATAAAAACTTAAACTATTTAAAAACAACTTATTTTTAAGAACTATTAAGCATTAAGATTAAGGAAATAAGCACTTTAATAAAGAAACTTTTTAAATCACCAATTCAATAAGCACAACCAAATAAGCTACACAATCAAATCGTCAACAAAATTAAAATAAAACTACATGATTATCAAGATTAAGAAAGGTAGAATGAGAATTGAGAAAATAAGCTTGATTTGATTAAAGATTAATATCAAAAGATTACAAGATTAATGTAAAGATTTAATAAGCTTGAAAGGAAAACTTGAGAGAAATTAAAAACACACTTAAAAAAAACTAATAATTAACTAAAAACTCTAACTACTAACCACATAACACCCTCCTAATGACATATTAGGAGGGTATTTATAGGAGGTAGGGAGATTAAGTGCTTAAGCTTTCTTCTTTCTTTCTTCTCGTCTCGAATCGATTTAATTTCTTTGTCTTTCAGGACGTCGTCTCGGGATTTGTCGATATAAGTTGAACTTGTCTTATAATTTTCTTCTATAATTAGACTTGAGTTCTTCGACTTCATTAAACTTCTGTCTTTAGACTTTTTCTTCGATAAATCTTCAGAATAGGCCTTGGACTTCCTTTCTTTTTGCATTCTCGATCTTTCGACTTCGTCTTTAGTCTTTTTCTTCGATAAAAGCCCGTGATAGCCCATGTTTTCTTCCTTTTTCATCTTTTGGTCCTAAAACACAATAAAAACACAAACCACGCATAATTCCGACTTTTACGACATAAAATACACATTTTGGTCTTGTTATTATTGGAAATAAGTGGTAAAAGGATAAGTGTTTTCACACTTATTACTCTCATAAGACATTCTACCTAGCTTTCATCATTATTGAAATGCTAAAGCAATGTGGAAGGTTATCAAACTTAGTTTTGAAGGCAATGACAAATCTAAGAAGATGAAGAAGATAGTCCTAAAACAAAAATTTGATAACTTCTCAATTTCTAGCACATAAGGAATCGATAATGGATATGGGAAGATTCAGTAAACTACTTATTCATCTAGTAGTTTATGGACTAATGATTCCTCATGAAGAAGCTAATATTAAATTCTTAAGAGGAGTTCCACCATAGTGGAAAGTGATGGCTATGCACTTCATCACAAGGGATGATTTGGATATCACTCCATTTGATCATCTCTATAACAATCTCAGAGTATATGAGATGGATGTTAAGGGAATTGAACCAGCCAAAGCATCTGCTTCAAAGACTAACTTGTCTTTCGTGTCAGAATGAAGTAGCGGTACTTACCATCAAAGTACCGCTGGTGGAACAAGTAGAGGTACTTACCTTCAAAGTACTAGTGGTGGACCAAATTATAGTACTTACTTTCAAAGTACTGAAAACAATCCATCAATGACTCAAAATTCACAAGGAAGATCTCCAACACTGTTCAATGAGAATGATGCCTTCACTTTCTTTGCTAGACAAGATACCAGACCAAAATTGACTCTTCATGATATGTTCCTGATGGATGATGCTGACATTGAAGAGATGGATCTAAAATGGCAAGCTGCCATGGTCTCTGTTAGATCCAATAGACTCTTTGGAAGGACTGGTAGGAAGATGAATGTTGATCCTATAGAACCATTAGGATATGACAAGTCAAAAGCTAAATGCTATAACTATGGAAAGCTTGGACACTTTGCCAGGGAGTGCAAGAGAGAAAAGAATGAAGGTAGCAGTCAGAAGTTTAAGAATAGCAATAAAACCAGCCCAAGAGTCACTGAAAGTCTTCCAAAGTGAGATAGCAGAAATCCATGAAGTCCAAAACCAACTAAAGCTTTGGTGACAGTAGACGGAGTGATCAACTAGACTGACATAAAGGAAGAAGAAGAAGAGCATGGTCTAATGGCTCTGTCTCTCATGAAGATACAGAGGTACATCCCGGTTCTAAAGATTGTCTTCTTAACATTAATAGTATTAAAGTAGAACTTGAGGAACAATATCAAAAAGTAAACACATGTACTACAGAAGTAAACACTTTTAAACAAGGTGTTGCTAAGTTAGAAGCAAATATAGTTTTGTATCAAAAGGGTCAGCAAAACTACGAAGAGAAAATTAGGATTTTAACTCTTCAAAAGATGTGACTGTCAAAGCCTTTGAAAAACACCTTGTGAAAGTTACAGCAGAAAATTAAGTTTTAAAAGCTAGCTTGTTTAATGAAAGAGAAGTAATTAATCAACGGCAAAAATCTTTAAAAGGCATGGGTATGTTAATAAATTATCAAATGGGGTATTATGGCAAAACAGGCATAGGTTATTTAGAGGACCAACATGGGATAACCCTGACTGACAAGGACTTATCCAAGGGGATTTTTGATAGTTCTTGTGATTCAGAAGACATTCCTGAAAATGATAGGTATGTTGAAGGAATGAAGGCAGTTCCTCCACCTTTATCAGGAATTTACATGCCCCTTAATAATGATAAGTGTATAGAGTTGGATGAGTCAAAAGCTGTTTATGGTAAAAAGACTAATGATTCAGAATCAAGCTCTAGTACTTTGACACAGGATGAACTTGTTGTGACCAAAAAGGTTGTCTATCCACCTTTGATGAGCACATTTGTACCTGAAGGACTTGTACTATAACTAGTTCTCCTCCCAAGCAGGTTAAATCTCCTAGTAAAGCAATGGATGGCAATGCAAAACACCATGGTAGTATCAAAAGGGGTGGGCTAGGTTTTGACAACACTAAGTCAAAATTACCTCTTGAGTCTTCCTTAAAAAGAAGACGATGTTATGTGTGTGGTAGTTTAAGTCATTTTATCAAAGATTGTACTGTGCATGAAGATAAAATTGCTAAACAAAAGGTCACAATGAAAGGTCATGAGAAGAATGCACAGGGTAAAAGGCAATTGGGACTTAGAGATGACAAACCTAAGTGGGGTCATGCTCAAAGGGTTAATAAGAAAAATAAGACCAATAAGATTAGTCACCCTCAACCCAACAAGGACTTTGTACCTAGGGCAGTACTTATGAAACAAGGTCTAATACCTCAAAAGTGAAGTTCTTCAAGTACCCGGCCGACCAAATTCTGCAAGTGCTGCTAGAACTAAGGCAAGTACCGCTGGACTTCCATCTAGAAAACCAAATTCTGACAAATATTCTAGGAGTCTATTTGAGATTGTTAAGCCACCTAGAAGTAAGCCTTATGAAAAACCAGTGCAAATGTGGGTTCCTAAAGGACAAAAGTCATTTGTTCCACCAAGTATTACCAATACAGTACTTAAGTCAAGAAAGTCTAGAAACATAGAGTCACCTTATGTTTTTTATTACATACCTGAAACAATGAAATATAAGAGTGTTTGTAGTCATACTGGTAAAAATACTTATAAAACATTTAAGTATGTAGGTCCCACAAGATCTGAGCCAAATGTGGCTTGCGTCCCTGTTAAACACTAATATGTTTTGTGTATGTGCAGGAGCATCTGATTAATGAATTGAAAGACAAAGGTATAGTAGATAGTGGATGCTCAAGGCACATGATAGGGATCAAAGTTTTCCTTGTTGAATTTGAAGAATTTAGAGGTGGACCAGTAGACTTTGGTGGAAGTAAAGGCATGATTACTAGAAAAGGAAAAATCAACATAGGAAGATTGGAGTTTGAAGATGTGTTCTTTGTTAAAGAAATGAATGAATTCAATCTTTTATCTGTATCACAGATGTGTGATAAAAATAACAAGGTACTCTTTACAGATAAAGACTGCTTGGTGCTCTCCAAAGACTTTGAGATGCCTAATAAATCTCCAGTACCGCTCAAGGTACCTAGGCAAGAAAACATGTATACCTTTAATCTTCATACTATTACTCCAACAACTGGTAGTACATGCTTGTTAGCTAAAGCTTCTAAAGATGAGTCTAATTTATGGCATAGGAGGTTAGGTCATGTGAACTTTAAGAACCTAAACAAACTTTTTAAGGGAAATTTGGTTAGAGGGCTTTAACACCCCCCAAATTTACACGCAACGGAATATATCTTTGGGTGCTAAACAATGGTATAAAAACACACAATTTATAAAGAACGACTCGAAAAGAGACGTATCAAATTTATCGTTCCTAAAACATTCATCAGAGTAGCGTAGTCCCAAGTAATCGTTACCAAAAGATAAGTCAAAACAACATATTAGTTTGTTTTAAAAATGGAACGATAAATAAATCAAAGAGTTTGAACAACAAAAGCAGTGCAAAACTTCATTCCCGTGACCTCCAAGCTTCCACTTCTTGATTACCTGAAATACGTGTGAGTAAAACAATCAGCAAAAATGCCGAGTGAAATCTATAGGTTTATGTAATCAATTTGAACACAAGCAAAGATTATAATTTTGTGGCATGCTTAATAAGCATCGAATAATAATTTGCATCAACAATATTAATTGTATATAGCATAAATTGTAATAAGCTCATGGAACTGAGCCCTTAGACACTCCCTTGTAGGTCTATTAAGACAAGAGATTTATTAATTGTCGGTTACCTCCAGATTATTGGTACATTGCCGTATACCTGACTTCTCAATACAATATGTTCAAACAGTGTGGAGGTCGGGCCTAAGCTTCTGGGACAAGTCCACACAAACTGAACCGGGGCGGCTTCCCCCATAGATCTATTAATTGTACTAGCGGTTAACCCATCATAGGTTAATTAACGGTGCATAACTGAGGCTTTAACAATGACAATCACTTAATGCAATTTAAAGGCAACCACGGGTCCATTCAGAGGGACAAGCATACCATAAAAGACTTGTGTTCTAAGTTTATAAAAACATGTATTCCCCCTTGCGGGTTTAAAATCATTTAATAACTAGTATAAAGCGAGCTTATAGACTCACCTTAGCCAATAGTGGTAATGAGACGATCGCCGACGATAGATGATACATTTCAAACACGAGAACCGCAACCTATCAAATAAGGTGCGTTCATTAATAATAGACTCGAGAAATAAACCATACATAAGAATATAAAACTCAACTCATAAAATCACGACAAACTCGAGAGAAGACGATACAAGTGATTCTATTACACTATCCTATATATTCATTTTATTATTCTATGCCTTTGATAAAAATCTGCCGAAACATACCGAATGTCCAAGCCGTTTTCCCATACTTAGACGCATCAAAATTTCATGATACTACCTGAGGAACTCACATACTATATGTAGAAAGTCCTCCCAAGAGCCCATCAAATGATTTTACTCCTAAACTTCCCTGTCCGACACATCTTTGAATTACAAAATTCGGACAGTTTAGCGACCTTGACTTACGAAACCATTTTGACCATTCTAAACAACTCCATTTATAAAACCGACACTTGATTCTATAAATAGACTCAAAATACTAAACTTTGAGCCTGAGAACAGCCCTTGAATCATTTTGAATCTCATTTTATAGTCCCCGAGATTCGATCCAAATATCGACAACAATTTTCGGATTGTGTCAACACTCGTCTCCCGGTACACAAAAATCAAACTAGTGTATCTTCCACCTCGTTTGGTGTTGGAAGGCCTACTTTATATCAAATCGAAGCTAACAAAATTTTATACAACATGGTCCCATAATATCAACCTATTTTAAGACTTAAGACCCCCGAAAATGGCCTTAAACCTACTGCCTAAAATTGACTATTTAAAAATCATACAAAAATATATTTTCTTTACAAAAATAACATGGTCCCAAGCATTTTTATCATCATTCTAACATCCTAATATAATCACAATCTAATCCTAACACTTGTATCATCATCAAAATCAAAAACCCAAAATCAAAAATATATTTTCTTTACAAAAATAACATGATCTACACATGATTATCACTAGATAATCACATGCAACATCATCTAACAACTTTACTCACCAAGATTCTTGATCAAAATTTCAAAGTTGCATGTTGATGAAATTAGTACCAAAAGAATCCCCTTCAAATTCTAAGATGTGGTCTTCAATTGTTTTTTGTTAGATTAAGTTGGATTTTGAGAAAAATTTGGATTAAAGATGAAGGGGGGTCACAGTTTGGATGAAAAAAAGAAAGGGAGAGAAAAAAAAATTTTGTTTTATTATTATTATATAAAAGTTAGTGGAAGTAAAAACCCTTTTATATGGTGGTACAAGGGTTAATTTTGCCAATTTGTGATAGTTCTGGTCCAAAATGGAATAAAATAGTTTAAAAGGGTAGACAATGTAAATTGTAAATTTTGAAATATTTACGAGACTCGGGTTTCGTAAAAATACTTTTTAAAGTTTAAACGCACGCGAAAAATAATAATATAACGACTCCATACGTAATTAAAACGATATCATCGAAAGTATTAAATATCGAAACGATCGATAATAAAATATAAAATTTTAGGCATCCATCGGTATCGCGATCACTAGTAGTCCTCGTTGCTCGTCAAAATATTAAAATATAATATTCAATATCGGTTTCAACTTAAACCGTTAAGCATAAAAGTATTTAACGTTATAAAATACTTCAAAATAATTGAAAATATAATTAAATTATGACCTTATTTTTACGGGTTTTACATCCTCACCACCTTAAGGGAGCGACGTCCCGGCGATCTACTCACCTCATACACGAGTTGTTCACTACCCGGAAGGATGAGGGCATTTCTTATAAAGAAGTCCTCACGTTCCCACGTGAATCTCGATCCACGATCTCCACTGGTTCTTTTACAAAACGCAACTTGTCGTCAAGTTGTATCTCACCAAAAAGGAATAAATAAATCCTTATCCACCAGTCACCCGTCAAGCTCGACACATGAAAATTTTATGAATCACATGAAGCTCATTTGACGACAAGAATAGATCACATGATTTTCGGGTAAGTCCAGTTAAAAGAAATGTTGCAACTTAAAGGATAGCCACCGGCCGGATAGCCATGGACGCATATCCCAAAAATGACAAGACAATATTTTGTTATCGAAGTGTGCTCACACACAGATCCATTCTCAAAAAAAAAATACTAGGACACAATATCACTTCCGCTTCAGTGCTCAAGGTGATGCATCATATTCCTCTTTTATTCTTCATACGAGACCCCAAGAGTTTCGTCATCATGAAAGAGTCTTCTATGATCCTTCGATAGTAGCAAGTAAAATTACAAAAACTTCATATCCATGATAAGTTGCCATTGATAACTCGGTCCTCAATCATTTCACAAGTACACACATAAATCCTGGTGACACTTATCGTTTCTTCTTATACACTGCTTCCCGAGATTCATTTTAAACTCAGAATAAAATAGTGACCTTCAATACGAGGAACAGAAAGAGATAAAAATGAATTCAATAAACGCATAAACGGACAAGATGTGGTAAAATGATTTAAGGTTGACGATCGACGAGGGATCTCGACTCACGTAACCATAAAACATAATAATTCACAATACTAGAAAAATGCGAGCGAAGAATGAATTAAATATTAACATTAAAATAGCGTTTGTCACAATTATCCGTCATGGATTTGTATTACCTTAAAACTCAATTGAGGTACTATCTTGATAAGGTTGATATATCAAAAATAGAAGTAAAATAGTTTCAAAATTTATTGGGTCGTCTTAAGAAGCTTTGAAAGAATGGCATGAATTTATTAATTAAACTCATATTGATGGTTACAATTAGAAAATATAATTTCCAAATTAAATCATTATTAGGAATATAAATTAAACCGGTAATTTCATTACATTAAAAGTAAAGTATGATAAGTCAATTAGTTCGAAAGATAGAGCATAATTTCATTTTAAACATTAGTTTTAGTTATACAAAATATGATGTATAAATTTGACCTTTTTCTTATGATAGTTATTTCGATAATTGAAAATCATTGGAAAATATATAAAAGATCCATGAAATTTTTATAATACGTTGTAGAAATACATAAAGGTGTTTATTATTTCAAAATAAACATGGGATATATTCGGGTTTCAAAATATGACAAGATAACAAACGAATACGAATGAGAATAATGGTCAACAATTAGTACGAAATTAGCAGTACAAAAGGGGATGAAACAAATGTCGTATGAATTCTTAAAGAGAATAATAAGATGAAGGCGTTGATAGTAAGACGATAAGAAATAATAGATTAAACAATTTTTCAATTTCGTTAGTGCGGTCGGTGGTTCACCAACATCAGCTCGTTAACTTAGCGGTGGTCGATACACGATCGGAAATAAGATCCATACAAAAAATTTAATCAAAGAAAATTCCTAATAATCACTTGTAATTAAAACAAATCAAATCAACGATGTTAGTGTTTAAAGAGAGAAGTCAAAGCACGGTTCACAAGAGTGGATTTCGAGACAAACGAGAGTGACGGACGTCATCCCGGATATACGAAAATCACTCTAGTGATAATTCATTATTCACGTGCGGAGACATTCCAAAGATCTACCCAGTCGTATAAAGAAGATTGGACGAGAAGGAAGTATAAAACATCGAGACTTTCAAGTCATTTATCAACAGTCAGTAATTAGACGAATGGTCAAAAGAAGTCAGTTATAAGACAAAATGAAGTAACAAGTAGAGATCGTCGAGTAAAAACGTACCCGTAAACGCGTAATTCGTTCAAGATAAGGTAAGCAAAACATATGCGGATGCATAGAAATTGTGCCACTTGCATAAAATATAAAGGTTTTCAAAACTACTTTTCACTTTATTTCGTTTTATTTATCTTTATCATAATTACAAGTAAAAAGTTGATTATTATCAATATTTTTAAGGTGACTACTATTCAGCCTAGCATGGCCCCTTCTAAATTAGACATAGGTGATCAGGCCATGTATAATTTAGGAATAGCAATGTAGTGCTCAGTTTCGTCGAAAAGTATTACGTTTCTTATGTTTATATATAAACCATGCCATTTGTAAAATGGAATTTAAAATAGTTTATAAATTTATAGGATACAAGTAATTTGTGAGATACTCAATAAGCAATTTTTAATGTTACGATAAGTATTTTATAAGACCAAAGTAAAAACAATTGGTGAAAATAATCTGTAACACCCCCAAAAATATACAACTCAATACAGCGGAAGACTCGCTGGTGTTACGGGATAGTACATTACTCACATCATAGACAACGCATAAAAATCGTGTCGTTTAATAATAAAGCATTTCCATTCATAATTATCAAAGTTACATAGGTCCCAAGTCATTGTATTTCATACACGTTTTACAAAGCATTTGAATGGAAATTATAATTTAAGTGCGGGCCATGAATTCTTGTTGTCTTCCCGAGAATTACCTTCAAGTACCTGAGATAAAACATGTTAAAAGAAAAGGTCAGCGAAAACGCCGAGTGAATTCATAGAGTTTTAATTAAATCTAACAATATAACATCGGTATAAAATTATTACCGAAAATCATTTTGTACAAATCATTTTAATAGGCCATAAAATAGCCAAAGTCATTTTATACAATTCCTTATCAAAATCATAATATAGGCTTTCGCCTTCAAAATCATTATACTAGCCAATGTCGTAAAAACATCATACAATACGTTTTATAACGTTGTATAAAGTTAAATAAAAATCGTTATATGAATATGGTTATGAAAAACCAAAACACGAACATAATATCAATAGTAAGACCCCATATTGCTAGTCAGGCAATATATCGTAATTTGGTGCGTATAGCAGTATTTCGTTAATTGAATTATTATAAGCCGCATGACATTGTTACATTACTAAACCAAACAACGGGTAGCTAACCCGATACTCAATTTGCCTATCTAAATTAGCGTGTCGTCACAATAATCACGCTTGTGTAAATCTTCTCATACATAAATTAGCTTACCAATCAATGTGGCACGACGGGGATCAATCGTCAAGGCGCGAACTGGGGTGATCGTCCCCAAATAGTACTATTATATGCATAAGCGTCTACCAAATCCCGGTAGTTCACAATTCATGCTAATGGGACTTTTAGTGACATAACCTAAGTTGAATAATCCATTTTATTTCATCTATCGGGTCATTTAATCATTCATCGGGTCATACAATCATTCGGGTCCAAATCAACAAACAAACAATCGGGACAACTAGTGTCCTAATTCATAAAAACTAACATGTTATCTCCCTCGCGGGTTTATAAAACATTTCATAAAAACATTTAAAAGAGTGTGAGGCTATGAACTCGCGTTGATGTGGGAAGGCGGGTTATCGGTAATTCGAATGTATGGTACGTGCTTCAATCACGGAAACCTAGACAAATAATACTCGTCTTAGACTCTTGTCCAATGACTTTATAAAAATAACAATTATGTATACATATGATGATTATATATATATGATGATCAAGTGGGTTTATATATTCTCATTCACTCATTTTTGTGTTTATGTATTGGTAACTTCTTACTAGTTTACTAGTTTTACCTATTTACGTGTTTTAGGTCCAATAAGCCTATTATAAGTTTATTAACTTGTATTAATCCATTTCATACTTGTATTATCAGTATTTATACTTTAAATGTTGGGCCAAATGGGTTAAGCCCAATAAATAAGTTTATAAGTGTTTTAGCCCATTTTGTTGTATTATTAGTCCAATAACATTAACTTAGCCCGTTAATGTCCGTATTTTATATAGTTCGGGTTTTATCGGTTTTTACTTGTTATATATGTTTATATATCAGTATATGAGTTTATAAAAGATTACATTAGACGGGTCCAACCATCTAAGTTTTAATTGACGAAAAACGTTAATTTTACGGTATTAGCCGAAAAGACGTAAAAATCATGTTTATAGTTTTTATAACTTATAAAACTTACCAAACTACCATTTTTATATAATGTCCATTTATTTATCCTTATACATATTTATATAAATGAAATATCTAAGTTAGTGGGTTTTAATTTCACATTTTATACTATATTTATTTGAGTGCTTATATAATAATATTAAACTTTAATTTCACAAAATCGGTCCTAAATTTTAAGTTCACTAAAATGTCCATATCTAGAGTTCTATAATGAGATAGGACCTCAAATGTTTATCACAGAAACTACATGATATGTGATTCATTTTATTCCTTTATAGCTACTGATGAATCAACCTCTAAATATTTTAATAAATTCGTCCAAAACAGTGTAGGCAGATTTGCACTCTAAACTTGTTTTGATCATATCTCACTCATTTTTATGATTCCATTGTATGGCCAACTCTCACATGTGTATAACACCTAATACTTACTGTATATTGATTCCACTTCACCATTTTATCAGTTTAACCTTTGGTTACTTACTGTTTTTATACAGCCATCATATTTAGCAAGATTTTAACCTTGTTACCTATGGTTTTTCCATCTTTTTAACCATATTTATCAACACCAAATCCCTACATAATATTTTTAATCATCATTAATCATCATATACATATACATAAATAAAGAAATTACAATATTACATAATCAAAATAACAAGAGGATAGGAAGAACAATCTCTATACCACCATTAGTGATGAAAAGATGAGTCTTTGATGAACGAGGCTTGGATTTTGATGGCAAAACTTGTGATAAACCAATATCATCTTCAAGTCCACCAATCTTTATAAACTTTTCATAGAAATCAGCCCTATGACACAAACAAATCTTCTCCTTGGATGTTAAAATCACCTCCAATCTTCAAGGCTTCAAAGGAGCATCATCATGTGTATGAATAACACATGATTTTATGGCTAAAATAGATCAAATAAGGGTTTTTGTTGGTGATTTTGGGATGAATTTGAGAGAGAGAGAGTAGAGTAGTTTGCATGTGATGAAAGTGAGTAAATGGTTTGGTTGTAAATGGTTTTGTGGTTTGAAGTTGATGTAGCTTACTTGTTAAGCTTCAAGTTAACAAGTGTTAACTTGATAGTTGAAATTTTTACACATCATAGAGTGTGGTGGCATGGTTAGCCATCCCTTTTGAGTGGGGTGGGACAAAGCTTGTTTTGTCTCATCCCACTAATTTACGGGTATTCCTCAATTCTAGTCTCCTCGATTTGCGTGCCCTCGGGTCGTTTTACGAAAAATGTTTTTATAAATTATGAACCAACTGCACAAAACGAATCTAATAAAAATTTTCTCATCAAAAAAGGAGTTCAAAAACGTAAATACGTAATCCTAAGGTTTCCGGTTTAGTCGTAAAGGAAGTTAAATTATAATCGTAAGTCCTAATCTCTTCTCGTAAATTTCTGAGTTTATGAACCAACACAAATTTAAAATCTCAAAATAATATTCACGGATAAATTTATTTCCTGAAATGTCGGACTGTCACCAAAACGGTGTATGTAAACGTAAGCACGTAACGTAGAATCCTCCGGTTTAGACGTAGTCGATGCTACTTCAAGACGTAAATCCAAATTTCTTCCCAAAAATAAGTAAGTTCATAATATAACATTAAAATAATTTTTTTAAATAATATTTGAGAATAGAATATCAACCATAAATTGAAGGATTGTCACAGCATTTACCCCTAAACAGGATCTTTGTCCTCAAAGATCATCTTATCTTACTACTCGCTTCTTATAGAGTTAAAGCCATGTGGGTATTTCCTCCACATTCGGTCTTTTCTCACAAGTGTAATTCATTACAATACGCGAGTTTCATCAAACATAACTACGGGAATAAGATCAGGCTTATTTTTTACTTACTTTCTCTATCCATGATGTTCACGGGTTTTTGATGAATGCAACTTTTCGCTGATCTAAACTTTATCAAGAAGAATTTAGATTTTCACTTGGTAGACATTTTATCAAGTTAGATATACGAAACATAATTTACGCAGTCCTTGAAGTCCTAGGGTAGATCCAGCTTATATGCTTTTCAAACCAATCTTTTTACATCATCTCAATAGTCCCATACAACGGGGACTTATATCCCATGATCTTTCAGATCATCAATTCATTTTTCCATGGTTAAAATTTTTGGCCTACTTCGCTACCCATCTGGCACTTCAAGATCTACATTTCATATTCACATAACCTCCTGCCCACTACCGGCAGTCAATAATCAGATCCAAATTTCAATAATCATTTCAGGTCTCGTGGGTCGAGTATTTTGTAAGGTTAGGTTGGTCATCATAGGCAACCTTAAACCTAAAAGACATGTCCAACACTCACTGGGTGTATGTCGGATGTCTTCATCCCAACTCCTGCTTACAGATGCAATAATAAGTATCCTCACAAGACTCGATCTCGATCCTAATACGATAGTTTTCAATGATAATCTCTCCAAATGAAAACGATTATACGGTTTATTACCAAAGGTCAATTATTCAAGCATAACACAAGACTTCTAGTATTTTGTATCGTTACTTTGCCTCGTCCCTTCGATTGGGGTGGAAAATAGTACTCTCATCAAGGTTCGTTCCTAATGACTTCTGAGCAAATCTCTAGAAATTCAATGCGAAGCGAGGATCTTGATAGAAATGATTGGTACGGCACACTATGTTTACACAACTCCTTTAAATACAAAAGAGTCAATTTGTTCATCCAGAATCTATCATTAACAGGAATGATATTAGCAGACTTCGTCAGTCTGTCGACGATGACCCAAATCGAATCAAATTCATATGATGACCTTTGCAATAATTAGACGTTTACTAATGTATGAGGCGGTGTCTGCCTTCATAATTGGCCATCAGTACAACTTCTTCAGATAAGATACACTTAATCAGAAATGGCATGAATAGAATACTTATACTTACGAGATTTCAACATAACTATATCTTACAATCCTCCATATTTAGACAACCACAAGTGGCCTTTTAAACATTTAATGCCATCGGCTTCTTAATTCTAATGGTTTACATTAGCCGCGAACCCCTTTTTATTATCTATATTATCCTTTTTACAAGCATCAGCTATTTTAAATTGTTTGGGCAATTTATTTGCACAGTCATTATTAAGAAACACATCCTAATTGATTCTTTATCCTTTTTACATAATGTGTCAGTATTTACATTCATCTTTCCTGATGCAATAACTATCATGTCTATAATTTACTCAGAAATTCTTTCTTCATATTTTATATGTTTTAGTTTCGCCTCAACTATCATTTTTATTAGTTTTGTTCAATCTGACGTTTAAAGCGTCGATAAATATTACAAGTAATTAAATAATAAATATTTAATTTTATGAAATGTAAACGTAAGAATTTTAAATTTCTTGGTTCGACCAATTATATAAAAATGTTCAAAATAAGTTTGAATTTAATTAACACGATTTTTGTTGATTTATCGAAAATAATTAATAAGATTCATAAATGTTCGAAAAATCTTTGGTTATACTTTGGTCAAAATTTTCTTAGTTGAAAAGCAAAAATTGTCGTTTTAAATTTCAAGTCATAGTTTATATGGTTTTCCTCAATCCTTCTTAAGTTGTCTTGAGGTATACACAAACATTTACCCCTAAACGGGAGTTTAGTTAAACGATTTGTGTATAAGGGAATAATTTCTTAAAAATTCCTTTGATAAAACATTTGTCAAAACACATTCACACTTTCTTTTTGGTAAAACCTAAAGTCTCAAATGGCTCTAATTTTTGAAGAGTCAATATATATATATATATATATATATATATATATCTTACCATCATTAATCAAACTGTCATTTTATGTAAAGGATCAAGCCTTAAATCACATGTTAAATATTCAAGGTACAGGTTTTTATTGTTCGGCCAATTCAGGGCAATCTATAAATAATTATTAAGTCATTCTTATTCCTATAAACAAACAAATAGTCCTGAATGATCACAAGCATGAATTTATCAAATTACAGCCTACACACGTGATTCACCATATTTATGAATGCTACATGTGTATTAGTTAATCCAAACAACATCACGTGAAACTCATAATGTTCATTAAAAGTTCTGGATGTAGTGATTGGAATATATAATCTTTTTCGTGGATTTGAAATTGATGGTAACCATGCTGTGGATCAAATCTTTAGAACATACGCTAGAACCTTGTAAATGATCGAACAATCTATCATCTTGGGTAGTGGATATCGATTTCGATCGTCAATTTACTTAGTTCACGGTAATCAACAAATATAAGGTATGATAACACCATAGCTCTTCATAATGACGAGCTTGGCAGAATAAAAGCTTTCTCCGACAACTCTCTCAGTTGTACGATAATTCTTTTAATTCAGATGGTGCTGACGTATAGTGCACACGCCAACAGTGCAGCATCGGGAATATAATCAATACCAAATTCAACTTGCCTTAATGGCGAAAGTCTAGGTAATTTACCAACAAATACCTCCTAAAGTTTCAGATAACAGAAACATCTTTTAATAAATTTACTTTAAGTTCTTTCTAGATTATAATATCTTTGACTAATTCACAACCATTCACGGTATAATTTTAAGTCTAAAAGCAGGATATGGTCATCCATCAAGAATTATTTAGGTCACTTTTGATAATCAACATCTTATCTTTTAGGGTAATTCTACTCGAGTTCCCATCAATTAAGACAATGTCGTTATGTCATAATCAATCAATCCATTCCGCTGGCACTATCAACTTTCCAGTTTCATTGACGTCGATAAGATATAAATTTCTCAAAAGACTAATAATAACTCATAATCCTTCACAAATTCAAGGATATCAGGAGACATAACTAACCTTAAAAGAGTAAGGTTAACGCATAGCGAGAGAATTTGAAATCAGATACAAACGAAAACATTTAAGGAATATGAATATATCCCATGTTTTCATAATTTGAGTACGCATTCGAAAGCTCCTCGGATCGTTACCCAGGTCATTCAAATAGAATCAAATCAAAAGAAATGATAGGAACGTCGATACATCCAGTCGGGTATCAACACTCGCTAATCAGATACTTTTTCAAAGAATCTCACCACGGGAGAATCGGACAAGAAAGAATTGTCAATTGTCAAATAAGACAATTTCCACAGATGAGTAAATTCGACTCAGAAGAATAGATGCTACAGGCACATATGTAGGTGTCCCTAACACTATGTCCCTATTTTTCACTTCTTGCAGATCTCATAAAATTTTAGTCTTTCACAATCTTCAAAGAAAATTTAATGTTTATCAATCAATTTTATGGTGACTACTAATCAACCTTGCATGGTCCCTTCAAATTGTATGTAGGCGCGCAACTATATACAATTTCAAGATTAACGATGCAATACTCAGTTCGTCAAAATTTTATCATCATGTTTATAATAAAAATATTTTCATGCTTAATTCTTAAATAAGAATCAAAAATAAATTTACAAAGATTTTCTTTGTTATGAAAACAATTAAGTTTTCCAAGGTATTTTATAAACAACTTCATTTCGATAACAATCACTTATAAATCTCACTTTGAATAATCCTTATAGTGATGAAAATTCAATTTTTCTCAAGGGATACTGTTTTATCTTATAAAAACAATGAGTATTCTGCAAAAGAGTGATGAAAAGTTGTTCACCAAAAACTAACTACAATATAATAGGAAATGAGCTTAGCCAAATAATCATGAGGTTCATGACCTCGATGGCACTCAAAATGAATAATCCACAACGTAACTCAATTCGAGACGAGTACTTGTTCAATGGTTGCATCACTAACGCGAACATTAGGAACAAGCAAGAAAAGATAGATAACATCGATATATGTAGAATTTAGCAATCAAAGGTAGTCTTTTCATTAATCACAAACAAGTCAAAATTGTACCGTAACACATTACGTCTCACTATGTCATACAATTTCAAGAACTCATCCTACCAACTGATGTCTCAGTTAAGTTAGGGATTTTTAAAAGATACCACAATGAATACTAATCTACAAGAGTGATTAGGTGTCCCACCTGTTCCGAAAAATCCATCGGTCCTAATTTAGAAGAAGATTTCTTCAATTTATTTATTGGACACTGGCATCCTCGTCATTGGACAATGGCCTAGGAACAACCCTTAACACGAACTAATAATCAATTAAAACCTTATAATTCAATCACAGAACTTAACGACTTCCTCTTAACAATTTCATATTCCATAAAAGTTAAATTTTACTTTATTCAAGTTTCAATCAACTTATACTCAATGCGATATCCTACCTCATTCTCCAATACTTTCATCCTTATTCTTACACCTTGAAAGGGCAATAAAAGTTCGATATTATCAACACTTAATTTCCAATCCTATATCTCTTACAACAATTGTTATCAAATGAGTTACTAGTATGAAATGACTCACACATTCAATTAGACTTCTCGGAAAGGTACTAGTGACATGAGGCTTTTGGGTAATGGTTCCAATAACAGCCTCAAGTGCAACATTCACCCTTTCGATTTTTCAAATTTAAGAATTGGGTGACACTGAATCAGATGACACCTTTCCAGGTGGTAAGTTTTGTCAAAATCCACTCTATAAGGAAAGATCGTCATGACATCGATATCAGATTTAATCTTACCAATTCTTCTTTAATATCATAATCAACTAATATCATCATTTCTACGAATATCAACCATTTTGTTGGGATCATAAATATCCACAACTTGGTTTAGATCTAGAATAGCTAGAATTCCTACAGAAATAGCTTCGATTGATTTACTAGGGGAGTTAGGGTTTCTTGTGACAATCTACGTCGTATAAATACCTCGTATAAATATTAAAATGATCATCAAACAATCATGTAATCAAATTATATATATATATATATATATATATATATATATATATATATATATATATATATATATATATATATATATATATATATATATATATATATATATATATATATATATATATATATATCCAAGTTATATATATATTAAAATAACACTTCTCAGTCTGGACTTATCGGTAACTCGGGAATTCTTCGGCACCGTTATAGTCAAAAGATTTTTAGACATTTTTAGAAAAATGTTTAAAGTTAAAGATTTTGAAATGTTTTATTCAAAACCTTATTTTTAAAAATCTTTCGTTCTCTATAACGAGAGCTCTGGTACCAAACTGTAACACCCCCAAAAATATACAACTCAATACAGCGGAAGACTCGTTGGTGTTACGGGATAGTACATTACTCACATCATAGACAACGCATAAAAATCGCTTCGTTTAATAATAAAGCATTTCCATTCATAATTATCAAAGTTACATAGGTCCCAAGTCATTGTATTTCATACATGTTTTACAAAGCATTTGAATGGAAATTATAATTTAAGTGCGAGCCATGAATTCTTGTTGTCTTCCCGAGAATTACCTTCAAGTACCTGAGATAAATCATGTTAAAAGTAAAGGTCAGCGAAAACGCCGAGTGAATTCATAGAGTTTTAATTAAATCCATCAATATAACATCGGTATAAAATTATTACCGAAAATCATTTTGTACAAATCATTTTAATAGGCCATAAAATAGCCAAAGTCATTTTTTACAATTCCTTATCAAAATCATAATATAGGCTTTCGCCTTCAAAATCATTATACGAGTCAATGTCGTAAAAACATCATACAATACGTTTTATAACGTTGTATAAAGTTAAATAAAAATTGTTATATGAATATGGTTATAAAAAAACAAAACACGAACATAATATCAATAGTAAGACCCCATATTGCTAGTCAGGCAATATATCGTAATTTGGTGCGTATAGCAGTATTTCGTTAATTGGATTATTATAAGCCGCATGACATTGTTACCTTACTAAACCAAACAACGGATAGCTAACCCGATACTATATTTTCCCATCTAAATTAGCATGTCGTCACAATAATCACGCTTGTGTAAATCTTCTCATATATAAATTCGCTTACCAATCAATGTGGCACGACGGGGATCAACCGTCAAGGCGCGAATTGGGGTGATCGTCCCCAAATAGTAATATTATATGCATAAGCGTCTACCAAATCCCGGTAGTTCACAATTCATGCTAATGGGACTTTTAGTGACATAACCTAACTTTAATAATCCATTTTATTTCATCTATCGGGTCATACAATCATTCGGGTCCAAATTAACAAACAAACAATCGGGACAATTAGTGTCCTAATTCATAAAAACTAACATGTTATCTCCCTTGTGGGTTTATAAAACATTTCATAAAAACATTTAAAAGAGTGCGAGGCTATGAACTCACGTTAATGTGGGAATGTGGGTTATCGGCAATTCGGATGTACGACGCTTCAATCACGGAAACCTAGACAAATAATACTCGTCTTAGACTCTTGTCCAATGACTTTATAAAAATAACAATTATGTATACATATGATGATTATATATATATATGATGATCAAGTGGGTTTATATATTCTCATTCACTCATTTTTGTGTTTATGTATTGGTAACTTCTTACTAGTTTACTAGTTTTACCTATTTACGTGTTTTAGGTCCAATAAGCCTATTATAAGTTTATTAACTTGTATTAATCCATTTCATACTTGTATTATTAGTATTTATACTTTACATGTTGGGCCCAAATGGGTTAAGCCCAATAAATAAGTTTATAAGTCTTTTAGCCCATTTTGTTGTATTATTAGTCCAATAACGTTAACTTAGCCCATTAATGTCCGTATGTTATATAGTTCGGGTTTTATCGGTTTTTACTTGTTATATATGTTTATATATCAGTATATTAGTTTATAAAAGTTTACATTAGACGGGTTCAACCGTCTAAGTTTTAATTGACGAAAAACGTTAATTTTACGGTATTAGCCGAAAAGACGTAAAAATCATGTTTATAGTTTTTATAACTTATAAAACTTACCAAACTACCATTTTTATATAATGTCCATTTATTTATCCTTATACATATTTATATAAATGAAATATATAAGTTAGTGCGTTTTAATTTCACATTTTATACTATATTTATTTGAGTGATTATATAATAATATTAAACTTTAATTTCACAAAATCAGTCCTAAATTTTAAGTTCACTAAAATGTTCATATCTAGAGTTCTATAATGAGATAGGACGTCAAATGTTTATCACAGAAACTAAATGATATGTGCTTCATTTTATTCCATTATAGCTACTGATGAATCAACATCTAAATATTTTAATAAATTCTTCCAAAACAGTGTAGGCAGATTTGTACTCAAAACTTGTTTTGATCATATCTCACTCATTTTTATGATTCCATTGTATGGCCAACTCTCACATGTGTATAACACCTAATACTTACTGTATATTTATTCTACTTCACCATTTTATCAGTTTAACCTTTGGTTACTTACTGTTTTTATACAGCCATCATATTTAGCAAGATTTTAACCTTGTTACCTATGGTTTTCTATCTTTTTAACCATATTTATCAACACCAAATCCCTACATAATATTTTTAATCATCATTCATCATCATATACATATACATAAATAAAAAAATTACAATATTACATAATCAAAATAACAAGAGGATAGGAAGAACAATCTCTATACCACCATTAGTGATGAAAAGATGAGTCTTTGATGAACAAGGCTTGGATTTTGATGGCAAAACTTGTGATAAACCAATATCATCTTCAAGTCCACCAATCTTTATAAACTTCTCATAGAAAATCAGCCCTATGACACAAACAAATCTTCTCCTTGGATGTTAAAGTCACCTCCAATCTTCAAGGCTTCAAAGGAGCATCATCATGTGTATGAATAACACATGATTTTATGGCTAAAATAGATCAAATAAGGGTTGTTGTTGGTGATTTTTGGTCGAATTTGAGAGAGAGAGGAGAGTAGTTTGCATGTGATGAAAGTGAGTAAATGTTTTGGTTGTAAATGGTTTTGTGGTTTGAAGTTGATGTAGCTTACTTGTTAAGCTTCAAGTTAACAAGTGTTAACTTGTTAGTTGAAATTTTGACACATCATGAAGTGTGGTGGCATGGTTAGCCATCCCTTTTGATTGGGATGGGACAAAACTTGTTTTGTCTCATCCCACTAATTTACGGTTATTCCTCGATTCTAGTTTTCTCGATTTGCGTGCCCTCGGGTCGTTTTACGAAAAACGTTTTTATAAATTATCAAACAACGACACAAAACGAATCTAATAAAAATTTTCTCATCAAAAAAGGAGTTTAATACACGGCTTTTACACCAGGTATAAAAGTTCGTTGTTCCGATCTTTTAGAATTGACTATTGGTTCAAAGTGCGACTCAATTGTTCTTGGTGGAAGATAAATGGTTTGGTTGATTATCTATTTTAAACTAATAGCAAATAAGTAAATCGCGTTGAGTAAAATAAGAACTTAAAAGATTAAACTAAAATAATGAGTTAAAAATAAATGCTTGAAAATTTAAAGACAATATTAGAAAAATACTTGAACACTTAATAAATCTAAAACTTGAAAACTTTGTAAAAACAAGAACTAATCCAAACCCTAATCGGAATATTGGTCGGAAAGACAGATCGGAATACACCCTGGTTGGAATGCTGGTACAATCGGAATCCAGAACAAGAAAGCCGTCGGAATATGGGAATAATGAGCTATCGGAATGCTTAGAAAATAGGTCCAATCGGAATACCAAAAATTGAGTAAAATCGTAATGTTATACAAGACAACCAATCGGAATGTCAACAAAGCCCACAATCGGAATAATTAAACCCTATTTCGATTAGCTGATCAGAATAGGGAGATGAAAATCGGAATAGCTGAAACCCTAATCCGATCAGGGGATCGGAATAAGGGGGATAGTCGGAATGTTTGATCGGAAAGGGGTTTACCCTTTCCGATTACGTTATGATTCGGAAAATAAGCAAGGTGATAAGCTAATTCGATAAGCTAACACCAAAACTTGAACGAATCCAATATGAAAAAGACTAAATAAGCACAAATAACAACTTTTCCAACTTAAAATAAGCAGTCTTTTAAATCAAACCATAAAAGATGAAACTTTTTAAGAAAACTTTTAAAAGTAAGTAAGCTAAAAATATGAATAAGCCAATAAGCACAAGAATCTTAAAGCTTATTCGTATGAAAGCTTAAGTATGAATAAAAAGATTAACTTCTTAAGCACGAAAACATCAAGATCAACACGGATCAAATATATTTTGCACCAAAATTAACTAAAAATAAAGAAAGGTAGAAAGAGATGAAAGATTAAAAGTTTAACTTGAACTTGATTAATGGAATTCAAATACAAAAGGTTTAATCTTGAAAGATTAAAAGAAAGAAAAGATGAAAACTTAGTGAGAGAAAGTTGAGAACTTTCTCTCTCTAAAACTAGAAAAAACGAAAAATGAAAACTAACTACTCAAAAACTAACCAACCCTCCTAATGTGTATTAGGAGGGTATTTATAGGGAAAATGGGAAGGTGTGCATGTGTTGCCTCTTCTTTCTTTCTTCTCGACTCGATTTAAATCCTTTGTCTTTCTCGACGTCGTCTCGGGATTTGTCGATGTATATTGAACTTGTCTTGTAATTTTCTTCTTCAATTAGACTTAAGTTCTTCGACTTCATTAAACATCCGTCTTTAGAATTTTTCTTCGATAAATCTTCAGAATAGGCCTTGGACTTCCGTTCTTTTTGCACTATTGATCTTTTGACTTCGTCTTTTCTCGTTTTCTTCGATAAAAGCCCGTGAAAGCCCGTGTTTTCTTCCTTTTTCATCTTTTGGTCCTAAAATACAATAAAAACACAAACCACGCATAATTCCGACTTTTACGACATAAAATACACGTTTTAGTCTTGTTATTATTGGAATTAAGTGGTAAAAGGATAAGTGTTTTCACACTTATTAAATCCCCTACACTTGACCATTGCAATGCCCTCATGCAATGCATTAATTTTAAAGCACGGTTTACATTCTTCATCATAAATAACCCACCTTGGCCTTTATTAAATACTAAACATAAAAAGATAGAAACAAGTAAAGAAATTAAAGACTTACATTGGGTTTTGGCTGCCATGAACGTTTATCATCCTCAAGTTTCACGTTCCCCATACCAAGCTTAAAAACGAGATCATTGTTATTATAAGTTAGCAAACTAACACGAATTCATGTGGGTCAATTATTCACTTAGACTCCCTTATTCCTAGGTGTATCTCTTACATTTTATTTTTGTCTTGAATGATCACGAGGATGCATTGTTTGACTTATTTCGATAGTTATTTAGGCCGAAAATAAAGTGGACCATTTAATCAATAGTTAGCTAAAGGACAAAATCTTTTAAAACTGCTTCTCGGGACCTCTTAAAGTTCATATATTGGCATAACTCGCTTCACGATTTGAGACCTTTCTCGGACCGATATTTGGCAGCGACTTCATACTTCGAATCTTTGAGAGACGTTCTTGAAAATATGGTCTTCTCTTCATAATAGGAATTTCTTCACTTGAAGTTTTGAGAGATTCTTCATATTTGGACCACGACTTCTTCATTTTTCTCCAATCTTTATTTTGGACTTTGATATACAACGATCCGCCTCCTTTTAGGACTTGGATCTATTTATCCTCATACCTTGTTAGGGCCTTTTTGGATAGACTTCTCCATGATCTTTTGGGGAGTTTTTGCTTTTCGTCGTGTGTCTCGATCCTTCATATTTATTTTCGATAAATGATTCTTCACATCACTTATGGATCTTTAGCAACAAAATGTAGCCCTCATGCCTTGTTAGTGCCTTTTCAGACTCGCCAATCTTCGCATCCCGCTTCAATAAGTTATGCCTTGGCTATGAACTCTAATTAATACCGAGCAACTTTTAAACGATCTTGGGCTAGAAGCTAAGTAAGTTTTCAAATCGTACAACCTTATTTATTGCAGATAAATTTATTAAAAAGCGATGGGAGAATAGGCTCATAATTAACTCACATAAATTCACGAAAGAATACCAAACTTATAATTGACTCTATCATCTCTCGTTCTCCACAGTTTAAAATCTCAAGGAATGAGACTCGTGGATGTTGTCCCATATATTTGTGATGATTAAACAATGAAGAAAGAAAGAAAAATAGATATGAGATGAAGAATAGATGAATTCCTAGAGAGAGAAAGTAGTGAGAGAAAGTAGAGAGGAAGAGAGGATTAACTTGTGAATATTAGATTAGAAGTGAGAAAATTAACAACCAACCCTCCTAACATGCTAGGAGGGTAGTATATATAGTCCACCCACATGCGGGCTTTAATGGACTATATATTGGGTCGGGCTTGTCTTTTGGACTTTAATTAGTTTAAATCCAAGCCCGTAAACCACGACTAATTAACTATCTATTACAATATTCTAACTAATGTTACAATAATAACCTATGACCGAGCATTCTTGTTTGACTCAATATTTTGAGGCTAACAATCTCCCCCAATGTGAGGTCATACCCTTTTGATATTTGGAGATCAAAGGAGATTATGAATCTCTTCATAAATGAGCCTTGAACGTGTAATAGTAGTTTTGCTCCTTCATGCTGTGATCTTTGAGCCTTTGTCATTGTCTTTCGACTTAGTCTTTAATCTTGAGATCTTCAAATCATTCTTGACTTGTCTTTGCCATCTTGCGATCTTGTGTCTTTATCCACATGCTCACACTATTAATTGTTGAATAAGTCTTTGGGCATGAACATGTGATTTAGAATATTTGACTATGCTGAGTACACCGTGACGCCACCTTCTCGAGACAAAACATGGACACGGACTGAATGGCTTTGACATTCGTCCTAAATTGGTAGCGTTTTACCTCCGGTCGGTGAAGACCGTTATACGATATTCAATATCGTACCTGTGATAGGTAGATTTAGTTAAAAATCTCCTTGACAGGGTTTCGCGACTGTACTAGCCGTTCTCTTTACTCGACCGTCTCAAAGCAAGACTGCGAACATAAAGAGTGAATCAATTGGATAGATATCCGCTTGATTAAAGTCGTCAATTCAAATTCCTGGAAAAAGTTTGATTCGTAAAGAATCTTACCATTGTTTCTTTCCAGTTGACACAAGTTTGATTCATAAGAATCTCACAAGTCACCTACCGTAGCGCTGTTTGATGTTGACGCTAGAAGGATTTCCATTCGTCACTGTGAATATTAATAAATATCACTCTGAATGTTCTGGCAAGACCATAAAGATATTGCGTAGAAACCTGAAACAAGTTTGAATCAATTCAGAATCAAACCACTGTTACTTTTCAGTTTTACATATGTTCAATTCATAAAGAATCTTGCATATGACCTACCGCAGTGCTGTTTGATGTTAACACTGGAAGGATTTCCACTCATCATTGTGAATACTAAGTATTATCGCTCTGAGTGTTCTAGCAATATCACAAGGATATAGCGTAGGACTCTCTTGATCTTCATCCGTGTGTCCTAACGAGATTTGATTGATCTCTTGGCTCTAGACTCGATTTGTGCACTTTTAGTGGTCGGAGGCTGGAGCAGATGTCACCTATTCAATATCAACTATCTCGGAGTGAGAAAGTCAATAGAAGTCATGTTGATCTCCGTGACAATAAAACAAACTTCTTTTGAGAGAAGCCTGAGTAGCTAGGAGAGGGTTGTGCTTCACATCACTGGGTCCATGATGAGTCTGTCTTCATGATGAGTTGACCCGGTTCTGCCTAAGTCGTATGGAGGGCTTCTTTCTTTACACCCTTTATCCTTACATTTCTTTTTCATTCTTCAACCCCTTCAATGATTACCAAGACATCATTAATAGCACCTTGTTGTGATTGTTCCAGTGCTATCATCAGTACTTAGTCGGCATTCAGCTACGTTCACATTCTACTCCATCTTTCCTAAGGACTTCTAATAATCTATTGGATTGTCCCTGGGAAGATCCCTCCGGTTCTGGTTGGATCATAGGACTTAAACCTAACCACCCTTTTGACACCAATAACGTCGTGAATTAAAGATGTTGTGGGTATTTGATCGTAACCATGAAAACCACTTTAAATTCTAACGAAGTGTTTGAAAAACGTTTAACACCTTGCTAGTTTTGTCGTTTCAGAAAAGCTCCCCCTTCACATGTGCATCGATAATCGAAAGTGTTTCGCACATGTAGGTAAGAGTTAAAGTGCTTGAGTCTTATATATGATCACATTTTAATCACATTTTCTCCCCCTATCTCTAATATATAAAATCTTTTGATATTAGAGATACCAAATTTGATTAAAATATATTTTGAAAAATAGTCTTGAAAATATTCGGGAGAAAGATGTGTTAATCTTTTGCATGAAGTTGAATTGCTCCCCCTCAAAAATTGATCCAATGGATTGTCATTACGAGGATTTGATCCACATTAAACTTTTGAGGATAGGAGTTGTTGAACACACAATTTTTGAAAGATTTTGAATATCATTGAGAAATTCTTGAAAAAATTGTGTTCAACGCTTTTTGAAAAATCAATTCTTTTTGACGAAAAGGTTTTTCTAAAGCATAAACTTGAGTTCATAGACTTTGAATGTCTTGACGAATCCACTCAAGTGTAAGAAGATTTAACTTCTTTTGCTAAGGGTAAGAGTACGAAAGCGTACACTCCCCCGTGAATTTAGATCCGGGTTGCAATTTGAAAGTGATTACAAGCCATTGTGTTGAGCTCAAAACGTGGAATGTTTTGTGACAAGCTCAACCCAAGATAGATTGCTCTACCCGTTTTTGGAAATATTGTCCAAATAGACAATTTCCTTTAAAAAATATAGAAATGACATGTTTTGAAAAATATTTACAACTTTCATTCGAGCTTTATGTACATACCCGTGTCGTTATTGAGCGACATTTCTAGGTACGTCCATATTATCGATACTGAAAGACATGTCGAGAAGAATATTTTTGGATTATCAAAGATTTTTTAGTTTTGTATTTTGCTTTTTGATTAATATTTACAGGTAGATGTTTGATAGATGAATCAAGCAGGCTTCTTTGCCAGAACCTCCAGTTCTGCTGGAGTCAAACATCTCATACCAATTTGCCTAACTAGATACGCAAACCTCTCTTTCGAAAGAGCTTTTGTAAACAAGTCAGCTAATTGGTAATCAGTTCAAACAAAGTATAATTCAACAATACCTCTTTCAACTTGTTCCTTAATGAAGTGATATCTGACATCAATGTGCTTCGTGCGGGAATGCTGAACCGGATTGCAGGAGATGGCTATGGCAGACTTTGAGTCACAGTACATAGGTACTTTATCAAAGTGGAAGCCATAATCCGTGAGTTGCGTTCTCATCCAAAGAACTTGAGCACAACACGCAGATAGAGACACATACTCCGCTTCGGCTGATGAAAGTGACGTGCAATCCTGCTTCTTGGAAGACCATCCCACAAGCTTATCTTGACCTAGAAATTGTGCACCACCATAAGTACTTTTTCGTGTATCAAGACACCCTGCATGATCAGAATCTGAATAGTCCGTTAGAAAGAAACCGGTTTCCCTCGGATACCAGAGTCCCATGTGAATGGTATTCTTAAGGTACCGAAAGATCCGTTTAACCTCCTTGAGGTGATTTTCAGTGGGTCGTGCTTGATATCGTGCACAATAACACGTAGCATGATGAATATCAGGTCTGCTTGCTGTCAAGTACATGAGGGACCCGATCATGGAACGATATCCCATTTGATCTATGGGTAATCCCTCGAAATCAGCATCTAGGGATGTGGTTGATAATGGTGTCCCAACGGGGTCACATGATGTCATACCATGCTTTGTGATTATCTCTTGACAATACTTCGCTTGGTTAATGAATATACCACTTGGGGATTGGTGAACTTGAATTCCTAGAAAGAATTTTAGTTCGCCCATCATAGACATTTCAAATCTGCTGTGCATTACTTTTTCAAACCATTTTGAAAGTTTTGGGTTTGTAGACCCGAAAATAATGTCATCAACATATTGCACAAGAAAAATGTCATCCCCATATTTATAAGTGAACAAAGTTAAATCAATGGAACCTTTTGAGAAACCTTTGGAGATCAGAAATTTCGAGAGCTCGTCGTACCACGCCCTTGGAGCTTGCTTGAGTCCATAAAGTTCTTTGTGGAGACGATACACCTTGTCAGGATAATGAGGATTGACGAATCCTTCCGGCTGCGTGACATAAACTTCTTCCTTCAAAGGACCGTTAAGAAATGTCGTCTTTACGTCCATTTGATAAACGATGAATCCCTTATGTGCAGCATAAGCAAGAAAAATCCTGACCGCTTACATTCGAGCTACTGGTGCAAATGATTCTTCAAAATCAATACCCTCTTTCTGTCCATACCCTTTAGCCACTAGTCTAGATATATTCTTGATGATCGTGTTCTCTTCATCCATCTTGTTTTTCCAGATCCATCGAAGATTTAATGGAGTTACATCGTATGGTCTGTCAACAAGTTCCCAGACTTTAAGTATTTCAAATTGTTGAAGTTCATCCGTCATCAATTCAATCCAAGCATGATCAGCTAATGCTTCTTTGATGTTTTTCGGTTCAGCTGAACTCACGGCGAGTGCGAACATACAAACATCAGCATCGGTGTTAAGCTGTCGTCTTGTGCGAACGAGCTGTGAAGGGTTTCCAATGACATGAACCAAAGGATGATCTCGGGTCCAATGATGTGTTGAAGGATGTCGTTGATAGAAAGTATGCATATTTGACGGATCAACATGGCGAGTAGAAGACTCTCCAGTTTCGTGTACCGGTGTACCGAATGGGTTGATGAATTCGTCTTCGTCAGATAATGCATTGTCTGATTGATTTGTGTTCTCTGGAGCAATGACAATAGTTTTGGATGTTGTAGGATCGATTGTTGAAGTGATATTCTGAGGAGGTAAACCTGCAGCAACCCGTGTTGAAGTAGATGAAGTTGTATCCGGTTGTTGACGATGATCGGTATCATCATTCTTATCATGAGTGACAGCGGAAGACTTCGATACAACTTGTTTCTCCCCCATGAATTATTCATCATACATTGTCCATATAACATTTCCAACTCTTCAATGGTCGTGTCGACTGTCATATCAGCTCTAGGAACATTTTCTGGAACCAGCGTTGAACTTGACGGTTCATTGTTGTGGTCTTGAGTTCCGAGTTCCGTGCGGTTGTGAACAGAAGTTGTTTGTCGTTGTGGATCGGGACTTAAACTGTTTTGTTCAAGTGTCATCTCTTGTAATTCATCAAATCGAATGTGAATGGTCTCGACAATAAATTTTGTTCTCTTGTTGTATACTCTATATCCCTTTGACTGAGTTGCATATCCCACAAGAATACATGCATCACCTTTCTCTTTCATCTTGTCCAAATTTTCACCATCTCGAATAATGTAACAAATACATCCAAAAACATGAAGGTGTTTGAGTGAAGGTTTTCGATCATGAATTATGTGATATGGTGTCTTTTCGTGTCGTGGGATAATTAAGGAACGGTTTTGTGTGTAGCATGCGGTTGACACGGCTTCGGCCCAAAAGTACAGTGGAAGTTTTGAAGCGGATAGTAATGTTCGAGCAGCCTCAACTAAAGTACGGTTTCGTCTTTCAACAACGCCGTTTTGTTCGGGTGTTCGAGCAATAGATGTTTCATGTTCAATCCCTTCGGCTTCAAAATACTTTCTCAGATTTGAATTCAAAAATTATGTACCTCTGTCAGTACGAACCACTTTAACTTGAGCTTGAAGACCACGTTGTATCAATTTAAGGAAGCTGATGAGAACATCGGGTGTTTCATCCTTGGACCTCAAGAAGTGAGTCCATGTGTACCTTGAGTAATCATCGACAATTACCAGAATATATTTCTTTCCATTGATACTTTGACCACGTATGGGACCACATAGATCCATATGAAGAAAATCTAATCGTCCTTTAGAGCTTGGTGTGGTCTTTGTTTTGAAGCTACTTCGTTTAGCTTTACAAAGCTCACAAGAAGAACAAAGATGATCTTTGATGAATTTCAAACTTGGAAGGCCTCTCACAATATCTTTCTTGGAAAGCAAGTTAATGGTATCAAAGTTGAGATGAGAAAGACGTTGATGCCATAACCATGCCTGAGTCGTTGAAGCTTTAGCCATGAAGCAAATTGGAGTTGATGAAGTTGTGTCTTGTAGTGAAATTGTGTAAAGATCAGTACCCCGTGTACCGGTAAGTAAATCATTCCCATCATAATCACGAACTAAACATGTCTTCTTTCTGAAAGCAACTTCCAAATCCGCATCGCAGAATTGACCAACCGAGAAAAGATTGTGATTGAGCCCTTCGACGTAGTATACCCTTTTAATCGTAATATTCCCCTGAACCAAATCTCCATATCCTAGGATTGGTGCAAATTGATCATTTCCGAATCGGACCTTACCCAGGAACTTCTCTACGAAGTTAATTAGAAGCTTGAGATTCCCCGTCACGTGCTTCGTGCATCCGGAGTCCAATATGAAGAGAATTATTTGTATCACCTGCAGAATAGTTAGAACACGATGGAGCATTTGCTAAATTGGATACCACAGTAGTTGTGATAGTAGAATCATTAGTGTCCTTATCAACATTTAAAGGCAAACTAACACTCGTTTTCACATTTTCTGTCCTAACTTTAGGCATCCATTTATATCCTGGAGGACATTGATTAGCAAACCACCATTTCCAAGACTTACTAGCAGACTCATATAATTCCTTAATTTTTCTTCTAGGATTCTTAGTGGTGGAGTCAGATGCATTACTTTTCTCAGTGGGGGTGGCACCAGAATGGTTCATCTTGCGTTTGGGTTTACTAGTACTACTAGGCATCACAGTTTGCTTCTTAGTTCTAGTTTCTACGCCTTTGAAATTATTCATAGCACACATAGAATGATTAGCATTAGCACACTTGCCACATTTGACACAAACAAATTTCACATTCATAGCATTCAAATCATTCACATCATTCATATCGTCATTACATGCGATTACAGACTTTTATTCTTAAAAACATTCAAATTCCTAGGGTGTGCTTCTACTTCCTTCATCTTCCCTTGATTCTTGTGTTTCCAGACCTTATCATTCACTTGAGTGCTCTTAAGCTGAGGCCGGCTAACACTAGTATTGGAGACTATTCCTGTGGTAGAAGACACACGAATATTAGTGTTTCTAGAAGTCTGAGGTGATTGAATAACTTTGTTTGTGGGCTTAGTGGTCATTCTATACATCCCTGGTTTAATCACATTATTGTGCTTAACACTTGGTGCTATAGGATTCCTTATGGGTTGAGCTTGTGGTAACCTTTCCTTTCCATCCATCTTGGGGGCAAACACAGGTTTTGCAAACGAGGAATTAGATAAAGTAGATGGTTTTCCCAAGATAGAGGATCTATTCTCTTTAGAGGCATTGGGTTGTCTAACAACATTTTTCTTAATGCTAGGTTCCACAATTTTCCCACCCATTTTAGCAACGAGTTTCTGCAACTCTGCTATCGCTCTGTCCCTGTCTTGTAATTGAGCTTTCAACCCTTTAATTTCCAAATTCTGTTCATTCATTTCTCGAAATGTTTGGGAAAGTTTTTCTTGCAATTTATTATCATGTGGAAAACGACCAACGTCTTTTTGCAAAGCAAGTTCAAGTGAATGACAATGTTTTTGAAGGAAATCAGTTTTGTGTTGAAGTAACTCAAAAGCCTTTTTGTCAACATTTTCTTTACGTTTCGAAAGCTCAAGTTCAAGACGTTCACATTCTTTGATCTTATCAAGATATTGGCATGTAACTTCAGAATATTCATAAAAGATGTAAAATAAGCACACATAACATCTTTAGAAACGCATTCTTGCAAGAGTAAATCATATTCATCTGAGAAATCAGTCTTCTCCATTTGAAGATCTTCAATGTGTTTCTCAAGAGATTTAACATATTTTAAATCATCAAACATTTCAGTCCGAATGAACTCCTCAAGTTGAAGAACAGTTTCTTTAATCAACGTCGTGTTTGGAATTAAGAGTTCTTTGACAAGCAAGGTAATATCGTGAGGAATCAGACGTGTCCACTCAGCATTTTCACGTTTTGCCCAGTCTCTTTCAACAATAGATTTAACATTATCTATGTGGTGTTTAAGAATACCTAATGTTTTCCTACTCTTGCTTTTAGATTCATCTAGAGGGAGGTAGTTTATGTATTTGTAAATATTAGATTTCTTAGGGGCAAATGCTTTCTTCCATTGAATTCTCTTTTGTTTGCATTCAAGGAACACATCCTCACGAGTTTTCTGAGTTTGTTTATTGAAAAGGCCATAAAGACTATTCTCATAAGCATAATTATATGGTTTCACAAACTCCTTATAAACAAGTGGTTGACTATCATCGTCCCAAAGGGCAGTCTCTTCACTATCGGCACTTACCGGCATGCAATCAAGATCGGTCCTTTCAATCTCATCAAGATAGAGACACGGGTTCGCAGCTTGAGCTTTGGCAAGGTACTCAGGACTTGCATAGCTAGCTTGACCCTTAAACATCGATAAAGGTGCTAGCATTCTTACGGATTGAATAGAATCATGCATTTATAAACAACGTTCTTCAAAAAGTCGACTTGTGCTTCTAGTTTCGTAACTTTTTCGGTTTCTTTATCATATCTACTTTTGAAGTCTTGTTTTAACGCATCTACCTCTTGTTTCTTATCCTCTAGAATTTTAGCAGAATCAGTAGTGGTCATAGAGAGCTTTTGTTCAAGTTCATTAACTTTGGTATTGGCAAGGTACGTTTTTTGACGTTCATCCATTAAGAAAACATTATATTGACGCTTCTCTTTAGCTAATAACTCAAGAGTTGTATTATATTTGTTTTCAAAATTGTCCTTTTGATTTTTTAAGGCACTTCCCTTGTACCTCTCAAGCTCTTTGGTTTTTTGAAGGAGCTCATCTCTATAGCTTTCAGTCATCTCAGTAGATTTGATAAGAGCAGCTTTACATTCTTTAAAACTTTGAGTGAGCGTAGCGTTTGCCTTCTTTAATTGCTTTTGACTCTTTTTATTTTCAGTGACATATTTTTGTAAAGTAGCAATTAAATTAGCAAGCGCAATACGTTCCTCTTCATCATATTCATTTGCATGTTGATCATCCTCAGACTCATTATTGCACATGTCTGATGAATCGGGTGTGGTATTGCTATCAACCGTTTCCATCATACATGTGTCATTAATGGCATTGGGTAGATCACTATGCTCAGGAATATCACCAAACACATTATATTCATCAGTAGTGTGTACCTTATCGATTGGCTCAGTGTCAAAGATAGGGCCATTGTCATCTTCAGTGACTTTGAGAACTTCTTCAACCTTTGCCATGTACGAGTAATGTGCATCAAGCTCTTGATCAGAAACTTCATCACCAGTATCATCAAGCATGGCTCCTTCCTCAGCTGACAATTTAACCCCTGCTTCCATCTTTTTGCATAGCAGCATCTTTTCCTTGTGATAGCTGGAGTCTCTAACCCTTTTCGGCTTCCTGCATTCCTTTGCCATATGCCCATAACCTTGGCAATTAAAACATTGAATCCCACTCTGCTGAACCACTTGACTTCCAACCGTTTCCCTATTCTCAGTAGCAGCAGCAATCCTCTGAGTATCATACTTGGCAGTTTGTCGATCATATCTTGCAGAACCTTCAACATGCGTTGGATTATGTCGATCATACCTAGAAGGACTTTCACCACGTCGACGTCTGTCATACCTTGGAGGACTCTCAACATATCGGTTCTTTGTGTTAGATGATGTGCGAAGATTGTTGTTGGTGGGTTTGTAGATTTTCTTGTAAGTCTTCATTATGTAAGCAATTTGTTGTTTCATCTCTCGGTTCTTTTGAGCTTGGTCTTCATCACTATCTTCTTTAGATGAGGACTCACATGGTGGTGATGGTGCTCTTGGCGCTTTACCTCGAGATTTTGTGGAAGATGAAGACTTAGATGATGTGGAATATCGTGGTGAAGATGATGTATTGGAGTATGGATTAGGAGCACGAGAGTGAGGATCTTGAACATGTTGAGTGGTAGTCAGTAAAGCAAGTGGATTAGCCGTCTTGGCAACACGTTCAGCTCGAATCTCATTTGTTTCATTCTGAAATTGCTTCAAGATGTCAAAGAGTCGATGATATGAGACCTCGTCTAACTTTTCTTGTTGTTTCACCAAAGTGACGAACCGTGTCCACTCGGGTTGAAGTTGTTGAAGAAATTGAACAATGACTTGCATGGTGGAGACTTGCAGATTATTTCTTGTCATGTCATTTATCATCTTATAAAACCTGGAGTAGTAAGAGTCAATTGATTCTCCATCTCTTGAAGTAAACTTGCCAAAATTCCAAAACAAGTTTGTTTTGACATCTTGTTTGTTGAGTGATTCTCCTTGTTGCAAGCGTTCAATAGCAGTCCACATTTCATGTGCTGTAGGGCATGCATCAACCGTGGAATAAATATCATCTCCAATCCCACTTAAAACCATATAGATTGCTTCCTTCTCCGCATCATGCAAAGCACAATTTTCAGGTGTGAGATCAGCTCTTGTTTCATCACGTTCACTTGCAGGTATTGGATCAGTAGTATATGTGGCTGCTCTTGGAGGAATTGAGATCTTCTTGAATATATATGGTCTATGAGTAATACATTTCCTCAAGGCATCACCATTAGGTCTTGTGTCAAGGTATCGTATGAAACGTGATTGCCATTGAGCATACCTACCAGATACAAGCATTGGTGGTCTCTCTTTGTTACCCGCCACCATTATGTTGTTGTTCGTCACACGATATTCGGCAGTAGAATCCATCTCAATATTCTCTGAAATGATGAAGTGAAAATGGATCTTAAGTAGATTTGTTGTTGTTTAAATTCCGAAAATTGCAATTTTTCTCCAGTCCGGCAATAAATTCTCCAGTCCGACAAAAACGGTAGACCAAAAAATTTTGTATCGCCAAATTTTGAAATTGAGCTAGAAATGTCCTAAAACTAGTATAGAAAAAATTTGAATTTACTTGACGGAAAAATAGTAACTTTTTTTTTTATCTTCGTGTAAATGATATTCCGAAACTAGTCTAGATGGTGGCTAAGTCTAAAAAATACTCAAACAAAATTTAGCAAAACACATCATCGAAATCACTTATCGGAATCACCAAATCGGAATGTGATCGGAATGTCCTAATCGGAATGTCCCCTAATCGGAATACCCTTGTCGGAATAACCTAATCGAAATAACCTTGTCGGAAGACCCAAATCGGAATGCAAATCGGAATGCAAATCGGAATGCAATCGGAATATTTTTGTCCAGTCGGAATGATGATCGGAAAGCTGGTCTGAATGTGTAAACCCTTTTCCGATGCGACTGATCGGAATCTCTAATCCCTTTTCCGATTACACCAATCGGAATAATAGTGCTGTTACGAGATTTTGAGGTAAAAAGATGAATTTTTCGACAAGAAATCCGCGATTTTAACCAACCAAATGCGACCAAATCCCTACAACAGCTATATAGAAGATTTATATCACGATTTAGAGCATAGAAAACACAAAAAGAATCTTGAATTCGAGATGATTATAAGAGAAAATCACACGAACCAAGTAAAATGAACAAAGAATCACAAAACTACCCCATGGCGATTGATACCAATTGTTGTCCCATATATTTGTGATGATTAAACAATGAAGAAAGAAAGAAAAATAGATATGAGATGAAGAAGAGATGAATTCCTAGAGAGAGAAAGTAGTGAGAGAAAGTAGAGAGGAAGAGAGGATTAACTTGTGAATATTAGATTAGAAGTGAGAAAATTAACAACCAACCCTCCTAACATGCTAGGAGGGTAGTATATATAGCCCACCCACATGCGGGCTTTAATGGACTATATATTGGGCCGGGCTTGTCTTTTGGACTTTAATTAGTTTAAATCCAAGCCCGTAAACCACGACTAATTAACTACCTATTACAACGTTCTAACTAATGTTATAATAATAACCTATGACCGAGCATTCTTGTTTGACTCAATATTTTGAGGCTAACAGTGGATGCTTAGCCTATTAAATCAAAGTTTTGGGTTTTCGAGTCATCTATAGGATCTTGCAAATTCTTAGACTTTTTCAAGTTTAGAAATCGCATTTTAAAGTTCCCTTGATAAACAACTCTCTAGGATCAATTATAGGAACTTGCGAAAAGTTCTTGTTCTTAACCCGTGAGAGTTAAGACTTTCGCGTTTTATAGCTCCCTATATAAAAGCCTAGCAAAACTTGACTTAAACACGTTAAGGATACTAGCTAGTGTAAACTTAGATAAGTAAACTCGGGTTGAGTCAAAATATTCATGACTAAGAAAAAAAAACACTTTATTGAAATTTTATTCTAGCAAGGAAAGAAAATAACCATAACAAAGGAAAATACAACTATACAACTAGGCCAAAATAGATTAAAAATTTTGAAAAATGTCGAAAAATCAAATTTTCCGGTTAAAATAAGGGCAAATTCATGGAAAAGACCACTTACTTCGATAGAAGTCCCCCTACACTTGATATAAACATTGTCCTCAATGTTTAAGCATGTGGGAGTAAACTCCCCTACACTTATGACATTGTGCACTTTGTTTAAATCTTGCTAAGGAAAGGACAACTATAGTGAATTCAATGTGAAAATATAAGATATGAAATATTGAATCACAAGAGTTTAGGATAGAACCTGGAAGATGGGAGCACGGGATCACGGTTCGTCAAATGTCATCAAGAGTGGATCTTTGAAGCTTTAATCCCTGCACAGCACAAGAAACAAGAAAACAAACACAAACGGGGCTCCCCCTACACTTATTATGAAAGCAGTAAAGGATAGATCACGGGTTGCCTCCCGAGAAGCGCTTGTTTTTTATAACTGAGTCACGAGCCTAACTCGACCCAAAACTAGTTCATGGGAATCGTGGTGAGGGATGGAATCATCTCATGAGAGATGTCCTCACCAAAGTACGGCTTCAAACGCTGGCCATTCACCTTGAAATTAGGCCCATTTGGCTGAGAAAGCTCAATGGTCCCATATGGAAAGACTTTGGCGACGGTGAATGGACCAGACCAGCGGCTCTTCAACTTGCCAGAGAAGATCTTCAACCGAGAGTTAAAAAGAAAGACTTGATCACAAACGTGGAACTCTCGGTTCTTGATTCTTGCGTAGTGGATGATCTTGGTCTTCTCCTTGTAGATCAGCGAGTTCTCATAAGCTTCATTCCTCAGTTCATTTACTTCGTTGAGTTGAATCTTGCGATGATCACCGGCTTTGTTGATGTCGAAGTTAGCCCACTTCAAGGCCCAGTATGCCTTATGTTCCTGCTCGATGGGGAGGTGTCATGCTTTCCCGTACACAAGACGATAAGGTGTACAACCGATCGGCGTCTTATAGGCGGTACGGAAAGCCCACAAAGCATCATCTAACTTATCGGCCCACGCGGCACGATGCTCTCCCACAGTACGCTCCAGAATTCTCTTCAGTCCGCGGTTGGAAATCTCGGCTTGACCATTGGTTTGGGGATGATAAGCGGTGGAAAGACGGTGATTGACACCGAACTTAGCCATGACTCTTGCAAATTGATCATTGCAAAAATGTGTCCCGCGGTCACTGATGATAGCACGAGGAACGCTGAATCGAGAAAAGAGCTGCTTCAAAAAGTTCACAACCACCCTCGCATCGTTCGTAGGGAGAGCCTTGGCGTCAACCCATTTGGAAACGTAATAAACGGCTACGAGGATGTACTTGTTCCCTTTAGATGATGGAAATGGCCCCATAAAGTCGATGCCCCATACATCAAAGATTTCACATTCGTGTATGAAATTTTGAGGCATCTCGTCTTTATGTGTGATCTTGCCTTGTCTTTGGCAAGCATCACAATGTTTAACCACATCGTGAGCGTCACGATAAATGGTAGGCCAATAGAATCCATAGTCGAATACTTTCTTCGCGGTGTAATTGGGACCAAAGTGACCACCGGTGGGTCCTTTATGGCAAGCGTCAAGGATTTGTACCGCTGCCGGCCCATCAATACATCGACGAATAATCAGATCAGCACATTGTTTGAAAAGGTAAGGGTCGTACCAGAAATAATGTTCAATATCTTTAAAGAACTTTTTCTTTGGTTGGGACGTTAACCCTTCCTTGAGAATTCCACCCGCTAAGTAGTTTGCAATGTCCGCAAACCACATGGTGTCATCGAGATTGGATTTGATAGACATTAAGGCCTCAAGGGGAAAAGAGTCATTGATCTCTTTGTTCGGATGATCCCCTTGATAAGGATCCTCAAGTCTACTGAGATGATTTGTGGCTAGGTTTTCAGCTCCCTTTTTGTCACGAATTTCAATGTTGAATTCTTGAAGGAGCAAAACACAACGAAGAAGTCTTGACTTAGAATCTTGCTTAGTCATCAAGTACTTCAACGCGGAGTGATCGGTATACACGATGGTGATAGAAAGGACAAGATAGGGGCAGAACTTTTCAAAAGCATACACTACAGCTAAAAGCTCTTTTTCGGTAGTGGTATAATGCAATTGAGCCCCCGTCATTGTCTTGCTAGCATAATGGATTGTTTGGAAGTGTTTGTTCACTCCTTGTCCCAAAACCGCTCCAATAGCAAAGTCGCTAGCATCACACATCAATTCAAAAGGTAGCTCCCAATTAGGGGTAACCAAGACCGGTGCCTTAGTTAGCTTATCCTTAAGAAGATTGAAGGATTCAAGACACTCTTTGGAAAAAATGAAAGGAGTATCTTTTTCCAAGAGGTAGGTCATTGAGCGAGCGATTTTAGGAAAATCTTGAATGAATCGGCGATAGAAGCCCGCATGACCGAGGAAACTTCTCACACCCTTCAAGGTTGAAGGTGGAGGCAATTTAGCAATAACATCGACTTTAGCACGGTCCACTTCAAGACCGGCTTTGGAGATTTTGTGTCCTAGCACGATGCCCTCTTTTACCATGAAATGGCATTTTTCCCAATTTAGAACAAGGCGAGTGTCTTCACACCGCTTAAGCATACGTTCCAAATTGGCAAGGCAAGCAGAGAAAGAATCACCATAAACCGAGAAATCATCCATGAAGACTTCCATAGTTTCTTCAACCATGTCATGGAAGATAGCCATCATACACCTTTGAAATGTCCCAGGAGCATTGCATAAGCCGAAAGGCATTATTTTGTAGGAAAATGTTCCATAAGGACAAGTGAATGTGGTTTTCTCTTGGTCTTTAGGATCGATGGGAATTTGAAATTACCCGAAGAAACCGTCTAAAAAGCAGTAATAGTCATTACCCGCTAGACGTTCAAGCATTTGGTCCATGAAAGGAAGGGGAAAATGATCCTTTCTCGTAGCATCATTGAGTTTGCGGTAGTCTATACAAACTCTCCACCCTGTAACGAGACGAGTAGGAATCAACTCGTTGTTTTCATTGAGAACAACGGTGATTCCGCCTTTCTTAGTCACACAATGGACGAGACTAACCCACGGTGAATCCGAGATAGGATAGATCATTCTTGCATCAAGATGTTTGATAACCTCTTTTTTGATAACGTCATGGATCTTAGGATTCACCCTTCGTTGGCTTTGAATAGTGGGTTTAAAGTCGTCCTCCATGAGAATTTTATGTGTGCAGAAGTGAGGATCAATTCCACGAATGTCAGAGATCTTCCAAGCAATCGCTTTCTTGTGATTCTTCAGCACGGCGATAAGTCGGGATTTTTCTTCTTCTTTCAAGTCCTTAGCGATGATGACCGGTAACGTCTTGTTGTCTTCAAGGAAAACGTACTCGAGATGAGACAGAATATCCTTAAGCTCTAAATCCGGAGGATTTTCGATGGACGGCGTAGTCAACTTCGGATCATCGGTAGAGATAGCCTTAGGAGATTGTGGGGAAATATGGTCCTCATTGACAAGTTTCTCAATGGTACGAATGTCTTCATCCCAATCGGTGGGAGAATTATCATACTTAAGATCGAGAGGACCCAAGCTAGCTTCAAAATCATCCAAGTCACTTTCTCCAAAAGGAGTCAATGACGGAGCAATTGAGGCAACGGTCTCAACATTGGGTAGAGAAGAGAGAGTACTTTTGCAAGCATCATGAAAGTGTTCTTCACAAGCCTCATCGAGAACGTCAATGAAATTAACACTCTCGTTTTCCGAAGGCTGCTTAGAAAGTTTACCCATGTTGAAAACGATTTTATCGTCACCAACTCTCATGATTAATTCGCCAGCGGCTACATCAATGAGAGTGCGACCGGTCCTCATGAATGGACGTCCAACGATTAATGGAACACGGGGGTCCATCTCGTAGTCAACGACAACAAAATCCGCCGGGAAGGTGAATTTGTCGACAACAACAAAGACGTCTTCGGCTATCTCCACTGGATAAGCAACCGTACGGTTGGCTAATTCCAAAGTAATTCGTGTGGGGACTAGCTCGGGGAGAGATAATTGATTCCAAACACTTAATGGCATTAAGTTAATACTAGCACCTAGATCGGTCAGGGCCATGCAATTCTCTACTCCCGGGAAGTTGCAAGGAATCAAGAAACGACCCGAATCACCAAGTTTGTTGGGAAATTTCCTTAAGAGCACGGCGGAGCAGTTCTCATTAAGTTGGGTCTGAGCAATATCGAGAAGTTTCTCCTTATCACTGAGAAGATCTTTAAACATTTTAGCATATTTGGGCATGTGGGCGAGAGCTTCAGCAAAGGAGATATTGAAATTCAGTTGTTTGAACATTTTAAGAAAATTCGAAACCTGAATATCATCCTTGTTCTTCAATTTCTCTTTCCTCAACCTCGAAGGATAAGGTATATTGGGTTGAGATGAAGGCTTTGGGATAGAATTCACACTCACATCCTTGGGTGGTGGAGGGGTAGAAGTAGAAGGTGGTGAATTGGAGAAGTAGAAGTTGGAGGAATAGAAGAAGGAGGATTCGGAGAAGGAGACTCGTTTTCCTTTGTCACAATCACCGGTGTAGGTGTAGGAAGCTCGGGTTCCTTTAAACCTTTTCCACTGCGAGTGGTGATTGCTTTCATCTCCCCTCTTAGATTAACAACGGTGTTACTCGGAAGAGAACCCGATCTAGAGGCTTGATTACTAGGGAAGAAACTAGCCATCATATTCCTCAAGTCATTCGTTTGACTTGCCAAAGTGTTTCGCATATCAGCTCGAAGATCATTCCCTTGCTTAACCATATCTGCTTTCATGTTGGCCATTTCCCGCTGAAGATTTTGCACGATCACATCAATAGTCCTCATGTAGGTTTCAACATCTCTGTGTAAGGCGGTGAGTTGGTTGAGAGGTGGAGCATGGTAGGCGGGTGGTTGATAAGCAGGTTGTTGGTAAACTTGGTTGTTTCTTTGAGGTGGATATGGGTTTCTTTGGTTTTGATATGGAGTTGGAGCACGAGGTTGGTTTTGATTGTTGTGATTAAGGTTGTTTGGGTTTTGTGAGGGAAAACCAGGAGGTGAAAGAAAGTTGTTTGAGCGATAGCTGAGCAAGTTGCGGTCACCTTGAGGACGTGCTTGATAGCTTCCTGTAGCATAGGTACCGTTGGCGGCATACACATTTTCCAGATTGTCGTGAGTCGAAGGACAATCGGTGTATGAGTGAGATCCCCCGCATATATCACATGATTGGCTCAAAACATTAGCTTGGGCATTGAATTGTTTGGCATTGTTGGCAGTTTGTAAAGCAAGCGATTCCACAAGCGAAGTAAGCTTATCAATTCTTTTGTCGGCATCACTAGTACTAGCACTTGCTACATTAGTTCTAACACTCTTGGTTTGTACTCTAGATTTGTTCTCAATAATATCCCAAGCAGCGTTAGAAGACTTAACCAAAATATTACCCCCCGAGGCACTGTTTAGTGAATCTTGGTCATTCATGCTTAAACCATTGTAAAAAGTATTGATTTGATGTACTTTTGTTAAACCATGTTGTGGACACTTTCTTAAAAGTTCCTTAAAACGGTCCCAAGATTCACTAAAAGACTCACCGTACTTTTGTTCAAAGGTAATAATTTCATTCCGCAAAGCGGTAGTACGTGAGGGTGGGAAAAAGTAGTTGATAAACTTGGTCTCTAAATCCGTCCACTTAAGAATACTTTGTGGTGGTTCCTTATCAAGCCAATTCCGGGCTTGTCCCTCTAAAGAGAAAGGAAAAAGTTGCAAGCGAATCACTTCTTGTGATACCCCATTGTACTTAACCGTATTGGTAAGCTGAAGAAACCTTTTAATGTGGTCATGAGGATCATCAAGTGAGCGGCCCAAGAAGGGTTGAGCAGAGACCATTTGTATAAATCCAGATTTGAGTTCAAAGTTGTTGGCTCCAATCTCAGGTATGACAATTGCATCGGTGTTGCCTTCTACGTGCGATTGCGAAAGCTCGATCATTGGTTGATTGTTCATTGTGACAATTGGTTGAGTAATGACTTCGGCTTGAGCTACTCTCTTCTTACGAGCACGAGTACGCATGCACACCTACAAAAGGATTAGAAAAATAGAAAGGAAATATTTTTAGTTTTTATGGTTTTTCAATTTTTTTTTGTATTTTTGAAGATTTTATATTTTTTTAGGATTTTTGAAAGTTTTAAAGCAAGGAAAATAACGTTCAACGATGAACAGATCCCAAAATCCAACGCGTCTCTCACTTATAACCTTTAATCTTAACGAAAAGAGCCGGCAGCGGCGCCATTTAATACACGGCTTTTACACCAAGTATAAAAGTTCGTTGTTCCGATCTTTTCAAATTGACTATTGGTTCAAAGTGCGACTCAATTGTTCTTGGTGGAAGATAAATGGTTTGGTTGATTATCTATTTTAAACTAATAGCAAATAAGTAAATGTCGTTGAGTAAAATAAGAGCTTAAAAGATTAAACTAAAATAACGAGTTAAAAATAAATGCTTGAAAATTTAAAGACAATATTATAAAAATACTTGAACACTTAATAAATCTAAAACATGAAAACTTTGTAAAAACAAGAACTAATCCAAACCCTAATCGGAATATTGGTCGGAAAGACATGTCGGAATACACCCTGGTCAGAATGTTGGTACAATCGGAATCCAGAACAAGAAAGCCGTCGGAATATGGGAATAATGAGCTATCGGAATGCTTAGAAAATAGGTCCAATCGGAATACCAAAAATTGAGTCAAATCGGAATGTTATACAAGACAACCAATCGGAATGTCAACAAAGCCCACAATCGGAATAATTAAACCCTATTCCGATTAGGCGATCGGAATAGGGAGATGCAAATCGAAATAGCTGAAACCCTAATCCGATCAGGGGATCGGAATAAGGGGGATAGTCGGAATGTTTGATCGGAAAGGGGTTTACCCTTTCTGATTACCTTATGATTTGGAAAATAAACAAGGTGATAAGCTAATTCGATAAGCTAACACCAAAACTTGGACGAATCCAATATGAAAAAGACTAAATAAGCACAAATAACAACTTTTCCAACTTAAAATAAGCAATCTTTTAAATCAAACCATAAAAGATGAAACTTTTTAAGAAAACTTTTAAAAGTAAATAAGCTAAAAATATGAATAAGCCAATAAGCACAAGAATCTTAATGCTTATTCGTATGAAAGCTTAAGTATGAATAAAAAGATTAACTTTTTAAGCACGAAAACATCAAGATCAACACGGATCAAATATATTTTGCACCAAAATTAACTAAAAATAAAGAAAGGTAGAAAGAGATGAAAGATTAAAATCTTAACTTGAACTTGATTAATGGAATTCAAATACAAAAGTTTTCATATTGAAAGATTAAAAGAAAGAAAAGATGAAAACTTAGTGAGAGAAAGTTGAGAACTTTCTCTCTCTAAAACTAGAAAAAATGAAAAAAGAAAACTAACTACTCAAAAACTAACCAACCCTCCTAATGTGTATTAAGAGGGTATTTATAGGGAAAATGGGAAGGTGTGCATGTGTTGCCTCTTCTTTCTTTCTTCTCGACTCGATTTAAATCCTTTGTCTTTCTCGACGTCGTCTCGGGATTTGTCGATGTATATTGAACTTGTCTTGTAATTTTCTTCTTCAATTAGACTTAAGTTCTTCGGCTTCATTAAACTTCCGTCTTTAGACTTTTTCTTCAATAAATCTTCAGAATAGGCCTTGGACTTCCGTTCTTTTTGCACTCTTGATCTTTTGCCTTCGTCTTTTCTCGTTTTCTTCGATAAAAGCCAGTGAAAGCCCGTGTTTTCTTCCTTTTTCAACTTTTGGTCCTAAAATACAATAAAAACACAAACCACGCATAATTCCGACTTTTACGACATAAAATACACGTTTTGGTCTTGTTATTATTGGAATTAAGTGGTAAAAGGATAAGTGTTTTCACACTTATTAGAGTTCAAAAACGTAAATACGTAATTCTAAGGTTTCCGGTTTAGTCGTAAAGGACGTTAAATTATAATCGTAAGTCCTAATCTCTTCTCGTAAATTTGTGAGTTTATGAACCAACACAAATTTAAAATCTCAAAATAATATTCACGGATAAATTTATTTCCTGAAATGTCGGACTGTCACCAAAACGGTGTATGTAAACGTAAGCACGTAACGTAGAATCCTTCGGTTTAGACGTAGTCGATGATACTTCAAGACGTAAATCCAAATTTCTTCCCAAAAATAAGTGAGTTCATAATATAACATTAAAATAATTTTTTTAAATAATATTTGTGAATAGAATATCAACCATAAATTGACGGATTGTCACATAATCGTAAAACAATATCAGATTTATTTATAAGGTGACATTATGACAATGTATAAAGTAGCCAAAGGTTTGCAAAAATTGGCAAATAGTAGCTCATAAAACAACGAATGAAATGGTTACAAGTTGATAAGGTTTCAAAAGGTTATAAGGTTTAGACGAAAACGCCATGAGACACGTGATGAGAATGTCGAAGAAGAATGTGAAATGAGTCGTATATATAAAAAGAATAAATTAATCAATCCATAAGAATAAATCAAATGACAAATGAGTCGTATATATAAAAAGAATAAATCAATGAGTCGTATATATAAAAAAATAAATCAAATTACAAATAAAAAAATATAATAACATCGAATGACAAATGAGTCGTATATATAAAAAGAATAAATCAATCCATATATGTATTCTATGTAAGATACTCGACACAACATGCTTTTAAGAAACTATATTATTCATTTTCAAATTACACCATTAATCCGGTAATTGCTAATCCTGTAAAGTTTCTATTTTTAAACATTTTCACATGCAAGCAATATTCGTTAGTTGTAAAATAATATTTGTTAAAATTTAACGATCTCAAATGAACTCAAAACTGCTTAGAATCGTTTAAAACTCATGTTCTGAATTTTCTATCAGATTTAACTTTTAATATGAGCTGATTTATTGACCCGATAAACGACATCTCCAAGACTCGGAGTCTAAAGCATTTTGATGCAAATCGTTGTTTCAGACGACTTTCTAGTTTTACCCGAGACCTAAAACCCAATATAAAATGACTAAAATACCCCTGCAAGTTCTGTGCTGGTTTGACTATTTTATTTTAATAACGCATGTTTTACTCTTAAGTTTTGACCTGTTTATACTGCCCTTGCAGTTTCTGCATAAAATGTATTTTTCGACACTTCCTAACCACTCAATATATATATATATATATATATATATATACATGTCTTGTGGATTTTTACAACAACGAAAAATAATTCTCATAATGAGCATCAAATAAAAATATAGCATAATGAATGACAAAAGATGCTTCAAGGTATCCAACAAGAAATTTAGGAAGCAAAACGGTGAATGACGTTCATAATTTAAGTTTCAAGGTGCAAAGTAGGCAAATCTCCTTGGTGCCACGATTGTCCAAAAACACAAAACATAACAAGAAAAGAATGGAACATTAACGGGTTGCACTCCGGGGGCAAGAAAGTTAATGAAAGAGGATAATACAAGTTTATAGATGTAAAATCGTATTCAAATCTAGCGCCATAATCTAGACGATGATTTATAAAATGACGATGACGTTACCGAGATATAAGCGAACAATACACTTCGGAGTCGATACATATAAATGTCAATGAATTAAATCTTCGTATACCGTGTAAAACGGTGATAAAAATCAACAAAATATTATGAAAAACCATGATATTATTCAACACGATTATAGGAAGTGTTTCAAAATGTGTGACTCACACGATAGCGGTTAGTCTTTTCCAGGGATACATTGAGCTACACAATGGTCTAGAGACTACGTTTCAAGACGTCCAAGCACAAACAGCCGGAAAACGATTTGGATATCTATATAGATATCACAAAGGGTTAAACAATGAAAGTAACGCGCGCAGATGAAGGTATGTAAGGTCATAATATAATTTTTTTTTGGCAATAAAAGCAATTTAAATACTTTAAAAATAAATAAAGAAAGATCTTGAAAATTCATTGTATTTATTTAAGTTAATCATTAATAAATGATAAACTTTTATCGAAAAGTTTAACGACATAAATATATATCGATAAAGGGATCCTAGATATAAATATATATCCATAAATGGATCATAGTATTTATTTACAAATACTTACCAATAAGGTATACGTAATAACGTATGCTAAAATTGTAATCCCAAAAGTAGCTTGAACTTGAAGTCACGCGAAGTCATGTGCACCGACTCTTTGAAAAATAAAAACTGACAGTTATAGTTTAGGTTTTTAAAATAAAGACCTAGTTCTCTATAACTCATGGCTCTGGTACCATTCTTTAACACCCCCAAATTTACACGCAGCGGAATATATCTTTGGGTGCTAAACAATGGTATAAAAACACACAATTTATAAAGAACGACTCGAAAAGAGACGTATCAAATTTATCGTTCCTAAAACATTCATCAGAGTAGCGTAGTGCCAAGTAATCGTTACCAAAAGATAAGTTAAAACAACATATTAGTTTGTTTTAAAAATGGAACGATAAATAAATCAAAGAGTTTGAACAACAAAAGCAGTGCACAACTTCATTCCCGTGACCTCCAAGCTTCCACTTCTTGATTACCTGAAATGGAATAAAATAGTTTAAAAGGGTAGAAAATGTAAATTGTAAATTTTGAAATATTTACGAGACTCGGGTTTCGTAAAAATACTTTTTAAAAGTTTAAACGCACGCGAAAAATAATAATATAACGACTCGATACGTAATTAAAACGATATCGTCGAAAGTATTAAATATCGAAACGATCGATAATAAAATATAAAATTTTAGGCATCCGTCGGTATCGCGATCACTAGTAGTCCTCGTTGCTCGTCAAAATATTAAAATATAATATTCAATATCGGTTTCAACTTAAACCATTAAGAATAATAGTATTTAACGTTATAAAATAATTCAAAATAATTGAAAATAGAATTAAATTATGACCTATTTTTACGGGTTTTACAAGGGCTTCCTACCATATGTTTTCAAAATGATCTCACATGTACTGCTTGTCAAAAAGGAAAACAACATAGAACCTCTTGTAAGACCATGACTATCAATTCTGTGACTAAGCCTTTGCAACTCTTACATATGGATTTATTTGGTAAAGTTTATGTTAGGAGTATTAGTCACAAGACCTTTTTCCTAGTTATAACTGATGATTATGGTATATTCAGTTGGGTTTTCTTTTTAAAACTTAAGAGTGAAACCAATGAATTTCTTAAAGACTTTATCACCTTAGCTGAGAAACAATTCACTAAACAAGTCTTATTGATTAGGACAGATAATGGGACAGAGTTTCAGAATGTTAAATTTGATGAATTCTGCAGGTCTAAAGGAATCAAGAGACAATTTAGTAATCCTAGGACTCCACAACAAAATGGAGTAGCTGAAAGGAAGAATAGGACACTAATTGAGGCTTCTAGAACTATGCTGGTTGATTCTCTTTTGCCAAACACCTTTTGGGAAGAAGCAATCAATACTGCATGCTATGTGCTAAATAGAGTTTTAGTGACTAAGCCTCATAACAAAACACCTTATGAACTTTTGACTGGTATTAAGCCAAAATTAAGTCTTTTAAGACCTTTTGGGTGTCATGTGTCTATTTTAAATACTCTTGATCAGTTGGGCAAGTTTGATGGAAAGTATGATCCAAGATATCTAGTAGGGTATTCTTTACAAAGTAGGGCATATAGAGTTTTTAATTTGACATCAGCTAAAGTTGAAGAAAATGCCCATGTCAATTTCTTAGAGAATAAACCCAATGTTCTAGGAATAGGTTATGCTTGGATGTTTGATTTGGATTATCTAACTAACTCCATGAATTACTATTCTGTGCAACAAGACTATCAAACTAACAATGCAGGTAAGACTAGTACAACTAGCTCAGGTACTCATAAAGAAATTCCTTCTTCCTCAGACTCTCAAGATGATGATGATGTTCATATTTATGTACCACATCTGCCTACTGTCTCACCAACAGTTGTTAGCCCCCAACAGAAGCAACCAGTGATACCTAATGATGATCAAGCCTCACATGATGAACTTAAGAGGCTTATAGATCAAGAAAAGAATGCTACAACAAATGTTAAGCACTCAGGAGAAAAAACTTTGGAATCATAAAGCTCAGCATTACATTTACAACCTAGCGGTACTTCATCTGCAATTAGTGCTAAGACAAATTCTGAAAAATATGTTGATTCACTAGAAGACATTCTTCAAGTACCAGACAATGAAGATGCTTATGCTAGTCCAAAGGAAGGAATATTCTCAAAAGCTTCCTATCATGAGCAGGGTGCAGTGACTAATTTCAATAACTTGAAAACTGAAATACGAGTCAGTCCTATTCCCACTCATAGAGTCAACAAACAACCATCCTATAGCTTAAATCATTGGAGACCCAAATTCTGCTGTGCAAACCAGAAGACAAATTCAAGCTAGTGATGAAACTCATGCACTTGTGAGTTATGTCAAACAACAGAGAACAAATCATAAAGATACTCATAATTGTTTATTTGCCTAATTCTTATCACAAGTAGAGCCTAAGAATATTTCTCAAGATCTTGATGAAGATAGTTGGATAGATGCCATGCAAGAAGAGCTAATGCAATTTGAACTACAAAAGGTTTAGATTCTTGTAGATCTCCCTTCTGGAAAGAGAGTCATTGGTACTAGGTGGATCTTCAGGAACAAAAAGGATGAAAGAGGTGTTGTTGTGACGAACAAAGCTAGGCTTGTTGCTTAATACTGTAGACAAGAAGAAGGAATAGACTATGATGAGGTTTTGCACCAGTGGCAAGGATTGAAGCCATTAGGTTATTTTTAGCGTTTGCATCATATATGGGATTTATAGTCTATCAAATGGATGTGAAACGTGCTTTTCTTTATGGCACTATCTTAGAGGAGGTATATGTCTCACAACCTCAAGGTTTTGTAGATCCAAAGTTACCCAACATAGTCTACAAAGTTAATAATGCTCTTTGTGGTCTTCATCAAGCTCCCAGAGCTTGGTATGCAACTCTGTCTAATTGTCCTTTGGAACATGGATATAGGAGGGGGACTATTGACAAGACTCTTTTCATCAAGAAGAATGCAAAGGACATCATATTAGTTCATGTATATGTAGATGACAAAATATTTGGTTCAACCAAGAAGTCATGGTGTGAAGAGTTTGAAGCTTTAATGAAAGGAAGATTTCAGATGAGTTCTATGGGAGAACATACTTTCTTTTTAGGACTTCAACTCAAACAAAGGAAATATAGAATATTTATCATTCAAGATAAGTATGTTTCTGAAATCTTGAAGAAATTTTCTAGTATGGATAAAAGATGTGCAAGTACACCTTTTCAAGCCAAGAAGTCTCTATCAAAAGATGAACATGGTGAAAATGTTGATCTTCATTTCAATGATTGGTTCATTGATGTATCTTACTGCTTCAAGGCCAGATATAATGTTTGTTGTGTGTGCTTGTTCAAGGTCTCAAGTCAATCCAAAGGTTTCACATCTACAAGCTTTGAAAAGGAATTTTAAGTATATCAAAGGAAAACCTAACTTAGGATTATGGTATCCTAGAGATTCTATATTTGACTTAGAAGCTTACTCAGACAATGATTATGCTGTAGCCAATCATGATAGGAAATCCACAACAGGAGGTTGTCAATTCCTAGGCAGAAGACTCACTTCATGGTAGTGTAAGAAGCAAACTATTTTTGCTACTTCTACAACTGAAGTTGAATATGTAGCTGCTGCTCATTGGTGTGGAAAAGTACTTTGGATTCAAAATCAGTTGTTAGATTATGGTTTCAACTTCATGAATACTAAAATCTACATTGATAACGAAAGTACTATCTACATTGTCAAAAATCCAGTCTTTCACTCCAAAACCAAGCATAATGAAATACGACATCACTTTATAATAGGTGCTTATCACAAAAAGATTATATAGGTGTTTAAGGCAGGTTTCATGAATAATATTAGTCGGAATGAGGGTGGTGTTGGTACATCAAATAGCTTTGAGATTCTAAATCAATCTGATTCGGAGGTAGAAGAGGTTGAGAATGTCTATGATGAAGCTGCATACTTATATCATGACAAGAGGGATAAAGCTAAATGAAGACAAGAATAAATATTTGATTTTATTTTGTTCTATTTTTTAGGTGTGTAAATGTATATGGCATGTCATATACATCGTTGTAGGCGTTTATCAAGCGTTTAGCTTGAGGTTAATGTGGTATTTCAGCCACATTCCATCTGTACTTCAATGTTTTTTGGTGTAATATATTTTACCGGGGATAGTCCCTTTTACCCAAAAAAAAAAAAGAACAATACAGATAACAATGTAGCTGATTTATACCAAGGCGTTTGAAATTAAGAGATTTGAGTTATTGGTGACAAATATTGATATGCTCAACCAATAATTGTTGCATATGTTTAGGCGAGATAACATGTGACAACCGCGGTTTGAGGTTCGTCACTTAGTTTTATTTTGTGCTAGTTACGTGTCTTTACGTGTTTATGGCTAATTGGCGTGTATAGATTGTGGTTTGGATATCGTTTCCGGTACGGGGTACCTTGTGAGTGAAACGATGTGTGATGATTTCATGTTCATGAGCTCACATGGTAGTGACTATGAAATGAGATGGTGTTATTTAGTGGTTTACGTATACGTATATGTATTATAGAAAATCATATTTTTACGATTTACGGTTTAGCATTTCGAGGTCTCGGATGAGGTATTTAGTTACGGGATTATTTTTCGGGATGGTTTTAAGTAATTTAGGACTTAGTTATTTAGTTTATTTCATATTTCAAGAGTTTTTATAAAACTGTATATTTTACGTCTTTTACGGTATACGCGTAAATTTGACTAGTTTTACGGTTTTGAGGTTCGGGAGGCTTTAGAAGCTGAAATAAATTAAGGGAATTTAAGGTATAATAATTAATAGTTAATTTACAGTAATATAGTTAAAAAAGTCGTCCATAGGGCGTTGGGCTTGGTTTTGGACCAAATTTTGCTTAAGGAAAGGAAGGGGAGCCTAGTTTGAGTACTATTAGGCTTCCTGGTTAGTTTTAATTACCCATATTACTCCCTTTAGCCCCCAATACGATTTTTATTTCTCCCAAACCTAATATGAGTCGTGATTAACAATGGTGGATGAAGAAAACCCAATTATTCAATTATGGTTTAAGGTATGCGCTAAAACTATGCTTAATGAACGTTTAATTTACGTATGTAACCTAATATGATGGATTAGGGTTTGACATTCATAATTTTTAATTAGATTTTGTTAATAATCTGTAATTAATGATGTAATTAATAGGTTTTTATCATTGGAAATTGTTTTTAGGTTTTAATTAGGGTTTATGTATAATTAAATAGGTTAATTTAATTAAATTCGTTTTCTAAAAACTGGGCATAATTTTAAGTCAACTGTTTTAATGATATCTAGAGTTATATAATCTCTTATTTTGTGATCCAAGTATCACTGGAAAGTTATTTGACTTGGCTTTCAAATGCAAGAAACGAGAACTAAATTGGAGGTCGGGAAGTGGGTCAAAAACAGGTTACAACAGTCGGAGGTCAAAACAGTTTTGAAATCAGCCTGTTTTCTTTTTATGTTTTGGGTTGTTTGGGGTACTTAGGGTTTTATTGGGACTTTCAAACGAACATGGGAGTTGTTTTATATATTATAGGAAGTATCTGCATTTTTTTTAAGATTGTGAGTTAGGGTAAGACCCCCTAATCATAACAAACTTTTTGTATGTTCAAAATCAGTAAAATCCGGATAGACAAAAGTATATATATATATATATATATATATATATCGGGGCCTCAACAGTAACTTTAAGGTTGGGGCAAAAAGGAGGAGTTATCTAACATATGTACGGGCATAGGGTTTCCTTTAGAGAGGTCATGGGTATGGTTAGGTGGTGTTTGACTTATAGTTTGGAGACCTAAAAACCGAGACTATTTTGGGTAAAATGTTAACGGGACGGGTTATGAAGTAAACTAAGTTAAGGGCTTTATAGAGGGGTGTAATAAGATGCTTAGAGCATATAAATGAGGTATATATATGGGAGAAGTCTAGATGTCCATCATAGGTTGATGAACCATCTTTGTGTTGTGTTCATGTTTTGATTTTATGTTTTTGTTTGTTAGCTTTTTGCTAGTGCACGGATTATTGGGAGAAGCTCAATCAGGTGAGTTTCATAGTCCCATATCTTTTAATGATTTTCACTTCCAGATGGGATGGAAGAGACACTGTCTTGTTTTTATAAATTATGTTGTGAATGTTTTGTGTTTGGTGATGGACTTGTGCATACTTATGTGATTAACTGCTAACTGATTCATGATTGCTTTGTGATTTGACTTGGTACCAAGGGGATGTTGACAAGGCGGGGCCTTGGGGAGGTACATAGATGTGTGAGCATATATGGGACCAATTTATAATGACAAGTCGGGGCCTTGGGATTGGTACGTAGGTGTATGAGCGCCTACGGGACCATGGTGTTTGGTAAGGCTAGGAGCCTTGGATTTGGTTTGGTTTGTTAAATCTTGAATATTAGTTGTTAATGCATGCTTGTATCACATTGTCCATATGTTCTTTTGTTAGTGGTTGTTGTTCACAGCTTATGGTTTGATTTTTGCGTTGGAGTCTAAACCTATGACTCTCACCAACTTTATGTTGACGTATTTTAGTGTCTCTTTCAGGTGAGAATGTGGTTAAGCTTAAGAATAGAAGTGGCTAGTTTTGGAGGCATTAGGATTGCATATAGAAGGAGATCCCCGTTCCTTCTTAGTTTCTTTTGTTTGTTTAATAAGTGATACTGTTGACACCTATATGTTTGCTTTGTTTATGTATTGTTTGTCTTGGGTAAGAGGTAGGACTGTTACCTACTTGCCTAGACTCCTGCTTTGTTGAGATATTGTCATGACATTTATGTCACCATTTTATGACATTTCTTAGTTCATTTAGTTATCTCTATAGACACGCCATGTTGTGATGATATCCATACGTCGCGCCCCATATTCCGCCATGATGGGGTGTGACAGAATGGTATCAGAGACAATGGTTATAGAGAATTAGGTTGCCTAGTCTAGTAACCTAGTCTATAGCTTAAGGGTCCCTGCATATAGGTGTCATAGGAGTATTTGTGAATTTTATATTAATTAAAGTTTTCTGGATGTTATTGGTTTTTAGTTGCGATGTTTGTTAAGTTTTGACTAGTATGGGTTGAACCATAGTATTTCATACTTAGCCACATGTTATTTACTTTTTGGGTTGTGACTAGTGCGGGTTGAACCATAATCGTCCACGCTAGTCATTGTTGTATTTTGCTTAAATTATACATTATAGTAAATAACTTGGTACAAGGTAGTTTCTATCTTTTGTTGAGTTATTTTATGTACCTGAGGTATGTTATTTTTTTTATGTTTAAGTCATGTTCCCTAAGAATCGTGTGGTGGTTCGAGTTACTAGGAGTACATGGGTAGGAAGGATTTTAAGGTGTTTCCATTCTGATGGGTGACATGACTTATAATTGATTATGTTTTCGTTTTGGATTTTGTCTATGTTGTTTTAGCTAGACTATGGATTTCTGTATTCCAAGAGTTTGACTATGTAATTTTATTAGTTGGAGTTTTTGACCTTATTGTTTATGTGGTTATGTGCTTAGATGAGTTGATGGATTTATGTGTTATGTGTTGTATTGATTCTTATAAGTGTCATCATAGGAGGGAGTGCATTGGGGAAAGGGTAATTATATAAGTATGGTGGCCAACATAGTTATACAAGTACCACAACTTCAATGGGTTCCTAAGTATGATTGCATGAAAGAGGGTTAGTACTTGCTTGTATATGATGAGATGTGCATTATTGGTATATGTATAGTATATAGGTTTATGTAACGGTTGCCTACGATATGGATATTTTTTGAGTGTGTTATTGTTTTGGGTTATAGTCATGTTGTGTGATTATGGGGTCACACGATATGGACTGGTTTTAGTGATGGGTTTTATGCCTTGTGGTAAGATGGTGGTTACTCGTAGGAAAAAAAAACGAGTGTATGACGCGATTAGTTGATCTGACATGTATGGTAACGAGTATGTTTTGGGTGATTTAATAGGTATATATATGCGGATTTATATATACTACTATGTGTTAAGTTATGGTATATGGTCGTTCACTAGTTATTATAACTTGAACGTACCTGGTGTTTGTTCGTGTTTTATTGTGCTGGAGTTTGATGGAGTTCCAACGACGTTTTGAGTCTTTTGGATGTGTGTCTACATTCGGGTATGTATTTTTATTAATGTGAACTACTAAATTTTCTTGCAAATAAGTCTGGCTAATTATAGGAAACGATTTTGAAAATAATTTGTAAGTGTATGGTATGATATCGTAACTTACATTTTTTTTAGTTGTAGTAGTAAGTTATAAAAAAAGTTGTCTTGAAAATAATTGGTTTAGTCTTCTATGTAACATGTGATAATATATTTTAAAGGGGTAAAGAAATTTTACAATAATTTTCTTAAGTGGAGTTAAAATTTTAGAATAATTTAACTAAGACGGAAGAGTAAAAAAAAGAGATTTTATTATAGTAATGATAATAATAACACCACACCTTGTAAACGTGTAGTAGTTTAGTTATAACCAACCTAAATGGAAGAAAAAAAACAGTGTATTTTATAAACATGTGTTGGTTTCATAATAACAAGTGAAATAAGTTTAATATGGGTAAACAAGATAATAGTTAGAATAAGATTGTAGTATACTAACTAGTTGATATCTTGATAGAATGATGAAGATAAAGGATTAGTTATTGGTTAAAAATGAGTATGATTGATTTTAGTAGTATTGGAGTTTGGTTCTTATGAGAAGTAACTAATTGGGACGAAAGTTTAAAAATTTTCTAAGGTATCGAGATTTGGTAATAATAATCGTGAAGAGTCTAAATTTTTCGTTGTTGGCACACTCCATTGATCTTTCAGATTACATTGTTTTGTTTTCAGTTGTTTTGGCTAGGGTTCGTTTTACCCTATATTTTATTGGTACACGATTGTTTGGAATTCTTTTGTTACGCGTCATAGCTGATTTAGTTGTGCGGTTGTGGAAACGTTAGGATGAGAGGATAGAGTTGGGTAGTATTACTTATGGTTAGATATTAGAATGGAGAAATGTGTTTTGGTTTAAAGGTTGTGTTGAAGGAATGATTAAGATTTGTGGAGTTTGGAAACTTTGATTGGTTACGGGAATAAGAGAGTAAGTAAAGTTAGTTGACTGGTAGTGGGAACGAGAAGTCATGCTATGAGAAGTTGGTTGAAGTACCATTAGGAGATTGATGAAAGTACTAGCGGATGTGAGGGTAGAGTAGAAAGTTTATACTAATGGAAAGGTTGGGTAAATAACACGCAAGGGATTGGTATAGTTATACAGGCAAGGTAGTAGTAGACACGTGAAGGAAAAGAGGAATGTGAAAGAATGATTGGTAGGAGGCTGATTAACGGTGAAGTACAACAAGTAAGGAAGAGTGAGCCATTGAGGGGTTGAAGTACTTTTAGAAATATTGTGGTAGATGAGTTGAAGTTAGAAGCTACTGGTAGTGTGAAGTTCCTAGGTAACATCATGGAGACGAGAAGGAGTGCGTAAAGAGCTACATCGCGAAGCAAGGAGCTGAAAGGACTACGTGTCGGTTGCAGTAAGGATGCAAGAGATTTCGAAGGAGTCACAAAAGTTGCGAGGACTGGAAAGGTGACAAGCAATATGATGGGAAATTTACGTATGATTCGTGACGAAGAAGGGCAGATCGAGTATCAGAGTGGAGCTACAAAGAGCTGAACCGGTGGACCGTGATGAAATGAATACATGACATGGGAGATTAAGAACTCGTGGAAGTAACAAGGGGAGTCGAGTGACTACGCGGATTGAATTTTTGTGGCAATCAATATCGAGGGATGAGAAGTGAAGCTGAGCTGAATAAGTTTCGTGGAGAAGTGATTAGAGAGTCGGTTTTGTGAAGGGGTTATGAAAGATCTTTGGAAGAGACAGCTATGCATTATCTAATGCACTAGTGATTTCCATAGATTTGATGAATGAAGTATGGAATTTTTGTTGGACGAGATAGTGTAGGAATAAGGGAGAACCATGGAAGGAGAGAACAAAGTATTCCTAGAAGATGATGATTAAAAATGCCTCATGTTGGGTGCAAGATCAAAATAGAAGTATGAGATTTGAATAAGAATTCAAAATGTGGCTTAGTAGACAAATGGAAACTAATGTGGGTATAAGATGAGAGTGTGATCCACATGGAATCACATGAAACTCTAGTCTGTCCCTATTAGGAGGGAGTAGGAGAACTGGTTGTGAGAAAAAAAAACAAGTGAAGCTACTTGGAAAATTTTGGCGTATAGATGACTAGATAGACTTAGTTAGTGGAGTTGGATTGTTATATCTGCCTAGAATGCTAGAGGCATTTGCGGTACGAGACGTAGAGAATGATCTATACAGATCATGAACGTCTCCAACACATATTTAATCATCTTGATTGAACATTTGGAAAAGGTGATGGGTGGAGTTAAGTGATGAAAGAAAAGTGCAAGGCCAAGTACCATATGGGAAAGGCAAGCATGGTTGATGAGACATGGAATAAGAAGAATGAAGTGAAGCTGAGACGAACTTGAACTATATGGATGACGTATTAGGGTGGTTTGGATGAAGGATGTAGGTTGCCCGAGTTGAGTTGTCTAAAGCAGAGAACGCGTCAACAGGTATGTTGCGTGGCTTGGACAATCATATGGAGAAATGGGACGTAGACTATACTTCCTACATAGATAGGAGTAGCTTAGAAAGGGTGATGTAAGGACGAAATTGGAGAAAGGGATACATAATGGGGTGGAGGAATAAGTACGACGAGAGTTGGGTGATAGTCGATAGACTAACTAATTCATCTCATATTTCAAGAGGAATGAGATGTCACGTAGTTGAGAAGTTGGAAGGATTGCGTACGGATGTGATGGAATAGAGGGTTTTGCGTAAAAGTTAGCCTAATATGTATGGAATGCCTTATGAAGGATTATGGCAAGGGAAGAAACGATGGGAAGCATCACATCGTGATGTATGGTAGGAGTTGAGAAAGAAGAAGGAAGTGTGTATAGAAGCGAAGCATGAATGAAATAGGTCGAGATAGGAACCGAAGGTAAAACTTTGGTAGAGCTTAATGAGTAGAATAAAGCACAACGCAGGCTATTACTGTCGTAGTGTGGAAAAGAAAATGGCACTGACCTATACTGATTATTTTGGAGGCTTAGTATCGATAATCGAATGGATGAGGAGTTATAGGTGTGATGTGCCATAGGGACGAAGGGCTTGGTCTAACTGAGACAAGATGAGGAGCAATATGACCTTGAAGGTAGGACATTGTGTAGGTATCAAGGAAGTGTTGGGTATAAAAAAATCATGAAGAAAAGTGAGAAAGAAGTGTATAGGTGCTACTAGTGAGCTATCCAAATTTAATGGAAGTAGTTGTAGCATGGGTTTGGATGGCAATTGATAGACTAACTAAGATAACCGTCCTTTTGATGATGTGTATAGATCATAAGTTGATTTGGATTGGAAGAACTAAAGAATATGTGAAAGACCGTCATAGGTCACTTTGTAAGGAAATTGGAATTTTTAAGTAGTTTGGGGTACGGACTAAAGGGAGTTGATGAACATGATTGGATATGAGTGTATCCAGCTAACTGGAAAAGGATGGGCAAGTGAGATATTTATACAACCTTAGGAGTTACACTGAGGGCATGAGTGATTGATTTAGAGGGAGTTAGGAAACTCTTTAGCTATGGCTGAGTTTTCATATAATGATAGTTATCATACTAGAAGTCGATAAATGCCATTTGAGGCACTATATGAAAGGATAGGGTGAGTTGTCCTCATTGTGGACTAGAATTGGTAAAAGAGGCTCCTAATGTGGTAATGGTGTTTGTAGAAAGGATGAGAGCAACAAGGGATGCTATATTGAAAAGGAGGAAACCACTAGAGTTTAGTGACAAAGTTATGTAGGAAGTTTCACCCATAGTAACGGGTGGTATGTTTTAGTAAAATGGAAGAGTTGATGTAGAGTTTTGTAGGTCCATTTATGATCTTTGGAAAGATCGGACCAGTAGCTTATGCGCATAGAATTACCTGGGGGAAATGAGTGGTATACATGTTATATTTCGTGTATTAAGATTGGTAAATGTTGTTTGAGAATGCATATTTGCATGTACGGTTATTCGGGATTTGTGTTAATAAGGGTTTGTGTTATCAAAGATTCATTTGTGAGTTTTATTGACTGTGAGGTCAAGAGTTTGGCAATGAATTTAAATATTGTTGGTTAGTATATGTGGTAATTTGAGACTTGAACTAAAGTTCACGTGGAAATGAGAGGAGTTCATTTAGAACAAGTATCCTCAGTTGTTTGCTAATGGTATGTTTGATCCTAAGGAGTAAATCTCGGTACGAGATTTCTATTAGGAGGGAGTGATGTGACAACCGCGGTTTTGAGGTTCGTCACTTAGTTTTATTTTGTGCTAGTTACGTGTCTTTACGTGTTTATGTTCTAATTGGCGTGTATAGATTGTGGTTTGGATATCGTTTCTGGTACGGGGTACCTTGTGAGTGAAACGATGTGTGATGATTTCATGTTCATGAGCTCACATGGTAGTGACTATGAAATGAGATGGTGTTATTTAGTGGTTTACGTATACGTATATGTATTATAGAAAATCGTATTTTTACGATTTACGGTTTAGCATTTCGAGGTCTCGGATGAGGTATTTAGTTACGGGAGTATTTTTCGGGATGGTTTTAAGTCATTTAGGACTTAGTTAATTAGTTTATTTCATATTTCAAGAGTTTTTATAAAACTGTATATTTTATGTCTTTTACGGTATACGCGTAAATTTGACTAGTTTTACGGTTTTGAGGTTCGGGAGGCTTTAGAAGCTGAAATAAATTAAGGGAATTTAAGGTAATAATAATTAATAGTTAATTTACAGTAATATAGTTAAAAAACGTCGGCCATAGGGTGTTGGGCTTGGTTTTGGGCCAAATTTTGCTTAAGGAAAGGAAGGGGAGCCCCGTTTGAGTACTATTAGGCTTCCTGGTTAGTTGTAATTACCCATATTACTCCCTTTAGCCCCCAAAACGATTTTTCTTTCTCCCAAACCTAATATGAGTCGTGATTAACAATGGTGGATGAAGAAAACCCAATTATTCAATTATGGTTTAAGGTATGCGCTAAAACTATGCTTAATTAACGTTTAATTTACGTATGTAACCTAATATGATGGATTAGGGTTTGACATTCATAATTTTTAATTAGATTTTGTTAATAATCTGTAATTAATGATGTAATTAATAGGTTTTTATCATTGGAAATTGTTTTTAGGTTTTAATTAGGGTTTATGTATAATTAATTAGGTTAATTTAATTAAATTCGTTTTTTAAAAACTCGGCATAATTTTAAGTCAACTTTTTTGATGATATCTAGAGTTATATAATCTCTTATTTTGCGATCCAAGTGTCCCTGGAAAGCTACTTGATTTTTCTTTCAAATGAAAGAAACGAGAACTAAATTGGAGGTCGGGAAGTGGGTCAAAAACAGGTTACAACAGTCGAAGGTCAAAACAGTTTTGAAATCAGCCTGTTTTCTTTTTATGTTTTGGGTTGTTTGGGGTACTTAGGGTTATATTGGGACTTTCAAACGAACATGGGAGTTGTTTTATATATTATAGGAAGTATCTGCATTTGTGCTAAGATTGTGGGTTACGGTAAGACCCCCTAATCATAACAAACTTTTTGTATGTTCAAAATCAGTAAAATCCGGATAGACAAAACTATATATATATATCGGGGCCTTAACAGTAGCTTTAAGGTTGGGGCAAAAAGGAGGAGTTAGCTAACCTATGTACGAGCATAGGGTTTCCTTTAAAGAGGTCATGGGTATGGTTAGGTGGGCGTTTGGCTTATAGTTTGGAGATCTAAAAACCGGGACTATTTTAGGTAAAATGTTAACGGGACAGGTTATGAATTAAACTAAGTTAAGGGCTTTATAGAGGGGTGTAATGAGATTCATAGAGCATATAAACGAGGTATATATATGGGAGAAGGCTAGATGTCCATCATAGGTTGATGAGCCATCTTAGTGTTGTGTTCCTGTTTTGATTTTGTGTTTTTGTTTGTTAGCTTTTTGCTAGTGCACGGATTATTGGGAGAAGCTCAATCAGGTGAGTTTCATAGTCCCATATCTTTTAATGATTTTCACTTCCAGATGGGATGGAAGAGACACTGTCTTGTTTTTATAAATTATGTTGTGAATGTTTTGTGTTTGGTGATGGACTTGTGCATACTTATGTGATTAACTGCTAACTGATTCATGATTGCTTTGTGATTTGACTTGGTACCAAGGGGATGTTGACAAGGCGGGGCCTTGGGGAGGTACATAGATGTGTGAGCATCTATGGGACCAATTTATAATGACAAGGCGGGGCCTTAGGATTGGTACGTAGGTGTATGGGGCTTATGGGACCATGGTGTTTGGTAAGGATGGGAGCCTTGGATTTGGTTTGGTTTGTTAAATATTGAATATTAGTTGTTAATGCATGCTTGTATCACATTGTCCATATGTTCTTTTGTTAGTGGTTGTTGTTCACAGCTTATGGTTTGATTTTTGCGTTGGAGTCTAAACCTATAACTCTCACCAACTTTATGTTGACGTGTTTTAGTGTCTCTTTCAGGTGAGAATGTGGTTAAGCTTGAGAAAAGAAGTGGCTAGTTTTGGAGGCATTAGGATTGCATATAGAAGGAGATCCCCGTTCCTTCTTAGTTTCTTTTGTTTGTTTAATAAGTGATACTGTTGACACCTATATGTTTGCTTTGTTTATGTATTGTTTGTCTTGGGTAAGAGGTAGGACTGTTACCTACTTGCCTAGACTCCTGCTTTGTTGAGATATTGTCATGACATTTGTGTCACCATTTTATGACATTTCTTAGTTCATTTAGTTATCTCTATAGACACGACATGTTGTGATGATATCCATACGTCGCGCCCCATATTCCGCCATGGTGAGGTGTGACAGAATGGTATTAGAGACAATGGTTATAGAAAATTAGGTTGCCTAGTCTAGTAACCCAGTCTATAGCTTAAGGGTCCCTGCATATAGGCGTCATAGGAGTATGTGTGCATTTTATATTAATTAAAGTTTTCTGGATGTTATTGGTTTTTACTTGCGATGTTTGTTAAGTTTTGACTAGTATGGGTTGAACCATAGTAGTTCATACTTAGCCACATGTTATTTACTTTTCGGGTTGTGACTAGTGCGGGTTGAACCATAATCGTCCACGCTAGTCATTGTTGTATTTTGCTTAAATTATACATTATAGTAAATAACTTGGTACAAGGTAGTTTCTATCTTTTGTTGAGTTATTTTATGTACTTGAGGTATGTTATTTTTTTTGATGTTTAAGTTATGTTCCCTAAGAATCGTGTGGTGGTTCGAGTTACTAGGAGTACATGGGTAGGAAGGATTTTAAGGTGTTTCCATTCTGATGGGCGACATGACTTATAATTGATTTTGTTTTCGTTTTGGATTTTGTCTATGCTATTTTAGCTAGACTATGGATTTCTGTATTCCAAGAGTTTGACTATGTAATTTTATTAGTTGGAGTTTTTGACCTTATTGTTTATGTGGTTATGTGCTTAGGTGAGTTGATGGATTTATGTGTTATGTGTTGTATTGATTCTTATAAGTGTCATCATAGGAGGGAGTGCATTGGGGAAAGGGTAATTATATAAGTATGGTGGCCAACATAGTTATACAAGTACCACAACTTCAGTGGGTTCCTAAGTATGATTGCATGAAAGAGGGTTAGTACTTGCTTGTATATGATGAGATGTGGATTATTGGTATATGTATAGTATATAGGTTTATGTAACGGTTGCCTACGATATGGATATTTTTGAGTATGTTATTGTTTTGGGTTATAGTCATGTTGTGTGATTATGGGGTCACACGATATGGACTGGTTTTAGTGATGGGTTTTATGCCTTGTGGTAAGATGGTGGTTACTCGTAGGAAAAAAACGACTGTATGACGCGATTGGTTGATCTGACATGTATGGTAACGAGTATGTTTTGGGTGATTTAATAGGTATATATATGCGGATTTATATATACTACTATGTGTTAAGTTATGGTATATGGTCGTTCACTAGTTATTATAACTTGAACGTACCTGGTGTGTTTGTTCGTGTTTTATTGTGCCGGAGTTTGATGGAGTTCCAACGACGTTTTGAGTCTTTTGGATGTGTGTCTACATTCGGGTATGTATTTTTATTAATGCGAACTACTAAATTTTCTTGCAAATAAGTCTGGCTAATTATAGGAAACGGTTTTGAAAATAATTTGTAAGTGTATGGTATGATATCGTAACTTACATTTTTTTAGTTGTAGTAGTAAGTTATAAAAAAAGTTGTCTTGAAAATAATTGGATTAGTCTTCTATGTAACATGTGATAATATATTTTAAAGGGGTAAAGAAATTTTACAATAATTTTCTTAAGTGGAGTTAAAATTTTAGAATAATTTAACTAAGACGGAAGAGTAAAAAAAAGAGATATTATTATAGTAATGATAATAATAACACCACACCTTGTAAACATGTAGTAGTTTAGTTATAACCAACCTAAATGGAAGAAAAGAAACAGTGTATTTTATAAACATGTGTTGGTTTCATAATAACAAGTGAAATAAGTTTAATATGGGTAAACAAGATAATGGTTAGAATAAGATTGTAGTATACTAACTAGTTGATATCTTGATAGAATGATGAAGATAAAGGATGAGTTATTGGTTAAAAATGAGTATGATTGATTTTAGTAGTATTGGAGTTTTGTTCTTATGAGAAGTAACTAAGTGGGACGAAAGTTTAAAAATTTTCTAAGGTATCGAGATTTGGTAATACTAATCGTGAAGAGTCTAAATTTTTCGTTGTTGGCACACTCCATTGATCTTTCGGATTACATTGTTTTGTTTTCAGTTGTTTGGGCTAGGGTTCGTTTTACCCTATATTTTATTGGGACACGATTGTTTGGAATTCTTTTGTTACACGTCATAGCTGATTTAGTTATGCGGTTGTGGAAACGTTAGGATGAGAGGATAGAGTTGGGTAGTATTACTTATGGTTAGATATTAGAATGGAGAAATGTGTTTTGGTTTAAAGGTTGTGTTGAAGGAATGATTAAGATTTGTGGAGTTTGGAAACTTTGATTGGTTACGGGAATAAAAGAGTAACTAAAGTTAGTTGACTGGTAGTGGGAACGAGAAGTCATGCTATGAGAAGTTGGTTGAAGTACCATTAGGAGATTGATGAAAGTACTAGCGGATGTGAGGGTAGAGTAGAAAGTTTATACTAATGGAAAGGTTGGGTAAATAACACGCAAGGGATTGGTATAGTTATACAGGCAAGGTAGTAGTAGACACGTGAAGGAAAAGAGGAATGTGAAAGAATGATTGGTAGGAGGCTGATTAACGGTGAAGTACAACAAGTAAGGAAGAGTGAGCCATTGAGGGGTTGAAGTACTTTTAGAAATATTGTGGTAGATGAGTTGAAGTTAGAAGCTACTGGTAGTGTGAAGTTCCTAGGTAACATCATGGAGACGAGAAGGAGTGCATAAAGAGCTACATCGCGAAGCAAGGAGCTGAAAGGACTACGTGTCAGCTGCAATAAGGATGCAAGAGATTTCGAAGGAGTCACAAAAGTTGCGAGGACTGGAAAGGTGACAAGCAATATGATGGGAAATTTACGTATGATTCGTCACGAAGAAGGGCAAATCGAGTATCAGAGTGGAGCTACAAAGAGCTAAACCGGTGGATCGTGATGAAATGAATACATGACATGGGAGATTAAGAACTCGTGGAAGTAACAAGGGGAGTCGAGTGACTACGCGGATAGAATTTTTGTGGCAATCAATATCGAGGGATGAGAAGTGAAGCTGAGCTGAATAAGTTTCATGGAGAAGTGATTAGAGAGTCGGTTTTGTGAAGGGGTTATGAAAGATCTTTGGAAGAGACAGCTATGCATTATCTAATGCACTAGTGATTTCCATAGATTTGATGAATGAAGTATGCAATTTTTGTTGGACAGAATAGTGTAGGAATAAGGGAGAACCATGGAAGGAGAGAACCAAGTATTCCTAGAAGATGATGATTAAAAATGCCTCATGTTGGGTGCAAGATCAAAATAGAAGTATGAGATTTGAATAAGAATTCAAAATGTGGCTTAGTAGACAAATGGAAACTAATGTGGGTATAAGATGAGAGTGTGATCCGCATGGAATCACATGAAACTCTAGTCTGTCCCTATTAGGAGGGAGTAGGAGAACTGGTTGTGAGAAAAAAAACAAGTGAAGCTACTTGGAAAATTTTGGCGTATAGATGACTAGATAGACTTAGTTAGTGGAGTTGGATTGTTATATCTGCCTAGAATGCTAGAGGCATTTGGGGTACGAGACGTAGAGAATGATCTATACAGATCATGAACGTCTCCAACACATATTTAATCATCTTGATTGAACATTTGGAAAAGGTGATGGGTGGAGTTAAGTGATGAAAGAAAATTGCAAGGCCAAGTACCATATGGGAAAGGCAAGCATGGTTGATGAGACATGGAATAAGAAGAATGAAGTGAAGCTGAGACGAACTTGAACTATATGGATGACGTATTAGGGTGGTTTGGATGAAGGATGTAGGTTGCCCGAGTTGAGTTGTCTAAAGCAGAGAACGCGTCAACAGGTATGTTGCGTGGCTTGGACAATCATATGGAGAAATGGGACGTAGACTATACTTCCTACATAGATAGGAGTAGCTTAGAAAGGGTGATGTAAGGACGAAATTGGAGAAAGGGATACATAATGGGGTGGAGGAATAAGTACGACGAGAGTTGGGTGATAGTCGATAGACTAACTAATTCATCTCATATTTCAAGAGGAATGAGATGTCACGTAGTTGAGAAGTTGGAAGGATTGCGTACGGATGTGATGGAATAGAGGGTTTTGCGTAAAAGTTAGCCTAATATGTATGGAATGCCTTATGAAGGATTATGGCAAGGGAAGAAACGATGGGAAGCATCACATCGTGATGTATGGTAGGAGTTGAGAAAGAAGAAGGAAGTGTGTATAGAAGCGAAGCATGAATGAAATAGGTCGAGATAGGAACCGAAGGTAAAACTTTGGTAGAGCTCAATGAGTAGAATAAAGCACAACGCAGGCTAATACTGTCGTAGTGTGGAAAAGGAAATGGCACTGACCTATACTGATTGTTTGGGAGGCTTCGTATCGATAATCGAATGGATGAGGAGTTATAGGTGTGATGTGCCATAGGGACGAAGGGCTTGGTCTAACTGAGACAAGATGAGGAGCAATATGACCTTGAAGGTAGGACATTTTGTAGGTATAAAGGAAGTGTTGGGTATAAAAAAATCATGAAGAAAAGTGAGAAAGAAGTGTATAGGTGCTACTAGTGAGCTATCCTAATTTAATGGAAGTAGTTGTAGCATGGGTTTGGATGGCAATTGATAGACTAACTGAGATAACCGTCCTTTTGATGATGTGTATAGATCATAAGTTGATTTGGATTGGAAGAACTAATGGATATGTGAAAGACCGTCATAGGTCACTTTGTAAGGAAATTGGAATTTTTAAGTAGTTTGGGGTACGGACTAAACGGAGTTGATGAACATGATTGGATATGAGTGTATCCAGCTAACTGGAAAAGGATGGGCAAGTGAGATATTTATAAAAACTTAGGAGTTACACTGAGGGCATGAGGGATTGATTTAGAGGGAGTTAGGAAACTCTTTAGCGATGGCTGAGTTTTCATATAATGATAGTTATCATACTAGAAGTCGATAAATGCCATTTGAGGCACTATATGAAAGGATAGGGTGAGTTGTCCTCATTGTGGACTAGAATTGGTAAAAGAGGCTCCTAATGTGGTAATGGTGTTTGTGGAAAGGATGAGAGCAACAAGGGATGCTATGTTGAAAAGGAGGAAACCACTAGAGTTTAGTGACAAAGTTATGTAGGAAGTTTCACCCATAGTAACGGGTGGTATGTTTTGGTAAAATGGAAGAGTTGATGTAGAGTTTTGTAGGTCCATTTATGATCTTTGGAAAGATCGGACCAGTAGCTTATGCGCATAGAATTACCTGGGGGAAATGAGTGGTATACATGTTATATTTCGTGTATTAAGATTGGTAAATGTTGTTTGAGAATGCATATTTGCATGTACGGTTATTCGGGATTTGTGTTAATAAGGGTTTGTGTTATCAAAGATTCATTTGTGAGATTTATTGAATGTGAGGTCAAGAGTTTGGCAATGAATTTAAATATTGTTGGTTAGTATATGTGGTAATTTGAGACTTGAACTAAAGTTCACGTGGAAATGAGAGGAGTTCATTTAGAACAAGTATCCTAAGTTGTTTGCTAATGGTATATTTGATCCTAAGGAGTAAATCTCGGTACGAGATTTCCATTAGGAGGGAGTGATGTGACAACCGCGGTTTTGAGGTTCGTCACTTAGTTTTATTTTGTGCTAGTTACGTGTCTTTACGTGTTTATGTGCTAATTGGCGTGTATAGATTGTGGTTTGGATATCTTTTCCGGTACGGGGTACATTGTGAGTGAAACGATGTGTGATGATTTCATGTTCATGAGCTCACATGGTAGTGACTATGAAATGAGATGGTGTTATTTAGTGGTTTACATATACGTATATGTATTATAGAAAATCGTATTTTTACGATTTACGGTTTAGCATTTCGAGGTCTCGGATGAGGTATTTAGTTACGGGAGTATTTTTCGGGATGTTTTTAAGTCATTTAGGACTTATTTAATTAGTTTATTTCATATTTCAAGAGTTTTTATAAAACTGTATATTTTACGTCTTTTACGGTATACGCGTAAATTTGACTAGTTTTACGGTTTTGAGGTTCGGGAGGCTTTAGAAGCTGAAATAAATTAAGGGAATTTAAGGTAATAATAATTAATAGTTAATTTACAGTAATATAGTTAAAAAAGTCGGCCATAGGGTGTTGGGCTTGGTTTTGGGCCAAATTTTGCTTAAGGAAAGGAAGGGGAGCCCAGTTTGAGTACTATTAGGCTTCATGGTTAGTTTTAATTACCCATATTACTCCCTTTAGCCCCCAAAACGATTTTTCTTTCTCCCAAACCTAATATGAGTCTTGATTAACAATGGTGGATGAAGAAAACCCAATTATTCAATTATGGTTTAAGGTATGCGCTAAAACTATGATTAATTAACGTTTAATTTACGTATGTAACCTAATATGATGGATTAGGGTTTGACATTCATAATTTTTAATTAGATTTTGTTAATAATCTGTAATTAATGATGTAATTAATAGGTTTTTTCATTGGAAATTGTTTTTAGGTTTTAATTAGGGTTTATGTATAATTAATTAGGTTAATTTAATTAAATTCGTTTTTTAAAAACTGGGCATAATTTTAAGTCAATTGTTTTGATGATATCTAGAGTTTTATAATCTCTTATTTTGCGATCCAAGTATCCCTGGAAAGGTATTTGAGTTGGCTTTCAAATACAAGAAACGAGAACTAAATTGGAGGTCGGGAAGTGGGTCAAAAACAGGTTACAACAGTCGGAGGTCAAAACAGTTTTGAAATCAGCCTGTTTTCTTTTTATGTTTTGGGTTGTTTGGGGTACTTAGGTTTATGTTGGGACTTTCAAACGAACATGGGAGTTGTTTTATATATTATAGGAAGTATCTGTATTTGTGATAAGATTGTGGGTTAGGGTAAGACCCCCTAATCATAACAAACTTTTTGTATGTTTAAAATCAGTAAAATCCGGATAGACAAAAGTATATATACATATATATATATATATATATATATATATATATATATATATATATATATATATATATATATATATATATATATATATATATATATATATATATATATATATATATATATATATATATATATATATATATATATATATATATATATATATATATATATATATATATATATATATATATATATATATATATATATATATATATATATATATATATATATATATATATATATATATATATATATATATATATATATATATATATCGGGGTCTTAACAGTAGCTTTAAGGTTGGGTAAAAAAGGACGAGTTAGCTAACATATGTAAGGGCATAGGGTTTCCTTTAGAGAGGTCATGGGTATGGTTAGGTGGGCGTTTGGCTTATAGTTTGGAGACCTAAAAACCGGGACTGTTTTGGGTAAAATGTTAACGGGACGGGTTATGAAGTAAACTAAGTTAAGGGCTTTATAGAGGGGTGTAATGATATGCTTAGAGAATATAAATGAAGTATATATATGGGAGAAGGCTAGATGTCCATCATAGGTTGATGAGCCATCTTAGTGTTTGGTTCATGTTTTGATTTTGTGTTTTTGTTTGTTAGCTTTTTGCTAGTGCACAGATTATTGGGAGAAGCTCAATCAGTTAAGTTTCATAGTCCCATATCTTTTAATGATTTTCACTTCCAGATGGGATGGAAGAGACACTGTCTTGTTTTTATAAATTATGCTGTGAATGTTTTGTGTTTGGTGATAGACTTGTGCATACTTATGTGAGAAACTGCTAACTGATTCATGATTGTTTTGTGATTTGACTTGGTACCAAGGGGATGTTGACAAGGCGGGGCCTTGGGGAGGTACATAGATGTGTGAGCATCTATGGGACCAATGTATAATGACAAGGCGGGGCCTTGGGATTGGTAAGTAGGTGTATGGGCGCCTATGGGACCATGGTGTTTGGTAAGGCTGGGAGCCTTGGATTTGGTTTGGTTTGTTAAATCTTGAATATTAGTTGCTAATGCATGTTTGTATCACATTGTCCATATTTTCTTTTGTTAGTGGTTGTTGTTCACAGCTTATGGTTTGATTTTGGCGTTGGAGTCTAAACCTATGACTCTCACCAACTTTATGTTGACGTGTTTTAGTGTCTCTTTCAGGTGAGAATGTGGTTAAGCTTAAGAATAGAAGTGGCTAGTTTTGGAGGCATTAGGATTGCATATAGAAGGAGATTCCCGTTCCTTCTTAGTTTCTTTTGTTTGTTTAATAAGTGATACTGTTGACACCTATATGTTTTGCTTTGTTTATGTATTGTTTGTCTTGGGTAAGAGGTAGGACTGTTACCTACTTGCCTAAACTCCTGCTTTGTTGAGATATTGTCATGACATTTGTGTCACCATTTTATGACATTTCTTAGTTCATTTAGTTATCTCTATAGACACGCCATGTTGTGATGATATCCATACGTCGCGCCCCATATTCCGCCATGGTGGGGTGTGACATAACAACTGTACAATTTTATGTTATTTTTATTATATAGTGTTTATTTTGTTTTTGATGTGATTACAGGTTATTAGATTAAGATAAAAGAGGTTATAATGATAGTGGAATGCATGTACCGGTCTTATCTTTGAGGTACTGTTTTGGAACCAAGTACCGCTAGGCTAAATCGAAGTACCGTGTATGTTCTATGTACCGCTACATAACCGTTGTACCGTTGAGGGTCTTTTTTGTAAAATTGGTGGTTTCTTCGCGCTTGGGTTTTTTATTCATATAAATACCAACCCCAATTACATAATTGATTCAAACTAATCTTTTAGTTTTACACCTTGATTCTATAACCTTCTTTCTAATATTCGTTAATAAAAAACACAAATGGCTACTCTACAAGTGATTTCTAAACACAATCAAGTTGCTAAGCTCACTCAGAATGATGATTCACTTGGTTTTCATGAGATTCTTGACTTTTTATCTCAAGTCACATACACTTTGCGCTTATTGTAAGTCCTATGGTCTCTATTCCTCTTATTAAACAATTCTGGAATACTACTGTAGTTGGTACATGATATGAGTGAAATCTCATATCAATTATAACATATCAAAACCTAAAACACAAAGAAAAATACCATTTTATGTGTAAAAGCAGTATTATGGGTTATTCTTTGTTGTTTATGATTTTGTAGGTGCAAAGATACAATTTGGTGCAAACACGGATTCCAAGGCAATTATATTGAAGAAAAGACAAAAGAAGGACTCAAGGTGACGAGTCTTCAAAGTCAAAGGACCTTTCTTGCCAAATTGCCAAAGTTGAAGGACTTAAAGTGCAAATTCAACAAAGTCAATATCAAAGTCAAAGAAAGTCAAAGATATCAAGTGAAAGTCAACTTCAAGTCAAAGGGTCAACATTGTTCAAACACAAGTCAAAGGGTTGATTATGACAAGTTAAGAAGTGTTTATACTTAAAACAGCAAGTCTGCCAAAAAAGAGGGATGAATTCTGCCATTTATGAAACTTAAATATGGCTTGATTCGAGTTAACATAAACTGACCAATGAGAAGGCAAGAAAATAAGCACTCGGATTGCCACTTCACTCTTAATAAATGAAGAGTCATAAGAATCCTAACAGTGTACTCCACTACAGCTTTCCCCAAATCATAAATCACCATTAGGATAATGATCCGTGTCTTCATGTATCAACCTATTCAAGAGTGTCACGTAGCCTAATTCATAACCAGATCGAAGAACACGAAGGAGACACTGTCATGAAGAACTTTCAACAGAAAAATGATCAACATAGCAAGGCGAACACATCTCAGCAAGCCAATTAATAAATCATCGAGTGAATAAAAAATTGTCACACCCCACCATGGCGGAATATGGGGCGCGACGTATGGATATCATCACAACAATAGCGTGTCTATAGAGATAACTAAATGAAATGGAAATATCATAAATGGTGACACAATGTCACATATCACAAACAATGCAGTCGTCTAGGTAAGTAGGTAACAGGTCTACCTCTTACTAAAGACATACAATTAACAAATACAAACATATAGTTGTCTACAAAGTATCACTTATTCAAACATAAGTAAAGACTAAGAGGAAAGGGGGTTCCTACAATGCAATCCTAAGCCTCCCAGCTAGCCACTCCTATTCTCACGCTTAACCACATTCTCACCTGAATGAGACACTAAAACACGTCAACATAAAGTTGGTGAGAGTTATAGGTTTAGACTCCAACGCCAAATCAGTTATAAGTTATGAATAACAACCATTAACAAAAGAACATATGGACAATGTGCTATAATTATGTATTAACAACTAGCATTCAAGATTAACCAATCACAACAAATCTAAGGCTCCAAGCCTTACCAATAACCACGATTCCAAGGCTCCAAGTGAAAGTCCCTAAACAATGCTAGAAACCCTAATCTTAACTTAATCAACACAAGGTATTACTTTTCAAACGTAATCTTATTATTGTATAATAAAGAATTACAAGTGTTATGGATAACACCATTTGATGACAATGTGTTGTGCACACTTTGAACAACTATAAACCCTAACTTATGAATACAGTCGTAGCTGTTTGATTCACTAAGTTATATGCAATAATGTTATGAATATCTCAAAGTGTTGAACATTAATGCATGGATACACATCCTATTTATAGTGTTACGAGGTTGACCTAAATAGTACTTGATGGTGACTACAAAAGCTTTTACAAGTTCCCACATCAGTCACATGATGTTCTTCTATTCTTCGTAGTCTTCCATTATGCTTTAAGGAAACAGTTGTCAAAACAGTTTCCTTCTTCTTCATAGTCTCGAACACACAAATGGCATGTCCAAAGTGTGCTGAGTGTTAACAGGGTATTGCCACCCCTGTTAACCCTCAACCCCTCAGAGTCCCTGATACATCTTGGTTGTTATCCATCACAGCCAATGAGTATGTCTTCAAGTAATCTTTGACTTCCTTGACAATGTCTCTGACATGGACTCCTCTGAGGTTGCTCACAGAGACTTGGATCTCTGTGAGTCTTGCGAAACTTGCCTGCCTCCTAGGCACAGGCAAGGGACTATCTGACAGCCTAATTCTGTTTAAATATATGATCAGGGAATCTAACAAGTTTAGATTCCCAACAATCTCCCCCAATTTAAACATAAATAATGCTAGATCTAACTAAGTTAAGGTAAGTGAGTTAACAGCTTCTTCTTCTCATAATAGATCTAAACAAACATACCTCATGATTTTATTAATACTTAAAGGAAATTACAATTGCGTTACATAAGTAAAATAAAAGATAAAGGTAAAAATGGGTTGTGAACATCTTCAATAGTCATCATTTTTTATCCTTACTTCAGCTTCAGCCAAGTCCAATCTGTTATCTAATTCTTCCTGCAAAGTCTTTGCAAACTTCTTGGAATACTCTGTGTTGATCTTGAGTGACTTCTTGTGACAAAGTAGCTGAATTGTTGAAGCTAAGCACAACTCATCTTCTCTTTGAAATGCATACTGGCAAGCCCTGTTCATGAATGCCATTCCTCTTTCAGGCTCTGTATATGTCTGACCATCAATAGGGCCAACTATACCATTGGGTAGGATCAAATCCCTGTGCATGCCATCCACTTGAACGCCATCTGTAACAAAAGTTTCTTTAATAAGTTGAGACATTCTTCTTCTTTTGTTGCCAGTCTTTGGGGTTCTTGTTCAAAAAGCTGTGGAGGGGGATCAATCTTGTGTTTGGCAGCTGTTTCTTTGATCCAGGTAAACTTGGCCTTAATGGTCTTAAGCAGAAGAAAATTGGCCTGTCCAGTTCTTTTGGCAGCTAAGGCTTCAAGTTCGAACCATTCTGATAACCCAAGTGTCTTTAGCCTGAAGTTGTCAAACACATTCATATTTCCCTGTTGGTTATCCCTCCATAAGATCATCTGAGGGGTGTTTGTGGATTTATGAATGGTGTATTTGAACTTGGTTATCTTGCCAGGGGCATATCTGTTGTTAACGCAGGCATCATAGTCAGCTTTGAATTTCCTTAGTGCCTCAGCGCGTTTTGCTTCCATTTCCCTCAACCTTTGTTTTTGCTTTTCTCTTTCAGGTAGTCATCTTCCTTAGAGTAGCTTCATTCAATTCTTTGGCTGTCTTAAGTTCATTTAATCTCTTAAATTCCTTAGCCTGTTTCTCTATTTCTTCAGGGGTTAAAGGAATCTCATTGGAAGGTGTAAAGGTTGAGAATTGGGAAAGGTCTGTGGTGGATCCTCTTCTCTCTAGCATCGCATCTATCTTCTTGAGTTTGGTGTCTGTGTCAGCCAAAACTATCTCCTTTCCTTTCTTTGAGACAGAGGACTCCACACTTATGTTTTTCAAAACCTCAGCTCTTCTGATAAATGCTGTCTGAGCCTGAGTTTGAATTGCTTTGGGAAGGGAGCTAACAGTGAACTTTAGCTTCTTGGCAGCTGGTTCATCATCATCCCCAGGCTCCCTGGTGTTAACCAAAACCAGGGACTTTGATAATTCAGCTCCATCTTGATTCTGTTGCTCCCCCTGAGTGTTATCCTCATAATCATGTATTATGACAGGTGTGATGACTTGGAGAGGAACAGGTGTAATGGTGTTGTCAGCTGATGATGAGCCTTGTTTAGCAGATGCAAGGTTGAGTGTTAGTTCTTTCTCCCCCTCACGTTCATCCTGGCTACGCAGACGTTTGGATGAACGTGTCTGAAAATGCCTTGCAATCTGTTCAACAGAGGCAGCCATAGTGCGTTGCCTTTTCCTTGAAGCCCTGGCAATCTTCAGCAGGAGGTTGCCATTTGCATTAGTATTAGCCTGAACGCGACTGACAATAAAGTTTGCATGATGGTATTGCCTGTTGCGAACAACATCAAATTGCCTATGCATAGTTAGCTCATGTTCATGAAACATGGCAGGGACCTCTGAGTCAATAACATCCTTCATTCTTGTGGAAAGGTGACTGAGTCCTTGGGCTATACCATTCCTAGCACCATCCTTGATTGGCTCAGTAACCGCCTCAGCCACAGCCTTTTGTATGATTCCAGGGAATGTAACAGTGAAGTTGTGCATTTCAGACTTGATCACATCCAACTTCCTTGATAAACGTTCAATGTCTGACTGATGATGAACAGGCTGAAGATTCTTGATGTTGAGGCTTTGTTGAGCATAATCATCCCCCCTTGGTAAAAGATCAAAGTTAGTTTGGGCAGGATGATCAAACAAGAGAAACTCCGCTGTTGGATCATAGGTTGGGCGTTGGAAAACTGTTGTTGTTGATGTAGCAGAGTTTGGAGTAACAACAGCGTCCTTGGGAGGAGGAGTCTTATCGTCAGCTGGTGTGGACACAGCTATATCTTTGGGAGGAGAGACAGATAGTTGATCTTCCTCATCTTCTTCATCCTCCTCCTCAAACATCCCCTCAGGGATTTTATCTTCAGGCATAGACTCAAGATCAGAGACATCATCCTTCAATGATAGCATTTCTTCATCAGTATTTAACAGAGGCTCTTCATCATTGGGTTTGTCTTGAGTGATTGTATCAGCCTCCTTCTCTTTTTGTACCTGAGATTCAGTGACTGGCTGTACAATTTCAGCCTGCAAATTGTTTTAATTAGTAACAGGGAAAAAGATAAGGGGAATGGTCGCCATTTCGCTGTCCCAGAGAGGCTGAGGGTGATTACTCAGCCACTCCAAAGGATAAATCCTTGGGATTCCTTTAAGTGTGAAAAAAAATATGGTTAAGGATCGCCATTCGCTGCCCCTAGGAAAGCTGAGTGTGATTATTCAGCCCCCCCCAAAAGGTTAAAACCTTTGGGACTCTTTTGATTGTGAAACATATGTTGTTTATGGATCGCCATTCGCTGCCCCTAGGAAAGCTGAGGGTGATCATTCAGCCCCCCAAAAGGTTAAGAAACCTTTGGGACTCTTTTAAGAGTGAAATATATGTGGTTAAAGGTCGCCTGTTACACCGCCCCTAGGAAAGCTGAGGGTGATGATTCAGCTCCCCCTGAAAAGGATAAATCCTTTGGGACTCTTTTAAGGAGGGAACCAAGAGGCTGTGTGAAGTACAGCTGATCAAGGTTGAGACATAAGTGTATTCAGGTTGTTGTTAGACTGAATACTGTCTAGAGGGTGCAGGGTCATCGGGGTGCTTTATAAACACAAATGAATCATTCCCTGGTGCAAAGACAGGTGTACAGAAGTCTTATAGAGTTCTAAGTGCTTGACAGAATTCTATGGGTCGAGGATTACCCTAACTTCACCACTCTCTCCTACAGATAAATGAGAGTGGCTGCTTGTGAACCTCTAAAAATGTACACTGATTACATGTGAGATATCAGCTGGATTAGGCTGGTTTCCTGTCGTCTCAGCTGACTTTGAGACACTAGACTCTTGTTGTTGGTCAGCAGATGTATCTGATTCCACATGAGTATTTGGAACAGAGGAGGTGTCAGTCTTCTTTCCCTTGGCCTTAGTAACAGCTTTGGTGTGGGAAGAAGAGGGGATTTTCTTCTTCTTAGGCTGTTGGCCAGAAGAAGCCTTGGACTTGGTAGTGTGCTGCTTAGAGGTCAAAGACTTAGACTTGTCAGACACACTAGAAGTATTCACCTTCTCAGAAGAAGGGAGCAAGGGCTTCTCAGCTGTTGTTAGTTTGTTGGCCACATTCATCATATGAGAGGTGACAGGGACATCTTCAGCTCCTATTTCTTTGTAGATGCACCTGTGATACGGTAGGGCTTCAGAGCAGTCAACGCAGTGTTGTGATAGTTGTCTCCCAACAGACTTTCAAATATTAGAGACAGGAAGCGAACATAGCAGATATTCTTTTCCCTGACTTGATTTCTTCCCTTCAGCTGTTCTACAAGGTTGGAGAAGAGAATGCTTCCAACGTCAACATCAGCTCCCCAGATCAGCCCATATGCAATAGCTTGATGGTTAAAGGACATCTGATCTTGGGATCCCTGCATTCCTCCCAGGGATTTAACAATGTGGGTGAAGAGGACACGCCACAAGGGAGTGAAATACTTAATCTTCAAAGGAGATTTGGAGAGGACCTCAGCTGGTGTAAGGGCAGGGTTTACATCATGACAGGGTTTGAGTGTGGCCAGGGCTTCTTTGACAGCCTTTTTATCAACGAACTTAAGGCATTCATCTCCATGTTTCAATCCAACCACACTCGAGAAATCTTTAAGGGAGAAAGCAAAAGGGTGTTCATTGCATGAAAGGCTAAAAGTTATAGTGTCATCTACCACTTCAGCAGAATACCAGAATTCCCTAAGGTATTCTTGGTAGAAGGTGGTTGGAGATTTGGTGAAGGCTTCACTTAGGTCACAATTCTGCATGAAATTAACCAGATCTGAGTAGGTGCTATTGGGAGCCTTTATCCATCCAATAGCGTTGTTGGAGGCGAGGATGCTTTCGTTGATCTCGAAGTTGACATTTGCTGCTTTAGGAACTGAAAACGCCATGGATTTAAGGTCGAAGGTGAAAGAAAATGGAGGATGGGTTAAGAGAGAGAAGTTCTTAGAGAGAGAAGTAGATTTGAGAAATGAGAATGGTGGTGGGTGAGAAGAGAGGAGAGACAATATATATATTCAAATTACGTAAACAGTTATTTAACCGCATTAAATGCAAAGTGAGAAAATGACTGCTCAAGTGGGTCCCTTGACCTTTCAAAACTTATTTGTCTCCTCGTTATTCGAAAAATAAATGATTAAATATTTGAGAATATTTTTTGCATTTACTTGGAAAGTAACTACCTAGTTTCATGTGAAAAACATTTAATATAGAATCAATCATTTAATGAACACATTTAATATCAAGCCACAGGCTTTGAGATATTGAGCATCCCTAGCTCAACAACTAGCTTGTTGAACGAAGGTTCAGCCAAAGGCTTTGTAAAGATATCAGCTAGTTGCAGCTCTGTGGGAACAAAATGCAGCTCAATATCTCCCTTCATTATATGATCCCTGATAAAATGATACCTGATATAAATGTGTTTAGTATGAGAGTGAAGAACAGGGTTGTTGGATATGGCAATGGCGCTGGTGTTGTCACAGAAGATTGGCACTTTGTCATACAAAATTTCATAGTCAGCCAATTGACTTTTCATCTAGAGCACCTGAGCACAACAGCTGGCTGCAGCGACATATTCTGCTTCAGCTGAAGACATAGCCACAGAGTTTTGCTTCTTAGCATTCCATCCAACCAATTTTCCTCCTAGGATCTGACAGTTGCCTGAAGTGCTTTTCCTGTCAATACAGCATCCAGCATAATCTGAATCTGAATAGGCCTTGAGATCAAAGCCTGATTCCTTTGGATACCATAGGCCTAGGGATGGTGTTCCTTTGAGATACCTGAAAATTCTCTTAACAGCCACTAGATGGGATTCTTTTGGGTTAGCTTGGTACCTTGCACAGAGACATGTGGAGAATTGGATATCTGGATGACTAGCTGTTAGATACATGAGTGACCCAATCATGCCTCTATATAAAGTCTCATTAACAGAGACCCCTGACTCATCAGAGCCCAAGTTGTTGGGTGGAAGCATGGGGCATTTCACTGATGCACAATCAGCTAAGTCATATTTTTTAAGTAAATCCTTAACATACTTTTCTTGACAAATTGAAATTCCCTTAGGACATTGTTTAATTTGAAAGCCCAAAAAGTAAGTTAATTCACCCATCATACTCATCTCATATTTCTTGGTCATTAATTTAGCAAAACGTTTAATAAGATTGACATTTGTTGACCCAAAGATGATATCATCCACATAAATCTACACAATGATGAAATCACTCTTATCCTTGAAGGTAAAGAGTGTTTTATAAATAGAACCCCTGACAAATTTATTTTCAGTTAAGAAATTAGAAAGAGTTTCATACCAAGCTCTTGGAGCTTGTTTCAGCCCATACATGGCCTTGTGAAGTCTGTACACATGGTTGGGAAACTCGCTGTTCTCAAATCCCTCAGGTTGTGCAACATACACTTCCTCAGCCAAATCACCATTGAGGAATGCACTCTTTACATCCATCTGATACACAGTGATGTTCATATAGGCAGCATAAGCAAGGAAGATTCTGATGGCTTCAAGTCTTGCAACTGGAGCAAATGTTTCATCATAATCAATTCCTTCAGTCTGAGAAAAACCCTGTGCCACCAGTCTAGCCTTGTTTCTGATGATGTTCCTAATTTCATCCATCTTATTTCTATAGATCCATCTAGTTCCTGTGATATTCTTTCCAGGTGGAGCTGGCACTAGTGTCCATACTTTGTTCCTTTTGAACTGATTGATTTCTTCTTGCATAGCAGCTACCCATCCTTCTTCTACCAGAGCCTCAGCTACTCTTTTAGGTTAACTTTGTGAGAGAAATTCAGCAAAGAGACATTCATTGGCTGAGGCAGACTCTGAGTCTTGGATTCGCTGTCTAGTTGTGACCCCTGCATTAGGTTCCCCAATAATGTTGACAAGAAGAATGTGTTGATCTCTTGACCACTTATTTTGAGGAGCTGGGGACTCAAGGACAGGAATACTTGTGGGCATAGCTGGTACAATTTGAGTTTCATCCTGCTGACTAGGAGGGCTTTCTTCAAAGACTACTTCAGTGTCAGAGTCTTCTTCAGCCATATCAAGAGGTACAACTTCATTATCAGCAGGAGTGTCTTCAGGGATTTGAAGAATTGGTGAGTCATCAACAGCATTAGAAGGAGAAGGACTACCAGAGGATTGTGGTTCTTCTTCATCAAGTTCCTGAGAGGTAGGAACTTCTATGTTGTGAGTAGACACAGGGTCAAAGGCAGGGACATAAGGAGTGAGAGTGTTGAAGTGATGATGACTGGTAGGTCTTGGTTCTGTGAACTCATCACTTGGGAAAGATACATTTTCATTAAAATCAATTTCATCACCCTTTGTTCCTGTTCTCTGTATGACTTCATCATCTTCATTGAATCTAACATGGAAGGTTTCTTCTACTTCTTGTCTTCTGATGTTGAATACTCTGAAGGCTTTGGCTGCTGGAGAGTATCCCAAGAAGAAACCATCATCAGCTTTTTCATCAAACTTTCCAAGTTTATCCCTGTAGTTATAAATGAACACAGGGCATCCAAACACATGAAAATAGCTGACATCTGGAGATCTTTTTCTGAAAACTTCATAGGAAGTTTTACCATGTCTTTTGACAATGATTGATCTGTTTTGTATGTAGCAGGCAGTGTGAACAACTTCTCCCCAAAATTGCTTTGGTAAAGCTGTACCATTCAACATAGTTCTGGCTGCTTCAATCAAAGTCCTGTTTCATCTTTCAGCCACACCATTTTGTTCAGGGGTGCCAGCTGAAGAGAAGTTCAGTGAAATCCCTTTTTCATCACAAAAAGATTCAAGTTGATGATTCTTGAATTCAGTACCATTATCACTTCTTAGAGCTTTGACTCTAACATCATTCATATTTTCAACCTGTCTGATGAAGGACATGATGGTTTCAGCTGCATCACTTTTCCTTCTGAGGAAGAACACCCATGTGTATCTTGAAAATTCATCAACTATGACCAAGGTGTATTTGTTGTGATTAATGGTCTGAGGTTTGACAGGCCCAAACAAATCCATGTGAAGGAGATGTAAGCACTTGTCAATAGAGAATGATTGCCTAGTCTTGAATGAAGACCTGTGATGCTTTCTTTTGACACAGGCAGAACAAGTCTTGTCTTTAGAAAACATTACTGAAGGTAGACCAGCAACTAGGTTTTGAGTGGCTATCTTGTTGATGTTCTTGAAGTTGAGATGAGACAGTCTTTTGTGCCACAGCCAATTGACACTTTCATAGGCTTTAGCAAGAAAACAATTTGAGCTGTCTTCAGAGCAAACAACGATGTTGATGACATAAACATCTCTTCTTCTAAGTGAAATAAGCACAACATCATTGTTTTTGTTGAATATGGTTCCCTGAGTCTTAGTGAACAAAACCTTATAGTCAGCATCACACAATTGGCTGATGCTAATAAGATTGTGTTTAAGACCATTCACATATGCAACCCTGGTAAATGTAATCCCATTGCAATTCACTGAGCCATATCCTTCTGTGTCACCTGAAGAGTTATCTCCAAACACCACTTTAGGACCAGGCTCCTTTGAGTATCTGTGCAGGTATTGTTGAATCCCTGTCGTGTGTCTAGAACAACCACTATCTAGATACCATACCGATTCCTTGAGATATTTCTGCACAGATACATAGAAACAGGTTAGTTCCTATGGTGAACCCACTTTCCAGTGGGTTCCCTGAATTGCTTATTAGCAACTCTTGTGTTCCTGAAGAACTTTTGGCGTTGGGAGGGACAGTTCACTGTTTCATGGTTATAACTTCCACAGATATCACACCCAGGGAAGTCACCACACTCATCTGAGTGATGGTCTATGAACCCACAGAATTTACAGGGAGGATAAGGTTTGTAATTTCCTTGTTGTCTTTTGGAACTCTGTTGTCTATCCCTAGAGGGTGTCTGAGCTCTATTAGCTGCCATGTGTCTGTCATGATCTAAAGTCATATGGTGAGAGTTTTTACATACATTGCAATAAGGTTTGATTAACCTTTCCCCTTTGGGTTCACCTAGGACTGACTTAGGTTCATGTGAAGTAGAGCATTCAGCGGAAGGCTTAATGTGTTGTTTCAAGAGTTCTACTTCTTTCATAAGAGACAACAGGCGATCTTCAGTGGTAGGGTCAACCTTATTCACAGCTTTAGTAGCTACAGGCTTAAAAGCTACTTGTTTACTGGTTTGTTTAGCAGGCACATGAAAAACTTTAGCTGGAGGATTCTCAATATCTGTCCTAAGTTCACCCTTAGCAGCTCTAGAAGAACTGTTGGGTTCAACTCCAGAGAGTTTGGGCAAGGGTGGTAGCTCAGCCACATCTTCAGAGACATGGTCATTAGTCAAAGTGGTATCTGACATATGAATAGTCTCTGTAGATTTAAAGACAATGTCTTTGGCTTTGGTGAGAATTCTCAACTTATTTTTCTTAGCAGATATATCCCTCTTAATGTCAGCAGGTACTTCATCATTAAGCAATTGATCTATTGTGAACCTAGCACACAACCATTTTTCAATAACCTTGTTTAATTCAGACACTTGATCATTTAAAGCAATGTTTTTCAAGGTTAATCTAGCTACTTCATTTTGCAGGGATATTTTCTCTAAATTAACCCGCCTGAGAGTTTCACATTCAGATTTAGCATTTAGCAATTCAGATTTAACAGAGTGAAACTTATCAAGTAGGTTCTTTCTTTGTTCCTCAACAAAGTGTAAATCAATAATGGTGTAATCAAGGACATGCTTACGTTCATCACTATCAGACATAGATAGAAGTCTGTGTACCTTTTTCATTGTGATGTCAACCCATTGTCCTGATCTTGCATCACCTTTTCCAACAGCTGGTTCATCCTCAGTTATCGCCATGAAAGCCCTGACTCTGGTGGTATCTTCTTCATCTGAAGTCAGAGGCTCATCATTCCAATCATAAGCTTCAGCAACCAACCCTTTCTCTGTCTTTTTATCACCACCCTTCTTCTTGGACAGAGCTTCAAGCTTCAAGTTCATTTGTTCTAACTCAGCTTTAAGTGCCTTGTACTTGTTTTTGTAATCCTTCTTCTCAGTGTCTGATGAATTGGATTGGTGAGATGAGTTGTTATGATGTTTGAACTTGTAAGGTTTAGATAAAGATGATGGATAATAGGGTGAGGATGTCTTGGTGGAAGGACAGTCTTTTTGAAAATGTCCAAGCTTTCCACAGGCAAAGCAAGTTTCTTTTGACCTGTCAGTTGGTTTACTAGCTGATCCTATTCTTCCAGATCTTTTGAAGAATCTTCTTTGGTTGGCTAGCAAGGCTCTTTCATGAAACTCTGCATTAAGGTCTGTCAAGAACTCTTGGCTGCTGCGGGTGTCTTCTTCAACATCTGAATCACTGTCATGAGGATGTGTTGCAGAGATCAAGGCTTTAGAAGATGCTCCTTGGACAACAAATCTTTCAGTCTCTGACTTGTAAATAGTATCGATCAGCCCTTCTTCATAATTGTACTTTCCATAAAGTTGAGAAAGGGTGTCATTCTTGATTGAGTTGTTAGCTCTCTAAGTCTGATTAATACTCAACCACTTTCTTGGAAGGCTGTTGACAAATGTGGCATTGATCTCAGCTTGACCAATAGTGACATCATTCATTGCTAAGTCATTAAGAAGAATCTTCAGCCTTGTATAGGTTTGCTGAACCTTTTCACCTTCAAGTGATTTGAAGGCATTGAACTGAAGTCTGAGTGCCTGAATCTTTGTCTCTCTTGTTTCAGAGGGTCCTTCATGGCCAAGGATGAGGTCTGTCCACATTTGTTTGGCTGTGGGACACTGAATGACAGACTTCATGATATGTTTGGGAAGACAGATATTATGATGCTTTTGAGACGTTTATCTTGGTTTGCCAATTTTCTATCAGCTGGAGTCCATTGTTTGAGAAGTTTGGGAAGAGGGTTTTCTTCAGTGGATGTAAGCGCCATGGGAATATAAGGGCCATTTTCTAAAATTTCTAGAAGAAAAGGTTCAAGGCCATCGAGATACACAAGAAATTGACTCTTCCAACTGGCAAAATCTTCTTCATCAAAGACTGGTACACTAGTGACGTGTGATCCACCTCTTGAGTCAAGAAGTTGGGGTAGATCATCATCATTGGCAGGAGGGTTGAGTCTTGGTGAAGATGGGTTTTGTGGAAGGTGATTGTGGTGGGTTAGAAGTTTCTGGCATGGTGGATCTTGATTAATTATAAAACTGAGAACGATGTTTCTTGAAGGTTTTAATATCAAACACCTCTCTGATACCAATTGAAAGTCCCTAAACAATGCTAGAAACCCTAATCTTAACTTAATCAACACAAGGTATTACTTTTCAAATGTAATCTTATTATTGTATAATAAAGAATTACAAGTGTTATGGATAACACCGTTTGATGACAATGTGTTGTGCACACTTTGAACAACTATAAACCCTAACTTATGAATACAGTCGTAGCTGTTTGATTCACTAAGTTATATGCAATAATGTTATGAATATCTCAAAGTGTTGAACATTAATGCATGGATACACATCCTATTTATAGTGTTACGAGGTTGACCTAAATAGTACTTGATGTTGACTACACAAGCTTTTACAAGTTCCCACGTCAGTCACATGATGTTCTTCTATTCTTGGTAGTCTTTCATTATGCTTTAAGGAAACAATTGTAAAAACAGTTTCCTTTTTCTTCATAGTCTCGAACACACAAATGGCATGTCCAAAGTGTGCTGAGTGTTAACAGGGTATTGCCACCCCTGTTAACCCTCAACCCCTCAGAGTCCCTGATACATCTTGGCTGTTATCCATCACAGCCAATGAGTATGTCTTCAAGTAATCTTTGACTTCCTTGACAATGTCTCTGACATGGACTCCTCTGAGGTTGCTCACAGAGACTTGGATCTCTGTGAGTCTTGCGAAACTTGCCTGCCTCCTAGGCATAGGCAAGGGACTATCTAACAGCCTAATTATGTTTAAATCTATGATCAGGGAATCTAACAAGTTTAGATTCCCAACACCAAGCCTTACCAATAATCATTGTCCCATAGGCGCCCATACACCTATGAACCAATACCAAGGCCCCGCCTTGTCAATATCCCCTATATATATATATATATATATATATATATATATATATATATATATATATATATATATATATATATATATATATATATATATATATATATATATATATATATATATATATATATATATATATATATATATATATATATATATATATATATATATATATATATATATATATATATATATATATATATATATATATATATATATATATATATATATATATATATATATATATATATATATATATATATATATATATATATATATATATATATATATATGTATATATATATATATGTATATATATATATATATATATATATATATATATATACAGATATATACTTTTACATATCCAAAATTTACTGATTTTGAACATATGAAAAGTTTGTTATGATTAGAGGGTCTTACCCTTACCCATTTCTTTAGCCCTCCTCTAGATCTTTTATCTAACATATAATCTAAGTCTCATGTTCGTTTGAAGGTCCAGTTATACTCCTAAGTACCCTAAACATCTTAAAACATTAATTTAAACCCGATTGATTTCAAAACTGCCTTGACCTCCGACTGTTGTAACCTATTTTTGACCCACTTTCCCACCTCCAATTTAGTTCTCGTTTCTTTCATTTGAAAGCCAACTCAATTACCTTTCCAGGGGTATTTTGATCGCAATTCAAAAGTGTATAGACCTCTAGATATGATTAAAACAAGTGACCTAAAATTCTGCCCAGTTTTTAAAAACGATTTTTTTCATAATTAATCTAATTAATCATACATAAACCCTAATTAAAACCTAAAAACAATTCCCAATGATAAAAACTCATTAGTTACATCAATAATTACAGATCATTAACAAACCATAATAAAATTTTTATGAATGTCAAACCCTAATCCATCATATTAGGTTACGTACGTAAATTAAACGTTAATTAAGCATAGTTTTAGTGCATACCTTAAACCATAATTGAATAATTAGTTTTTCTTGATCCACCATTCTTAATAACGTCTGATATTAAGTTTGGGAGAAGGAAAAATCGTTTTCGGGACTAAAGGGATTAGTATGGGTAATTAAAACTAACCAGGAAGCCTAATAGTACTCAAACTGGGCTCCCCTTCCCTTCCTTAAGCAAAATTCGGGCCAAAACCAATTCCAACACCCTATGGCCGACTTTTTTTAACAATATTACTGTAAATTAACTATTAATTATTATTACCTTAAATTCCCTTAATTTATTTCAGCTCCTAAAGACTCCAAAACCTCAAAACCATAAAAAACTAGTCAAATTTACGCGTATACCGTAAATGACGTAAAATATACAGTTTTCTAAAAACTTTTGAAATATGAAATAAACTAAATAAATAAGTCCTAAATGACTTAAAACCATCCCGAAAAATACTCCCGTGACTAATTACCTCATCCGAGACCTCTAAATGCTAAACCTTAAATCGTAAAAATACGATTTACTATTATACTTATACGTATACGTAAAACACCGTAATAACACCATTTCATTTCATAGTCACCAATTTGTGAGCTCATGAAAATGAAATAACCGTTCCTCGATTTACTTATGAGTACCATTTACCCATAAACGATATCCAAACCTCACTCCAAACACACAAAATAAACACATAAGCACATAAAAGCACATATTTGCACAAAACACCCTATACTATAGTCTAAGTGACGAACCCAAAAACCATGGTTGTCACATCATTCTCTCCTAATAGAAATCTTGTCGCGAGATTTACTCCTTAGGACCAAACACACAAACAACAAATCACATGAGGATACTTGTTCTAAATGAACTCCTCTCATTTCCATGTGTACTTTAGTTCAAGTCTCAAATTACCACATATATTAACCAACATTATTTAAACTCATTCCCAAAGTATTGACCCCACAACCCATAAATCTCACAAATGACTATTTTTAACACAAATCCCTAATAACCGTACATGCAAATATGCATTCTCAAACCACATTTCCCAATATATCATGTACACCACTCAATTCCCTAGGTTATTCTATACCCATAAACTACTGGTCCAATATTTCAAAAGATCATAAATGGACTTACAAAACTCGACATCAAATTTTCTTTTTTTACTATACATGGCGCCCGTTACTATAGGTGAAACTTCCTACATAACTTTGTCACTAAACTGTAGTGGTTTCCTCCTTTTTAACATATTATCTCTTGTTTCTCTCGTCCTTTCCACAAACACCATTATTATATTAGCAGCCTCTTTCACCAATTCTAGTCCACAATAGGGGAAACTCACCCTATCCTTCCATATAGTGCCTCAAATGGCATTCATCGACTTCTAGTATGATAACTATCATTATATGAAAACTTAGACATCGCTAACGAGTTTCCCACCTCCCTCTAAATTAGTCACCCAAGCTCTCAACACGACTCCTATACTTGTAGAAATTTCTCACTTCATCCATCCATTTCTTGTTAGCTGGATATACTCATGTCCAATCATGTTCGTCAATCCCTTTAGTCCGTACCCCAAACCACTTAAAAATTCCAATTTCCTTACAAAAGTGACCTATGACGGTCTTTCACATATTCATTAGTTATTTTTATCAACTGTCATCTAAACTTATGTTACATCTACTTCCATCAAATTTGGATAGCTCATTAGTAGCACCCATACACTTTTTGTCTCACTTTCCTCAATGAAAGATTTTTTTGATACCCAACAGTTCCTTTATACCTACACAATGTCTTACCTTCAAGGTCATAGTGCTCCTTATCTTGTCTCAGTTAGACCAAAACCTTCGTCTCTCATGACACATCACATCTATAACTCCTCATCCATTCGATTATTGATACTAAGCCTTCTAATCCAACAGTATCGGTCAGTGACATTCCCTTTTCCACACTACAACAATATTAGCATGCTTTGTGCTTTAGTCTACTCATTAGGCTATACCAAAGTTTTACCTTCGGTTCCTATCTCGACCTATTTCATTCATGATTCGCATCTATCCACACTTCCTTCTTCTTCTGCAGCTAATGGCATACATCACGAGGTAATGCTTCCGGTCTTTCAAGTCATCTATACGTCAAAATTTCCCACGTAGCTTCACTTGTTTTCCTCACGACACGTTCCCCTACTCCCTCCTAATAGGGACAAACTAGAGTTTCATGTGATTACATGCGGATCACACTCTCATCTCATACCCATATTAGTTTCCATATGTCTAAACTAAGCCATATTCTAAATTCTTACTCAAGTCTCATGCTTCTATTATGACCTTGCACCTGACATGAGGTACTTTCAATCATCATCTTCTAAGAATACTTGGTTCTCTCCTTCTATGGTTCTCCCTAATTCCTTCACTATCATGTCCAACAAAAATTTCTCACTCAATTCATCAACTCTATGGAAATCTTTATTTCATTGGATAATGCATTACTGTCTCTTCCAAAGATCCTTCATAAACACCTTCACTAAACTGACCCTATAATCACTTCTCCACGAACTTATTCCGCTCAGCTTCACTATTCATCCCTCGATATTGATTGCCACCAAATTCTATCTTTGTGTAGTCACTCGACTCCCCTTGTTACTTCCACGAGCTCTTAATCTCCCATGTTACATAGTCACTCCATCACGATCCATTGGTTCAGCTATTTGTAGCTCCACTCCGGTACTCGATCTGTCCTTCTTCGTCACGAACCATATGGAAATTCCCATCATAGTGCTTGTCACCTTCCAGTCCTTGCAACTTCTAGGACTCCTTCGAAATATCTTGCATCCTTCTAGCAGCCGACACGTATTCCTTTCGGCTCCTTGCTTCACGATGTAGCTCTTCACGCACTCCTTCTCGTCTCCATGATGTTACCTAGGAACTTCACACTACGCAGTAGCTTCTAACTTCAACTCATCAACCACAATATTTCTAAAGGTACTTCAACCCCTCAATGGCTCACTCTTCCTTACTTGTTGTACATCACCATTAATCAGTCTCCTACCAATGATTCTTTCACATCCATGTTTTCCTTCACTTGTGTCTACTACTACCTTGCCTCCATAAATATACCAATTCCCTTGCGTGTTATTTGCCTCATCTTTCCATTAGTAGAAACTTTCTACTCTACCCTCACATTCGCAAGTACTTTCATCAATCTTCTAATGGTACTTCAAACAACTTCTCATAGCATGACATCTCATTCCCACGACCAGTCAACTAACTATACTTACTCCCTTATTCCCGTAACCAATCTAAGTTTCAAAACTCAACAAATCTTAATCATTCCTTCAACACAACCTTTAAACCAAAACACATCTCTGCATTCTAATATCTAACCATAAGTAATACTACCCAACTCTATCGTCTCATCCTAACAATCGCATAACTAAATCAACCATGACGTGTACCAAAAGAATTCCAAACGATTGCGTCCCATAATAAATATAGGGTAAATCGAAAGATCAACCATAATGAACTCTAGCCAAAACAACTAAAAATGAAACAATGTAATCCAAAAGATTCAATGGAGTGTGCCAACAATGAAAAATTAGACTCGTCACGGTTAGTATTACCAAATTTCGATACCTCAGAAAATTTTAAACTTTCGCCCCATTTAGTTACTCCTCATAAGAACCAAACTTCAATACTACTAATATCAATCATACTCGTTTTGAACAATAAACTCATCTTTTATCTTCATTGTTTTATCAAAGATATCAACTAGTTTGCATACTACAATCTTATTCTAAACATTATCTTGTTTACCCGTATTAAACTTATTTCACGTGTTATTATGAAACCAATACATGTTTATAAAATACAGTGTTTTTTTTCCATTTTATTCTATATTATTATTATTATTTTATAAAATCCATATAGGCTAGTTATAACTAAACTACTACACGTTTACAAGGTGTGATGTTATTATTATCATTACTATAATAAAATCTCCCTTTTTACTCTTTCCGTCTAGTTAAATACTTCTAAAATTTTTACACCACTTTAGAAACTTTTTGTAAAATTTCTTTACCCCTTTAAAATGTATTATCACAAGTTACATGGAAAACTAATCCAATTATTTTCAAGACAAATTTTTTTATAGCTTACTACCACAAAGTAAAAAGAATATGTAAGTCACGGTATCATACCATACACTTACTTTCAAAACCGTTTTCGTATAATTAACCACACTTATTTGTAAGAAAATTTAGTAGTTCTCCTTAATTAAAATACATACCCGAATATAGACAGACATCAAAAGACTTATAACGTCGTTGACTCCATCAAACTCCAGCACCATAAAACACGAGTAAACACAAGGTACGTTCAAGTTATAATAACTACTGAACGACCATATATCATAACTTAACACATACTAGTATATATACATCCGCATATATATACCTATTAAATCACCCAAAACATACTCGTTACCATACATGTCAGATCAATCAATCACGTCATACACTCGTTTTTCCATACGAGTAATCACCATCTTACCACAAGGCATAAAACCCATCACTAAAACCAGTCCATATCATGTGACCCCATAATCACACAACATGAGTATAACCCAAAAACATATAACACACTCAAAAATAGCCATATGGTAGACATCCTTTACATAAACCCATATATTATACATATACCCAAAAATCCACATCTCATCATATACAAGCATGTACTAGCCCCTTTCATGCAATCATACTTGAGAACTCATTGAAGTTGTGGTACTTGTATAACTATGTTGGCCACCATACTTATACAATTACCCTTTCCTCAATGCACTCCCTCCTATGATGACAGTTATAAGAATCAATACAACATATAACACATAAATTCATCTACTCAAATAAGTTCAAAACCACATAAAAAATAAGGTCCAAAAGTCCATCTATTAAAATAATATAGTTCATGAGACTGTAATTATACATAGTCTCATCGTCCAAAACGGGCTTTAAATGCATTAAATATCATCAAAACACCCAAATATATGCTTGTGTTTGTTACTTGTGTATTTTAGGTACGGATATTGAGGAAATGAAAAAAGATCAAAAAGAACATGCAAAAACGAACACGAGAAACGAAGCCGCACAATGAACCAGACCCAAGTGATGATTTTCCAAGAATAAACCTTAAAGATTTGAAGATTATACAAGAAGGGTCCTCCAATATTGAAGAATTGACACTTTAAACCCTTGTATATTCATAATTACAAGATTGGTCCTTAAAGTTTGTCAAAATTGCAAAAAGGACCCTCCACTTTGAAGAATTGGCAAGTTTAGTCCCTCATCAAATCTAAATTGCTAATATTGGTCCTCCTTATATTCAAACATACCATGAAGACCCTCAAATATCAAAGAAATACAAAACAAGTCCTTGTGAAAAGTTTTGTGGCCAAAATAGAAGTTTTGAAACTTCATTAACAAAGGAAATGGGCGTGTTGCATGTTTTGACTGAAATGACAAGAGAAAGGGAGAAGAAGGACTAAATTGGGCAGACAAGCATAGTTACCTTAACCACTCACGTGTTGACACCTCACCCCACTCATAAAACCCACCAATCATATCCCTCTCAGCTTCCATGTCACCATCCCACTCAGTATTTTTAAACTAATCTATTTAATTAGTTAAAAACGGCGCTAAACACCTTTTTAAACCTGTTGCAAGATCAAACCCATTGTTCTTCATGTTCATATAAAAATTAGGGTTTCACTAACCACAATGAATTATGCCCTAATCTTATCCAGATTTATGATTAAGGCCACCCTTAACATAACCCAACTCTTAAACCCCCATCACCATCATCCCACATGCCACCTTATACCTCCCTTGCCCCACTATTCACTCCCAAACAAAAAGCATGCAGCAAATCAACGTGCCAAAGCTTAGCTTTATTCCTAAGCATCAAATAGACTCACAAGATCATCTCACATCTGCTGGCTTCACATGTTTCTTCACAAACATCCAAAATCAGTCAACAAGTATTAAAAATTCAAGGGCAATTCTGGAACTTCAAATCATTAGGGTTTTACTTTATTTTCAGTACCTTAGGACTTCTTGTAGCCTATATAAAGGCATTAGTTTACAACTTTTAGCCTTGTTCTCAGTTTTACTTTGTCAAGCCTGGTAAAGCCATTTTTCTGAAATTAATAGAATTGTGGTATTGTGTTGTGATTGAAACTGAGTTCCATTGATTATTATTGTGTGAATTAGTTGTATTGTCATGTTTTTGTACTTAAACAAAACCTTGAACAAGTCCAAGATAGCCTATAATCCTTTGAGTCCCTTTGTTCTTGACTGAGTTCAAGAATTTGGCATGTGCTTTGGTGAGGATTGTTCATTGAGGTGTTTCTTTAAGTGACATAAGTCACAAATCAACTAGCTTGGGCAATATTCGAATTTGGTTATACGTTTTTATAACAAAAATCAGTCAAGTAGTTTTCAAAGTACTTTTGGTTCAACAGCTTGTAGATTGAACTTAAGGGTGATCATAGCCTCCTAATCTTGGTTGATTAATGGGTGGCGAGGCCTTAAGGAAAGGTACCAGGCTTGTGAGAGCCTAAGTGTTGCAAAGACTTGACCCTTTGTCACCTTGATTTATCTGATTGGTGCTAACCTAGGCTCAAGCCTTTGGCTAGACCTGTTTGTTGTTCTTTGCAGGGGGAAGCTGGTGCTTGTTCTTGCTAGCACCTCAGCTCATTGATTCCAAGGTGTGGATGTACATCTTGGAGGTTTGTATTCTCAAAACTTCATCTTTCTGATTAAGCTTTGGTATTTTTAGTGATTTGTGATTTTGCTGGTATAAGTGTGTTCTTGTGCCTGCAAATTGGTTCTTGAATCATATGTGGTATGTTATGATGCTAAACTGGGCTTAAATCAATCTTGAGAAGACTTTTACTTGTTTAAAATTGAGTTTAAAAAGTTAAAAGGGTGTTTGGGATTGACTGTTGGTTCTAGTTTATGTGATTTGGAGTTGGTGTTTGAGTGTTATTTGAATTGTTATCTGTTATAGAGGTTATTGTGGTCTGATATATGCAAAAATTGTGCCTTGAAACACTTAATCAAACATTTGGCTATAAAATCTTGAACATTTGTTGTTTAGCTCTAGAATCTTGTGCACACCTAGTTTTTATGTTAACCTAGGGCTAACAAGTGTTTAATCTTTGTTAATGCAACATATGTGATAGATCTGAGGCCTTGAATTTGGATTTTGTGTCAAGTAGATCAGCAAACTTTGTTCTTGTGTTCTTCATTTTTCATCAGTAACTGCATATGCTTAGATCTTGTACATTTGTTGGATTGGTTGCATGAAATGTGTTAATCTGTGTTACTTTAAGTTGTTTTGAGATTGTGTATGCATTTGGTGGCTTGTGGTTAGCTTTTACTAGCTTAAAAGTAGCTTATTGTCATCAGACCTGCTTATTACTTGTCTGGAACACATCTGGGAAAAGATTGAATTAACTGCACTTATTGGCTGGGTGATTTTTTGATTATTTGCTTGTTATTAACTCCTTGTGATTCACTGATCACAAGGCAGTATGAACTCCTTTCCCCTGTTTCTAGCCACTGCTAGTTATAATTGGTGTTCAGCTTATTAATAAGTCATTCTGCCTTATTCCAATGTGCAACAACTTATTTTTTTGTAATAGGTCTTAATCTTTTGAGCTTATATGTGAATCTGGAAGTTTACAACTTTTAGTTTTAAGTTTTTGTTAGGAAACGACTATTTTGTCTTTTTCAAAATTAGCTTATTGCTTATTTCATCTTATTGAGTGTGCTTATTGAAAATCTTTTTGTTGATTAAGCTTAGTTAAGCCATTTGTGACTTATTGCAACTCGAATCAGCTCTTGAAATAGTCTAGAACTCAAAAACGACGATGTTGTTGTTTTGTGAAGAGGGCTTTGGCTTATTTCAGGCTTATTCCTTGAGCTTATTTCAAGTTTCTTTTTGCAAATAGCTTAATTAGGTCACGAGAAGGACGTGGGTAAAATCTTAGCTTATGGCATCAGCTTATAGCTTAATGGGCCAAAAAGCCCATTAAGAATAAGTTGTTTTGAAATAAGCTAGCTTAAGCTCATTTTAAGCTTTTAGGCCTTTGGAAAATTGTGTTTAAAATTAAATTTTAAGCTTGACTGGAGCTTTTAGGCCATTTCTGAAGACTTTTTCTTATTGGGCCCAATATTAAGCCCATTAAGGATCTGTTTGGGTATTTGGCCCATTTGAAGGCCCAATAGTAGCATTTTTTGTATTTCAAGTTCATTTTCTGTTTAATTAGGTTAAAATAAACTAGTTTTCAAGTTTTTAGAAATTTTTATAAAATTTGAATTTTTAATATTATTTTATTATTAAAAATTAAAATTTAGATTTTCAAGTTTTTATATTTTTCTTAGATTAAATACATTAAGTTAGTAATTTTACAACTTTTAGAATATTTTTACTGTCCTTAGATTAATTTTTATAATTATTTTAATTTTAAATAGTTTTTAATTGTTTAAATAGTTTTTATTAATTTTAAAATTTTCAAAAATAGTTTTAAATTAAGTTAGGTTATTTTAGAGGTTTACAATTAAAAAAATCTCATTTTGTGCTTTTTGTTAATTAAATTGATTTTTTGGACTTTAATTAGCATTAAAAATTATTATTTAATTAAATAAAAGGTTTGAGTGATTTTTGATTTTTTTGTAAACTCTAATTACATTATTTAGGATTTATTGCTATTTTCTAGGAATTCTTAGGACAAATTTTTAATTTTGCTACTTTTTACGGTTTTACGTGTATGACTTTTTCGTCTTAGTTTAATCTGTCATCGTAACGTCATTCTCTTCTTATCTCATTTCTATTTTCTTTTCTCATAATCAATATAATCACAAAGTTAATCATCTCTCTACACAACACACTAGCCTCCTTGGGAAACGAACTTGAACAACATTGGTCATTAGTGCTTGGTTTTCCTAAACCGACACTTAATACTTTCCCTATTTTGCACTCTTTTCCTAAAGAGGTGTAAAAACCACTACATCAATTTTGGCGCCGCTGCCGGGGAGGTGTGTTTAGCCGTATTTATTTATCGTGTTTATTTGAGTGTTTACGTTTTTATCGTAAATACCTCTTTTTATTTTTCTATACTATTAGCCATACAAGTAAATACGTGTTAAATTGAACTCTATTAACACAAAATCGATTTGTTGTTTTTAATGTGCATAATATATTGTATTTACGTAGAACAATTAACACACAATAATTATCCAAATACGCGAGAAATCGCACCTCAATAGTTGAGCGTTCCGGTCACTATTGTTGTATCGAATTCAAACGAAAGTCAAAGGCAAAATAGATAAATACTCTTAATTGGTTTAATCTTGATAAATACAAACTATAAGGTGGGTATAAGGCGGTTGTATTTCACGACCTAATGAAAAAAGGCTCTTAAGTGCTTCGCGCCGCCTCGTTTTCTCCGCTCGCTTGTGCATATTTTCAAAGTGACGATTAATTAGGGGTCTGCCACATCAAGTATTATTAATCTATTTTTGTGAGTTTTAATTATTGAACCTCGAAACGTTTTTGCGTTCCTCCAACGTTTCAAAATCGACGAAGGTTTTTACTTCAAGTAATTACCTTTATTCTTCTTGGATTCATTAATCGAGACCTTTGATTAGTGGATAATTTTTGTAGATTAATTTCTATATAATACACCAAAATTCCAAAAAATTAAAAAACCAAAAACACAAAAAGATTCTTCGATTTTTTCCTCTATTTTCATAATTCTCTTCTTTCACCCTCTATAACGTTTAATTCTCGAATCGACTTTCTCGTTGCATCATGTCGAATGATGGTGGATATTATTCGTGTCCATATTGTGGAGGTCCACCCAATGGGGCCAATTGTTTTAATTGTGAGGTTATTGGAGGTCGAGAGGGTTATATCTATTATTCCGCTCCACGTGATCATGGTGACAATTTTCAATCTTACGACCAAGATCACCCATCATCTTCGTTCTACTCGTCATATGATTCGTCTTTTAATTGTGATCAAAATCAAAATGATGAAATGAATAAAAACGCCTTTTGTGACTATATGAGACGAAATAATGAAAACTTAACAATGGTTCAAGATTAAATGACAAACATTAGGGAAACTTGTAGTGAACTTAAAAAACAATACGAAAAACAATTGGAAACTCAAAAGGAATTTTACTTAAAGGAAATGGCCTCCATGAGAACCGAGTTGAAAACGAATATGATGCCGCTTCTAAAGAACAAGAACGTTTATTTGACCTAAATGACGAGGGATGGGATAAACTTGTTGATAAAGTTGTGGAGGCTTACACTAATGAGCGAAATGAACTTCTTTCAACGGTTGAGACCTTAGAAAAAAAAGTAGCTTCATACGAGTCGAGTTATTCATCGAACGTCACCAATCCTAATCTCAAAGGAGAGGTTCAAGCCTTATAAACTCCTAAGACTCGTACGTCTTGTATTGATCCCTATCTCTCGAATTTTAGAGTCGTGCTACCTTCGTCGTCTTGCAAAAACTTAGAGGAAACGAAAACGTCATCTAACGAAGTTTTGAAAAATGTTTTTGAAAATAAACCAAAAGAAAAACTCGTAGGATACTTAGGAACATTGAATCTTATACCTTTTAAACCTAATTTTTCTAATGAGGATGAAATTATTGAGGATTTTCAAAATCAATATACACCAATTTTTAATGAAGAAATTCCATTAAATGATTTTGAAAAAGAAAAGTGTGAAAAGGTTTTAAAGGAAATCGTTGACCCCTCATTTTTACAAGATGAACGAAAATTAATTCCGAAGGGACGTGTTAGTAACTTTGCTAAAATATTCGAGAACCCACGTTCGATCCCTTCGAAGGACAAAGTTGAAACTGTCAAGGCAAAATTGTCACGATACGAGCCTTTTACTCCTAATCCCACACCGAGTGAGATTTTGGATTAATCATGTGAGAAGTCCACCGATGGCCTTGCTAACATCGATACGTTTTTCGATGTCGAGGCCGAAACGACAAAGGCAAACTCTTCAATCGAAGAGCCTTCTATTCATAGTTTCACGACGGTTGGAGCTAGCGACTCGACTATCGATAAATTGATTTCCAAACCTCTTCCACGAGGAAGAAAAGACTTTTTTGATCCCCACAGTGATTTTTCCGAGATCAAACGTATACTTGATGATCCGCCTTCAATTTTTGAGTTTGATGAAGACCGTTGCGTTAGCCCGGAGGGGGATATTTTATTAGTCGATTAACGTTTTAAAAATTCAAATCCTCCTCCCTCCTTCAAGATAAATGTGAAAACTATAATAGTTTTAGAAACACCAAATATTTTCAATTTAATCAACTTGCATTTTCGTAACAAAGAGTTAAAAAATGAAAAAAGGGAATGATTTTAAAATTAATTTTAAAGATTTTCCAAACTTAACTCCGTCATCAGCTCGTTTAATTGATGACGTTTTGTGTGGACCTAGTGTGGGGGAAGCCCCATTTGTTTCCTCACACTTCTCCACCGAGGACGAGATTTTTGACCCCGGTATCACGTTTAAGATAAAATCTCAGTCTTTGAAATTAAGATTTTACTAGTTGAAAAAGTTCGTTTCTCGGAATCTCTTCGAATTGATCACGGTTAAATGTGTGAAATTAGTTGTTCTTGGTGGCAAATAAAATAGTTTGGTTATCTATTCTACTTAAAAGGTAAATGCACAAAATAAAAACAATAAACTAAAAGCGATTAACTAATAAAAACAAAATAATATAAAAAATCAAACGTAAATTTAAAGCGAAACACTTAATAAAAATAAAACTAAAAGAAGAAATTAACTATCGACTCGAAAATAAAATTTACTAAATGAAAAAGGAGAGAATAAAACTAAAATGGTACATTAAAGCTAAACGAGGCAAAACCTAAAACGGGTACTAAATAAAAGATAAAACTTGAACTTACGAAAAAATATTAATTTTAAAATTGGAAGAAAAATTTAACTAAAAATACGTAACTTTCAAAAATAAAATCGGAATAACTTTCAGATAAAACTATACAATTACGGAACAATACTAATAAACAAGCAAGCAGGCAAGGTAGCTGCTGGAAGCAGCCAGCCTGGCTGCTCCTTTTGGCGCCAAATGGCTAAGCAACCAACCAACCTGGTCCATCGCAATGTTAGATTTAAAAAAATTCTATCGGAATGTTGTTTTGTTTTAGTATCGGAATGTGTTTTCTAATAGTAGTATCGGAATAATTATATATATATATTTTTTTTACTTTTTTTTTTTTTTTTTTTTTTTTAATTTTTTTTTAAACTATCGGAATGTGAAAAAGAGAATCTATCGGAATACTAAAAAGACGAACCATCGGAATGTGTTTAAAACTAAAGCTATCGGAATGTTTAAAAAATGGTCACCATCGGAAAGTGGCTAAAGAAAATTGGGCAGCATTTCGACTTAACAAAGACCTTAAGACCCGTCGGAATATGCGATCGCAATGAGCGATCGCAATCCCGATCGGAATAAGGGGGATTTACCAACCTATCGCAAAGTAGAACCCACACTTGGGTTATTGCGATACAAATCAAGAAGTCCGTCGGAATGTGTATTACCCTCAATATTGCGATGAACACCAACAAATCCGAAAATGGAGATAAGCAAAAATCTCAATAAGAACTTTCAATAAGCACACTAAACCAAAACTTGAACAACTTAATAAGCATAAACTTGAAAACTTTTAAAAAAACGAAATTCATAAACTTTATAAAAACACAAAATAAGAAAACAAAATAAGCAAACTTTAAAGAGACAAACTTTTTAAGAAAACTAAAAAGCAAATAAGCTAAGTACAAAATAAGCCAATAAGATTGTCAAACTTATAGCTTATTTCATACGAAAACTTATATAGAAGTAAAAAGGTGAACTTTTTACTCAAATAAGCAATATGATTAAGCAAAACCAAAACTTAATATGAACCAAAATCAAATCAAAAACAAGAAAAGTAGGATGAGAAAGATAAATAAAAGCTTGATAAAAGGGAAATTAAGATTCAACAATTAAATTAACTTACTTGGAATTAAACGGTACGAAATTTAAGACATGGAATTAAAGTGACAAGAAATTAAAAGGTACAAGTAATGAAAATGGTGGAAAGACTAATTTTGTCAAAATTAGCTAACACATGAAAATGAACTAGCTAATGGCTATTTATAGTGGTGATTAGGGAGGGGCTTAGGAAGCTTCCTCCCTCTTTCCTCTTTTCCTTAATTGCGCACTTAAGTCCCCAAGCTTCTTTAATCTTCTTAAATCTTCTTAATACTTGGACTTTGTGACTTGTCTTGGGATTTCTTTTGAACTCGTCTTGAATTTTCTTCATAAATAAGACTCGAGTTCTTCGGCTTTTGATAAACTTCCGTCTTTTGACTTTTTCTTCGATAAATCTTCAGAATTGGTCTTGGACTTCCGTTCTTTTTGCACTCTTGACTTCTTGACTTCGTCTTTTATCTTTTTCTTCAATAAAAGTCCGTAAATGCCCGTAAATATCCGTGTTTTCTCCACTTCTCACCTTTTCGTCCTAAATCACAACAAAAACACAAACCACGCATAATTCCGACATAAAAGACATAAAATACACGTTTTGGCTCGGTTATTATTGTAATTAAGTGGTAAAAAGGATGGGTGTTTTCACACCTATCAAATCCCCTACACTTAACCATTGCAATGTCCTCATGCAATGCATTAGTTACAAAGCACGTTTTACACTTTCCATCATAATCAACCTACCTTGGCCTTTATTAAACAACTAAGGAAAATCAAAAAGATAGAAAATAACAAGATGCAACAAGGAAGAAACTTGTAAAGAAATCTAAGACTTACATTAGGGCTTGTGTGTCATGAATGTTCATCACCCTCAAGTTTCACGTTCCCCATGCCAAGCTTAAAAACAAGATCATTGTTAGTACAAGTTAGCATAACAAACATTTACTCATGTGGTTCAATTAATCACTTAAACTCCCTTATTCCTACGAGTATCTCTTATATTTTATTGATGTCTTGAATGATCACGAGGATGCATTGTTGACTTATTTCGATAATTTATTTAGGCTGAAAGCAAAGTAGGACGATTTGATCAATAGTTAGCTAAAGGACAAAATCTCTTAAAACTGCTTCTCGGGATATCAAAAAGTTCATATCTTGGCATAACTTGGTTCACGATTTAAGACCTTTCTCGGGCCGATATTTGGCATGTACTTCATACTTCATATCTTCGAGAGACGTTTTTGAGATAATGGTCTTTTCTTCGTTATAGAGTTTCTTCACTTGGAGACTTTTGAGGAGTACTCCAGCTTTGTTGACCACGACTTCATGATTATTCTTCAATCTCTAATTGGGATTTTGAGATACAACGATCCGCCTCCGTTTTGGACTTGGATCTATTTATCCTCATACCTTGTTAGGGTCTTTTCGGATAGACTTCTCCATGATCTTTATGGGAGTTGATTGCTTTTCGTCGTGAGTCTTGATCCTTCATATTGATTTTGGGAATAATGCTTTTCACATCACTTTGGATCTTCAGCAATAAAATGGAATCCTCATGCCTTGTTAGGGCCTTTTCGGACTCGCCAATCTTCGCGCCCCGCTTCATAAGTTATGCCTTGGCTATGAACTCTTATCATTACCGAGCAACTTTTAAACGATCTTGGGCTAGAAGCTAAGTAACTTTTCAAATCGTACGACCTTACTTATTGCAGATAATTTATTAGCAAGTGATGGGAGAAAAAGATCATAATTAACTCACATAAGTTAATGAGAGAATACCAAACTTGTAACCAACTCTATCATTTCTCGTTCTCCACAATTTAAAATCTCAAGGAATGAGACTCGTGGATGCTTAGCCCAATAAACCAATTAAGGTCTACATGGTTAAGGATACTAGCTAGAGTGAACTTGGATAAGTAAACTCGGGTTGAGTCAAAAAAATTCACAACGGGCCTAATATATCTAGGATAACTAAACTTGTTAAAACCATTTTATTAAAATAAGAGTAAAATAGCAAAAATAAAGGGAACTACAAATAGGCCAAAATAGATTAAAAAATTTTGAAAAATGTCGAAAAATCGATTTTCCGGTTAAAATGAGGACAAATACAAGGAAAAGACCACTTAACTTCGATAGAAGTCCCCCTACACTTAAGATAAACATTGTCCTCAATGTTTAAGCATGTGGGAGAAAACTCCCCTACACTTAGGACATTGTGCACGTTGTTTAAATTTCGCTAAGGAAAAGACAACTAAAGAGATTCCTATTTTAATATTTGAGAAAATATAAAATAGTGAATCGGAAAGAGTTTAGGATAGAACCGGGATAATGGAACACGGAATCACGGGTCGTCAAAAGTCATCAAGAGTGTGTCTTTGAAGCTCTAATCCCTGCATATGATAAGAAAGAGAACAAGAAACACCAACGGGGCTCCCCCTACACTCATGGTGAAAACAGGAAAGATAGATAGATAATTGGGTTGCCTCCCAAAAAGCGCTTGTTTTTGTTAACCGAGTCACGAGCCTGACTCGTCCCCGAATTAAATGGTCCATGGGGAAACCTCGAATGTAATACCGGGATCAAAGACCTTGTCCTCGTTCCCGGAGGACATTAATAAAGGAGAGGCAGGAGGATAAGTCTTGAATAGTAAAAAGGTCCTCTCCATAACAGAAAAGCAAGTGAAGTCCAGATTGACGGGAGGTGGGGTGGGTAAGGGAATCACATTGTCATCCTCCAAAGACAATGGATGCAGGCCAATTGGCAAAGACGTAAAAGTATCAATCATAGAATGGTCCATGTCACCTCCCGGGTCAAAGCATTTATCCTCATGATCGTAGAGAAGGAGTGTAGAAACTCGTTTAAAAAGACCACGATCAAGTACGAAACCATCATTCATTTGTGGGGATTGTTGATAAGTTAAATCCTCACGAATGTGGTAAACATAATTCTCATAAGAGGAGTGTTGATTAGGTAACTCCTCGAGAATAGGATGTTTGGGCGTGTGAGTTGGTTCGTCATTATTATGAAAAATAAGACGTTCCAACTCATCAAGTTCGGCATCGATGTTGGAAAAGTCGACCTCGCTTGTAGGTGGATTCGGAGGCAAAAGAGCTAGCTCTCGGTCGATAATTTCCGCAATCTCGGGCTCGAAGACGAAACCATCATACTCACCACAAGTTGAACTCTTGTTGGGAAAATCAATTAGCGCTTGTGGATTTGTGATTATGTGATCATTGACTGTCAAATCGACCTCGTCCTTAAGCTCCGCAAAAGTCGGCACATCACACAGATTTTCCGGAATACCTGCAGGCTCACTTGGGATGACGACAAGTTCCTCGACACGAGACTTTAGGAATTTGTCCGATTCAGTTGCCGAGATAACGTCAATATGCTCATCCTCCACGATGAGAGAGCCAACGGGCTCCTCGGGTGTGATAGCAATAGACGAAGGAGGAAGGGAAGAAGTCTTACTTTGCTTTAGAAATTCCTCCTCGTCGAAAATAACCTCAATATCGTCATCGCTCTCCTCATTACCTAAAGGGCCAATAGTAAGCTCAGGGATATGAGTACTCGTGTGATCTCGCTGCTGTAAAAGTGACTCCATATAAGTTTGCAGCGTGTGTAAAAGCTCTTTGCTTTGTTCTTGAAAAGCTGCAGCAAGATCGTTTCTTTGTTCTTGAAGGGCTGTAGCAAGATCGACAATTGGTTCTTGGTAACTCATCCCGTGACGAGGCTGATGATCGAGTGAGTGCGGTGGGGGCTCAAGATTTTGAAAACCGGAATTATAGCACGTATGAGGCTCATAGTTGTTCATCGGTTGAGAAGAATTAGAAACCGGGTTTGGTTCATAATAATCCATAGTTGAAGAAAACTGAGGACCCGGATTTTGCTCATAATAATTCATTGGTTGACAGTAATAGGTATCGTGAGGGCCCCCACAGTTGTTGCAAACCGGGTATGGAGAAAACTCAGGTGCGTCATGTGGATAGCTATTTTCATTGTCATAATTGTACCCCGGTTCTTGCCCGTGACCATACGGGTATTGAACCGGGCACGAAACATGCCAATGAGAATCGCTTCCACAATAGATGCATGGGGGAACAGGAGGTGGGTTCAAAAAGAATGAATTAGTCGAGTTGCACAAGGGACAAAATCCATTTTGTATGTAGTCGATATCATTTCCGCACCGCTCACATGTGCACCATTGACAAGAGTTGTTCCCAGATAATTGTTTCCCACACCGGACGCAATGGACATAAAAATCCATAAAGAAGGATAGATAAGCAAGAAGAATATTTTTGGTGCAAAACTTTGAAAAAGAAATGCTTTTTATGATTTTTCAAATGTTTTTGGATTTTTGAAAATTTTTTAATACGAAAAATAACGTTCACGAGTGAACGGATCCCAAAAGCCAACGCGTCTCTCACAAAAAACCGTTAATCTTCACGAAAAGAGCCGGCAGCGGCGCCATTTGAAATTAAGATTTTACTAGTTGAAAAAGTTCGTTTCTCGGAATCTCTTCGAATTGATCACGGTTAAATGTGTGAAATTAGTTGTTCTTGGTGGCAAATAAAATAGTTTGGTTATCTATTCTACTTAAAAGGTAAATGCACAAAATAAAAACAATAAACTAAAAGCGATTAACTAATAAAAACAAAATAATATAAAAAATCAAACGTAAATTTAAAGCGAAACACTTAATAAAAATAAAACTAAAAGAAGAAATTAACTATCGACTCGAAAATAAAATTTACTAAATGAAAAAGGAGAGAATAAAACTAAAATGGTACATTAAAGATAAACGAGGCAAAACCTAAAACGGGTACTAAATAAAAGATAAAACTTGAACTTACGAAAAAATATTAATTTTAAAATTGGAAGAAAAATTTAACTAAAAATACGTAACTTTCAAAAATAAAATCGGAATAACTTTCAGATAAAACTAGACAATTACGGAACAATACTAATAAACAAGCAAGCAGGCAGGCTAGCTGCTGGAAGCAGCCAGCCTGGCTACTCCTTTTGGCGCCAAATGGCTAAGCAACCAACCAACCTGGTCCATCGCAATGTTAGACTTAAAAAAATTCTATCGGAATGTTGTTTTGTTTTAGTATCGGAATGTGTTTTCTAATAGTAGTATCGGAATAATTATATATATATATTTTTTTTACTTTTTTTTTTTTTTTTTTTTTTTTTTTTATTTTTTTTTTAAACTATCGGAATGTGAAAAAGAGAATCTATCGGAATACTAAAAAGACGAACCATCGGAATGTGTTTAAAACTAAAGCTATCGGAATGTTTAAAAAATGGTCACCATCGGAAAGTGGCTAAAGAAAATTGGGCAGCATTTCGACTTAACAAAGACCTTAAGACCCGTCGGAATATGCGATCGCAATGAGCGATCGCAATCCCGATCGGAATAAGGGGGATTTACCAACCTATCGCAAAGTAGAACCCACACTTGGGTTATTGCGATACAAATCAAGAAGTACGTCGGAATGTGTATTACCCTCAATATTGCGATGAACACCAACAAATCCGAAAATGGAGATAAGCAAAAATCTCAATAAGCACTTTCAATAAGCACACTAAACCAAAACTTGAACAACTTAATAAGCATAAACTTGAAAACTTTTAAAAAAACGAAATTCATAAACTTTATAAAAACACAATAAGAAAACAAAATAAGCAAACTTTAAAGAGACAAACTTTTTAAGAAAACTAAAAAGCAAATAAGCTAAGTACAAAATAAGCCAATAAGATTGTCAAACTTATAGCTTATTTCATACGAAAACTTATATAGAAGTAAAAAGGTGAACTTTTTACTCAAATAAGCAATATGATTAAGCAAAACCAAAACTTAATATGAACCAAAATCAAATCAAAAACAAGAAAAGTAGGATGAGAAAGATAAATAAAAGCTTGATAAAAGGGAAATTAAGATTCAACAATTAAATTAACTTACTTGGAATTAAACGGTACGAAATTTAAGACATGGAATTAAAGTGACAAGAAATTAAAAGGTACAAGTAATGAAAATGGTGGAAAGACTAATTTTGTCAAAATTAGCTAACACATGAAAATGAACTAGCTAATGGCTATTTATAGTGGTGATTAGGGAGGGGCTTAGGAAGCTTCCTCCCTCTTTCCTCTTTTCCTTAATTGCGCACTTAAGTCCCCAAGCTTCTTTAATCTTCTTAAATCTTCTTAATACTTGGACTTTGTGACTTGTCTTGGGATTTCTTTTGAACTCGTCTTGAATTTTCTTCATAAATAAGACTCGAGTTCTTCGGCTTTTGATAAACTTCCGTCTTTTGACTTTTTCTTCGATAAATCTTCAGAATTGGTCTTGGACTTCCGTTCTTTTTGCACTCTTGACTTCTTGACTTCGTCTTTTATCTTTTTCTTCAATAAAAGTCCGTAAATGCCCGTAAATATCCGTGTTTTCTCCACTTCTCACCTTTTCGTCCTAAATCACAACAAAAACACAAACCACGCATAATTCCGACATAAAAGACATAAAATACACGTTTTGGCTCGGTTATTATTGTAATTAAGTGGTAAAAAGGATGGGTGTTTTCACACCTATCAGTCTTTCACCAAGTAGTCACTAGAAAATCTTTCTACACTTACGGTGAGAGTTTACCTCGAGTAACTCGATTTGTTTGCCCACCCAATGTCCCATCCTCCTCTTCTCATTCTATTTTCTTGTGTCCCTTTGGGACGATGTTACTTGAAGTCATGTTGTTTCGTTTATCATCCGAAAACGAAGACACGATCTTTGATCCCGGTATAAAGGCTTAGCCTTTATGATCGGTTGTTTTTGGGCCTTGTTTATCATGTAAGTCCCATCAAAAATTGACCAAACCATGATAATCCCTAAATGATCACATTTATGGGGATTCGAGTCGAGCTTTCGATTCGGTTATCAAAAACAAGGTGCCTCGTGGGGGAGATCCCATGCTTATCCATGTACATATTATTGTTTTTAATTAATCCTAATGTGAGGGGATTTGTGCCCTTCCAACCTTTGTTCTGTGGTTGTTTGTGAATTGTGGTTTTTAGATGATCATCTTCACGATTGGAGCCTCTCGTGTTCGTTTTACGTGAGCACTCGATCGTTTGCTTTGAATAATTTCTCGATATCCATATGATATATCCTTGATTGTTCTAACCTTAGGTTTTTAGCACACTTCATAAACGGCTATTGATTTAATGGTTCCACCCTCTCCATGCTATATTAAGCATTCGACTACGTCTCTAGGATGGGGGTATTCTACCCTTAGACTCGAAACATTGAGGACAATGTTTAACTTTAGTATGGGGGGGGGGGGGTGAATAGATACTTGCCTTGCCAAACCTTCACGCTTTCCAAAGTTTATCTTTTTGTTATCGTTTTATGCAAAATAAGGCTAAAAATGGCAAAATTTTAAAATTTTTCTTATTTTTCATAAGTGTTTAAGACACGAATGTAGGTTTTCCGATGGTGAGAATAAGAGTAATTTTTTATTCGACCGTGCGTGTTGAGCACTTAGCTTCGATTCCTTAACTTTTTAGGCTAAGTCTCTTAAATGAGGACGAGAAATGATAGAGTTATTTATAAGTCTCGTAATCTTTCACGATCTCATGTGTAGTAATTATTAGCTTATTCTCCCCACGCTTTTATAATAAATTGTTAATAAATATTGATTTAGCGGTTTAGTCACTATTGTTGGTTTCTAATTTGTTTTAGTAGCTTCCATGTAATTAAACTGGGAAAACATTGAGGATTCGCCAGCGTCACGGTTTTGAAGTATTGGCAACCCGAATAATCGAAAGCTTCACCTAATAATAAGATTTCAAGTGCTCACCTAAATTAAGCAAAAATTTGAAGCTCACAAGGCCGAAAAATCTATGCCCCAATTGAAAGTGAATCAAGCCTTAATCTTTGAAGCTTTAAAGATCCAAAATTCTATTTAGCGTGAGGATATACGTCAAGTCATAATAAAACCATCGATGATGGCGGATAATAAAAGACAAGGGCAAGACCAAAGTCATAATAAAAGCTTCATGGCGATGTTGAATAAAAGATGGAGGTAAACCATGATAATAAAACCACCGATGATGAGGCGGATAATAAAAGTCATGGTAATAAGTCTCATGTTCAAAACCGTTATAAACCGTGTTTATCGATCCTTCTTGTTGACTTACTTTTTTGACATCGTTGTCTATTAAGGTGAATTATTATTTTGATGATTTTGGTTACACCGTTAAAACTCTATTTTTAGACTTAATCTCTATTTACGCATAAGTCAATGATGTATCCTCGTGATCATTAAGACAAAATAAAATATAAGAGATACAAAGTAGGAATAAGGGAGTTTAGGTTTGTAATTAACACTCATGAGATATGATTGTGTTGCTAACTTATAATAACAATGATCTCGTTACACGCTTAGCATGGAATTAGGTGAAAATCGAGGACGACAAAATTATTTCTCACGAAGCATTCACGTGTTCTTGTTCTATGATCCCAAAAGTCACTTAATCGTGATGAAAACAATACATTATGTCTAAAACGCGTGTAGTAGTTTATGTAAGTTTATGTCTTCAATAAATGTCATCATAAAATGAATTTTGAAGTGCTATGATACTTAATTCTAGCATTGTGTGGGGACACGGCAATGGTTTAGTATGGGGGAGTGATGAGACTGTAATTATACATAGTCTCATCATCCAAGTTGGGCTTAAAACGCTTAAAGTATCATCAAAATATCCAAATATATGCTTGTGTTTGTTCATTGTGTATTTTAGGTACGGATATCGTGAAATCAACAAAAGATCACAAGAATGAAGCAAAAACGAACACGGGAAACGAAGCCGCACAAAGAACCGGACCCGAATGATGAATTTTGCAAAAATACCCTTGAAGTTTGAAGATTGTACAAGAATGGTCCCTCAAGTTTGAAGACTTGTCGCTTTAGGCCCTTGTAAATCTCATAAATACAAGATTGGTCCTCAAAGTTTCAATACATGTCATAACCAGCCCTTTAAGAAACATTAAATTGCAAATCAAGTCCTTATGAAGAGTTTTGAAAATAATTGTGCAAAAGTTGTCACTTGGTCAAATTAATTTACAAAGGGAAAGAAGAAAGAATATCTTGTGAATTCTGTGAAGAAAATTTAGGAGATAAAGGGTTGTTTCTACCATAAACCAAAACTAAATCTACCAATCACCACTTTACACCTCACTTAACCCACCCATTAACTCGACCATACCCTTTACCCAACCGACCCAGCCCACACCCACAGCCCAATTACCCCACCCTGTCTAACCTAAAAGTAATACGTTCAAATTAATATTAATTAATTTGTTAGTACACCAAATATACACTATACACCATTAAACAGCTCAATCACCCCCAAATATACCTTATAAACCCTAATTGTAATTTGGGTTAAATCAGTGAATTATTCCAATTCATTTTCCAGAATTATAATTACCCACATAACACTTAAACCCCCACCCTTAATCCCCTCACCAGACCACCCCATGTGCCAATCCCTAATTGTCTACACCCGTCACCATCTCACAAAACCCAAAAAAGTGGGACAACATCTACGATTCACAACATAACTTGGTCCCTAAGGGTCATTGGACGACCAGGATTCATTGTACACAGCCTGGCGACCCACATGTGATTGGCAGAATCACATGATACAAGTATTGACCAAGAACAAGATCAAAGACCAAGGACATTGTTGGACATTCATAGTTTGGGCTTTTTCAACCTAGAATCTTCTGTACCCGTCTATATAAGGGAGTAGGGTTTGTTCATTTTTTCTTTTTCCAATTTTTATTCAAGATTTTGTAGAAGACGAATTTGAATATAATTGAGTTCCATTTTAGTTTCCTTGCAATCTTTTAAATTTCCAGTTATTTACATACAAGTCATTTTATTTACCTTGTAAAAGTTCCATTTCCATGTTCATTTATCAGAAAAGCAAGTTTTTGTTTGTGATGTTACTTTAACATAAGCCAATAAGCTAGCTTATTGACAACATGCTCAGCTTATTGGGCTTCTATGATTGGTACTTTCTGGTTACAAGTTTGAGGAAGCAGCCGATTATTGTTCATGTTCTTATTCAAAGTCGGTTTCAAGGTTTGGAAGTTTTTGGTGGTTGATTTCATTGGTCTTGAAGGAGCTTTATTGATGTTATTTGGTTTTAGAGGAGAAGCTGTTGGTTATTAAGCTTGGGTATAAGCTCTCATTGCTTGAGGTTTAGTTTAGAAGAAGCTGCAGTTGAAGTTTAAGGTTGAGCTACGACTGATGGTAAGTTCCCTTTATTCATTTAATGCTTAACTCCTAACTTTATGTCATATGCTTATTTCTATGCTTAAGTGTTAACTAGCTTACTGTTCTTTCTCTATGATATTTGATTGCTTATTTTTATTTGTTGTTCATTTACGTAAAGTACTTTGTCTTTAATCTATTTTTTTCTTTGTGATTTTTCACTTTTCTACTTTAAATCAGTGTGTTTGGGACAATGGAGTATTTGAATAGGCGTTGTCCACTAAAACTCCACTTAGCTCTACGCGTCTATGGTTAGTGTAGGAGAGTTGGATTTTACTAAAAAGAGTTGTGGTGTGTGCTTGTTTTAGTTTCGATGAATCTTGGAGTAATTGCAAGTTTCTGTTAAAATCATAGGCATTATTCGTTTTTGATTGAGTTGTGTTAATATTTTTTTTGAGTCGTGTGTGTCTGAGTATCCAATAACCAAAACAAGAAATTAAAAAAAGTGAAAAGTTAGGGTGCCTGCTTGTTGTTTATAGCTGCTCATCTGTGTATATTTGATTGTGATCTGTGGCTTATTCCTGCTGCGTGTTGTTTATTTGTGACTCCCCGCTTGCACAAAGCAAGTGGGGGTGCCCTTTGATCCAACAGCAAACAAGTATACCAAAAAAAAAAAAGAATAGTTGATGTTAAGTTTCTGATTAGGAGTGTTTGGACTTGTTGTGAATTCTTCCATAAGCTAGGAATTAGGCGTAAAGTTTTCTTGCAACATATCTCTCAGGTTAGTCGTAGTTGTTTTATGCTTTTACTTTTCATAAATTCAAAAAAAATATAAAAAATAATTGTTATTTAAGTTTTTGAGGTTTTAAGATCATTAGGATATATGTTAATTGTAGCTATAAGTGTCCGATTTATATTTGTTATCGAAGGTCTTAGGTTGTTTATAGTCCTTACAAGTTAGCAACACATAGGTTGTTAATTTGAGTTTCTTAACTTGGCCAAAAGTGGCCAAGTTCTTGTGAAAACACACTAGCTGCTCTAATTCCGTGATGTGTTGTATTTAGAGGTTAAAATTAAGGACCCTGGTAGACTTATCATAAGACTTGATCTGTTTTGCATAGAATTGGTGTTTAGAGCTTTTCTAGGTGCGTAAATTTCAGCTCAAAGTTAGTCTTAGTGCCACTAAGTTGCTCAGTACTGTCCATCAGTTTGATTCGTGGCTCGTCGAGTGTATTACTTTGTTGTTGCTGCTTGTATTGAGATTGAGTTGTGTTGTTATCGTGTATGTGGTCTGTGGTTACCTCGTAAGCAAAGAAACACAGTCATTCTATGTTGTGTTTACTCACAGCAAACAAGAGAACTAGAACCAAAAAAACCAAAGAAAGAGTAAAAAAAAGAGCCCACTGTGTGCTTGATAGTAGTAATCATGTGGCTTATTTGATCTTTTTTGTGGCTTATTTGAGTGTTCTTTGCTTATTGTGTCCTTGTGTATCATTTACAAACAAAAAAAAACAAAAACAAATCGCATACAGTAGTTGTGAAGAAGAATTCAAAGCAGTAACAAATGTTGTATGAAGGATGGGAGGGAGGAGGACATATATAATAAAAAGAGATTAAACTGTTCAAAAAGATAAGTAGGCAGCAGGGTTTCGAACCCCTGACCACAACCCATATCAGACACAACAAACTACTCAACTACCATCTAGTTTGTTAAACCTTTTGTTTTATATTTCGTTTTCCTTTCTTGATATATGCTTGTTAATTACGTTTTGGGGTTAAATAATCCGTTTTAAAAAATAAAGGTCATCAGGGGGACTCGAACCCCTGACCTTTCAATTAAGTGCCAACGCCTAGCAACCTCCCAAATTACCAACTGCTCTATGGCACCTTTTGTTTGCTTCTCCTTTTATTTTCTTTTTATAAGGTATTTTTTATATATTTCATTTTAGCCTATAAGCTTATTAAGCTTATTGGCAGCTTATCTATAGCTTAATTTTACATATTATATTTTTCTTGTGAACCTTGCCTCATTGGCTATTTTTTTAATTTTTTCAGATTTTAGAAAAATCATTTTATATTTTTTATGCATTTTTTAGATTAAATTCTTTTTTAATTCATAAAAAACTATTCTAAAGTAAAAAAGAATGTAATTCTTTTTTTAAAAAAATTTTCTTTTGTCATTTAGGACGTATAAAAAATAAATTTTCTTTTGTAGAGTTTAAATTTCATAAGTTTCTTTTTATTATTTCATTTTATAGGATTATTTTAGTTTTAAATTTGAGAAAAGTCATAAAAATAGTAAAAAGTATTTTTAAATTTTCAAAAAATAATTTTTAACTTTTATTAAGTACAATCTAGGTTTATTCAAGAAAATATTTAGATTTTGTCTTTTCCTTAGTTAGTTTTATTTTTAGGGTTTTTTATTTACTTTAAATATTAATGTAAATTAATTTAAAGTTGACAAATTTTTTTGGTTTTCGTATTTTTCTTAGTTAGACTTTTTAGGTAATTTTAGTAATTTTTAATTAATTTTTAGGTGATAATTTTCGTTTTGGTCGTGTTTCTACGTTCGTACGTTTAAGCGTTTTCGACCGTTTTTAGCGTAATTCGTCTCCGTTTTCTTTTCTTTCTTTCTTTCCAAAAGCGTAATCACTCGATTAAATACGTCTATATCTTTAGGCTAAACAACTACACCTCCTCGAGAACGAACTCGGATATTCGTCTTTACGGTTTTCCCTAAACCTTATCGATTAATACTTACCCGCTTTTGTCGCTTTGTTTTTCCTAAAATAAAGTGTACAAAAATACAACATCAATAGTCAAACTCTTGCAATACATAAATCCATAGTCTAGCTAAAACAGCATAGACAAACTCCAACACAACATCATAATCAGTTATAAGTTATGTCGCCCATAAGAGTGGAAACAACTTAAAATCCTTCCTATCCACCTACTCCTAGTAACTCGAATCACCACATGATTCTTAGGGAACATGACTTAAACAGCAAAAGAAAAATACTATACATTAGGTACACCAAATAACTTACTATGGTGAAAGTAATTTATATATCAAAAGCAAAACAGAAATTTTCAGGTGACTAAGTATGGGCAACTACAGTTCAACTCATACTAGTCAAAATTCACAAAAAATAAAATTTAGGAAAATACAATCAAGACCACACGTAATCCTATGACGCCTATATGCAGGGATCCTTAAGCTATATACTAGGCTAGGCAACCTAATTCTCTATAACCACTGTCTGTAATACCATTTTGTCACACCCCACCATGGCGGAATATGGGGCGCGACGAATGGATATCATCACAACAATAGCGTGTCTATAGAGCTAACTAAATGAAATGGAAATATCATAAATGGTGACATAATGTAACATATCACAAACAATGCAGGCGTCTAGGTAAGTAGGTAACAGGTCTACCTCTTACTAAAGACATACAATTAACAAATACAAACATATAGGTGTCTACAAAGTATCACTTATTCAAACATAAGTAAAGACTAAGAGGAAAGGGGGTTCATCCAATGCAATCCTAAGCCTCCCAGCTAGCCACTCCTATACTCACGCTTAACCACGTTCTCACCTGAAAGAGACACTAAAACACGTCAACATAAAGTTGGTGAGAGTCATAGGTTTAGACTCCAACGCCAAATCAGTTATAAGCTGTGAATAACAACCATTAACAAAAGATCATATGGAAAATGTGCTATAATTATGTATTAACAACTAGCATTCAAGATTGACCTGTCACGACAAATCTAAGGCTCCAAGCCTTACCAATAACCACAATTCCATGTCTCCAAGCCTTACCCATAAACATGGTCCCATAGGCGCCCATACACCTATGAACCAATCCCAAGGCCCCGCCTTGTCAACATCCCCTTGGTACCAAGTCAAACCATTATAACTGAGACGGTACGTGTCCCCCGATCCAAATCATAAACACAATAAAGAATCACATAGCAGTTAATCACATAAGTGTACATACAAGTCCATCACAAACCATAAAACACATTCACAACATTCTTTACAAAACCATACAGTGTCTCTTCCATCCCATCTGGAAGTCAAAATCATTAAAAGATATGGGACTATGAAACTCACCTTAACAAGCTTCTCCAAGTATCCATGCTCTAGCAAAAATCTAAACACATAAACGTATACAATCAAGACATGAACAACATACCAAACTGGCTCACCAATCTATGATGGATATATAACCTTATCCTACCACTTAACCCCATTTATATACCCTATTCATCTCATTACATTCCTCTATAAAGCCCTTAACTTAGTTTAGTTCATAACTCGCCCCGTTAACATTTCACCCAAAACAGTCCCATTTTTCATACTTCAAACTATGGGTCGAACACCCCCTTAACCAAAATAACATGCCCTGTAAAAGAAACCATATGCCTTTTTTACATGTGTTATCTAACTCTCACGTTTGGCCTCAACCTTAAAGCAACTGTTAAGACCACCATATATATCTATCTATACTAATATATAAAACATTTAACACTTTTTCTAAAATTGGAAGTCTTAAAAATTAAGTCTCAAACATTTCTTATAATATAAATATTTATCTTTTACTAAGAAATTAATAAATATTAAAAGTCTAGAAATAATTGTAATTCAATACAATTTTCTAACTGAAAATTTAAGTGTTAATAAGTATAATTAGAAGTTTCAAAAAAATTAAATGTATTAATCATGATTTAACGTAATTCATAAAAACATTTTCAAAACCCATTGTCTAACAGTTTTATGTAATCAATTAAATTTTCACTATATAAAGTCTCAGAAAATCTTAAAACACAAATGTAAAATATGCAAAACAAATCATCGCTCTCTCTCAACCACAACTCATTGTCGCCAACTTTGAGGTATCGAAAAAAATTTGGTCATTGTCTTCAGAAAAAATGTTCGTTTTTGTAATGGTGTTTTTCTGGTTTAGCCAAATTTACGAAATTAGTTACCGGTTACCCGCCGCCGCATTGCGCGGGTAGCCGGCTAGTATATATATATATATATATATATATATATATATATATATATATATATATATATATATATATATATATATATATATATATATATATATATATATATATATATATATATATATATATATATATATATATATATATATATATATATATATATATATATATATATATATATATATATATATATATATATATATATATATATATATATATATATATATATATATATATATATATATATATATATTTATATATATATATATTTATATATATATATATATATATATATATATATATATATATATATATATATATATATATATATATATATATATATATATACTTTTACCTATCCAAAATTTATTGATTTTGAACATATGAAAAGATTGTTATGATCAGAGGGTCTTACCCTAACCCATTTGTTTAGCCCTCCTCCAGATATTTTATCTAACATATAATCTAAGTCTCATGTTTGTTTGAAGGTTCAATTATTATCCTAAGTACCCTAAACATCTTAAAAAATTAATTTAAACCCGATTGATTTTGAAAACTGCCTTGACCTCCGACTGTTGTAACCTATTTTTTTACCCACTTTCCGACCTCCAATTTAGTTCTCGTTTCTTGAATTTGAAAGCCAACTCAATTACCTTTCTAGGGGTATTTTGATCGCAACTCAAAAGTGTATAGACCTCTAGATATGATTAAAACAAGTGACATAAAATTCTGTCCAGTTTTTTAAAAACGATTTTCTCATAATTAATCTAATTAATCATACATAAACCCTAATTAAAACCTAAAAATGATTCCAAATGATAAAAAACTCATTAATTACATCACTAATTACAGAGCATTAACCAACCCTAATAAATTTTTATGAATGTCAAATCCTAATCCATGATATTAGGTTACATACGTAAATTAAACGTTAATTAAGCATAGTTTTAGTGCATACCTTAAACCATAATTGAATAATTAGGTTTTCTTGATCCACCATTGTTAATCACGACTTATATTAAGTTTGGGAGAAGGAAAAATTGTTTTTGGGGCTAAAGGGATTAATTTATTTCAGCGATTTTTTTTAACAATATTACAAAATTCAGCCCAAAACCAATTCCAACACCCTATGGCCGACTTTTTTTTAACAATATTACTCTAAATTAACTATTAACTATTATTACCTTAAATTCCCTTAATTTATTCAGCTCCTAAAGCCTCCAAAACCTCAAAACCGTAAAACTAGTCAAATTTACGCGTATACCGTAAATGACGTAAAATATACAGTTTTATAAAAACTTTTGACATATGAAATAAAATAATTAACTTAGTCCTAAATGACTTAAAACCATCCCGAAAAATTCTCCCGTGACTAATTTCCTCATCCGAGACCTCTAAATGCTAAACCTTAAATCGTAAAAATACGATTTACTATTATACTTATACGTATACGTAAAACACCGTAATAACACCATTTCAGTTCATAGTCACCAATTTGTGAGCTCATGAAAATGAAATAACCGTTCCTTGATTTACTTATGAGTACCATTTACCCATAAACGATATCCAAACCTCACTCCAAACACACAAAATAAACACATAAGCACATAAAAGCACATATTTGCACAAAACACCCTACACTATAGTCTAAGTGACGAACCCAAAAACCATGGTTGTCACAAAAATCCCCAATTTGGAAAGAACATATGAAGAACGAATTTGCAGATTATGACACCTGGCAACCTCCCATTGGCTAGGACACGTCACCAACCTCTCCTACATCTCATTGCTAGTATATAAATACCCTGTTATCATATCATTTCTTGTAACATAGCTTAAGTGTGAAAAACACACACACTTAGCAAAATTCATATTTCTCTTTCACTTTCCCTAGTTAAAACTACTTAGGGTGATTTACAACCACCCTAAGTCAGTTAGTTAGTTACTTGTAACAACTTTTCCCCCATTAATAACAAATTAAGTTCACCAAATTCTCCATTCTTTGTTATTTACTGAATTCATACTGTTCATTCCTTCATGTTTTTTATTCTATTGTTCTACCATGGATAACTGAATCAAGCTAGTGTTTGGAAGCTTTTGATGATATCAGAATAGTTGTAGTTCAAGTTCTTACCAGTTCTTAGCTAGAATCCATTGATCAGACTCTTGTAGCAGGGAAGTGATGATGATTGATGATGGTTAATGATGATTTAGTTGCTAAATAGTGGTGATAAGGTGTTGTTAAGTTCAAAAGTAAGCTCAGCGCTCCACTTCTCAATCAATAGTGGCTACATTAGCTAAAAAGTGGTCATCCTAGTTTACTTTTCCTCTCAATAGCTGCTTGCATGCTATATTCTTAGTCCTAGTATAATTCTACTTGGTTTTGCCTGCTATTTGGTCATCTTGTTTTAGCTGATATGATTGAGTAGTTGTATGTGATAATCTGTTAGTTTTAATCCTTTTACTTAGCTAAATTATTATTCATATCAGAAAGTGGTGTTTGGATCACTAGCCATAATTTAATTCAGTGAATGAAATTGGGTAAAAAGTGTTTTAATAAACTCCCAAATTGGTCTAACGTAGTCTTGCAAGTTTTGGTAGTCAAGCTGAAAGTCAAAAAGGTAAATGGTCACTAAAATCTTTGGGTCAGTCTTAATAGCCCAAAACAAGCCAATTTCAAACCATCATAGATACTTCATTTCTTGGATTCAGAACTTGATTTTTGGTTCTAGGGATAGATTAACATCCTAGCTTTCAGACTTTATAAGCCATTTTATACAGTTCTCAGTTTTGAAAGAGAAATAAGCACTTGAAAGTCTCTATGATAAGTACATGTTGCTGTTAGAGCTTATTTTCATTTCCAGCTTATTCACTTCATAAAAGTCCTAATTTTCTTTCACAAATCAGTTTAATAAGTCATAAAAATAAGTTTTGACCCTGGTAACTTTTGGTCGACGCTGGTCAAAATAAGCACTTTGAGCTTATTGGCCTTTCTGGCATATTCTTTGGGTGTTTTTCAGATTTTCTTTGATAGGTGTCACTTATTTGGGCTCTTAATCATATTTTAACAAAACCAGACTTTGTGCTTATTCCCATAAGCAGTTCTCTTAAAAGTGGCTTATTCAAAAAGTGCTTATTAGTGATTTAGACCAATTCAGCTAATTTCCTTAGACATGGCTAGCTTAAATTGAATTTGAAATCTTTTGAAACAAGTCTCAGCTTATTTGGTCCATTAAATCTCTAGATATAACTTAACAACCTATAAGCCCGTTTTTAGTGATAATACTTTTGTTAATTACATTTTGGTCCATGGTTTTTAGGAAAGTTGCTACTTTGTTTTAACTGGTTAATACTTGTTAGGGTTTGCAATCAGGTCCCTGGATTTGTTATATTTGTTAAATTTTGTTACATAGCTTGGTATATTTGTTACAAGTGGTTAGTAGTTTGTTACATTTCCATATTTAGTCCTTCTACTTCACAAATTTACAATTTCAGTCCTTACACTTACTATTGCTTTACAATTTAGTCCTTATAACTTGTTGTGCATTACTTGTTTGTACTTTGAGCTTTGTAATTGGTATGTGCACTTTGTTTTTAGCGTAGTAGGGTTACGTAGACGATTATATTTTACACTTTTGTGATTTGTGATAATTAGACCTAGATACCATAACTTTTACATCCAAATACCAAAAACAATAAGTTGACTTGATTTTTATCGATCACTCAATAGATATCGAGAAAATAACGAACTACAAAAAGACAAATATTAAATGGCGCCGATGCCGGTTCTTTTGTGAAGATTGACAGTTTCTAGTGAGACGTATTGGATTTTGGTATCCGTTCACTTTGTGAACGTTATTTTTTGTTGCTAATCAAAAACATAAAAAATCAAAAATCAAAAAGATAAAAATATAAAAAATAAAAAAATCACAAAATCAATTCTTTTCTTAAAGAATTGAGCCAAAAAAATACAAAAGTAATCTTTTTCCTAAAAGATTACACCAAAAATATATTGTATATATTGATTTCACTCGTTTTTACGTACATATTATATTTTCTTATAAAAATCAAATAAATACAAAAATATTTTCTCTATATTATTATATGTAAATAAGTATACGTAGATACGAACAACCAATCTACCTACTTCCATAAGTATTGCATTGCAATGCACCGTTTGGGGTGGCATTCCGGTGCCACTTACGTGTATCGATTAAAGATAATTAAGGCACAATACATAAATACTACAATCTACTGGAACTTGAGAAATAGGCTACTGTGTGGGGGTTATAAGGCGAGTGTATTTCACATTCTAAAGAAGCAGGTTCTTAAGTGCTATGCGCCGCCTCGTTTCTCCGCTTCCTTGTGGGTCTTTTGAAGGTGATAGTAGTGAGTGGTGTGCCACCGAATTAGTACTACATATCTATATACTTTTTTATGGATATTAATTATCGAACCTCGAAGGAGATAATCCTTTCTCTTTAAAAGTCGACCGAGAGCTCCTCTCTCATTCCTCGAGTTTATTTACACGTGTATTCACACGAATGTAACCATACCACATTTGGTGTATTACTTCCTCCCTCAAGGAAGTGTTAAAGGTCGTTCACTTGTATATACATTCGGTCACCTTGCTACACATGGATACTCGTTCTATGTGGGAGATTTTGCAACAACAAACCGCCAACACTAATTATTCGCCTTGTTTGAATTGTGGTGGTCCACATGATACTTATTTATGTACCCAAAACAATGACCATTATGGGGAGGGTTATGCTTATAATGAAACCGCGAATCCTAATTTTCAACCTAACCTTCAAATGAACTTCACTTGTAATGACTATATGGGATATTCCAGGTTTTCATCACACCCTTCACCATCATTTCAAGAGCAAAACTTTAATGATCCATCTCAAAAACAAGAATTTTCCAATTATAGAGGCTTTCAAAATGATGAAAATATTCAATGCTATAATCAAGATACCTTTCAACATCAAGGATTTTCACATTATGAGGGTTTTCAAAATGAAGGGAATTTCCAAGGTTATAATCAAGAGACATTTCATAATCAAGGCTCTTTTCAAACCTATAATCTAACTAATTATGGAAATCCATCTCCACCCTATTCTTCGACTTACATGTGTAAGTTTTGTGGAAACACACTCCATTATGGTTATGATTGTCGACCGAGGGATCCTCCTTCCTATACCCCTAATATTTGAAATGAGTCTCATTCTTTACTTGAGCAAATAAACATGTCGATCGATGACATTTCTAATGAGATAGCCTCGAGGAAATGAAAGAAGAGTATCAGTGGTTAAGGGAAAAAATTAAGTCTTGAGGAAATGAAAATTAAGTCTTGGCAATTTAATGACAAGGAACTTGGTGATATGTTTCGTGAATCGTTGAACAAATTATCTCGTCGCCTCAAGAAATATTTTGATGATTTACTCTTTAAGATTGATACAAAGGAAGAAGAAGAATATCTTGTCACTCGTATGCCTTATCGATTCTTCTATGATGATGATGATGACGAACCTTCGATTTGCATGACACTTAATGATGAAACATCTTCAGCACCTTTACCTCACATGGAACCCAACAAATCTTTAACCATGGGGGACGAGCCTCTTAGCACTAATACAGACACCGATTCAAATGAATTAACCGCCTCTATTATTAAGAACCTTATCCCAACCCAACAGATCTTGAGGGCGTTTCCAATGAACCATGCGACGAGTTTTGTCATGATACCTCTTCTCATCACGATCACATTAAGATTTAATCACACGATAACCTTCATGCTACGTGTAAAACCAGCATGCTTTTACCATGAATAGTACCCTTAAGATCGTACGTACTAGATTAAAACTTTCCTTTTATAGTATGATTACGTTCACGTATAAGAATTGTAAGTATTACGTACGTGTTAGAACACGATAAGTACTTATTACGTATGAACACACAATAATTATTTAAACAATAGTTAATCACGAACATGCGATCATGAAATCATGAACGTAAATTAATCACGAGCTAATATTAATTACATATATATATTTTTTACGAGGAAAAATAAATATATTAAGTCACGGTTAATAATTAACGAGAACACATAAAACACGAACACGATAAAACACGAACGAACAATAAAATAATTAGACTCGGGAAAAAAGGTACGGGTACCCCATGTGGGGCCCCCTACCCGCGGCTACACCAAGGGGATGGGCCAAGCCCATCAAACTTTTACTAACAAGGGGTTATGGTAAAAACCTTTAGTCATTTTTCACTTTACAGTAAATTAATAAAAACCCTAAAAAGATTTTTCTCCTTCTCCTTGCTCTCTCTTTGGCCGCCGGATATAGAGACACAAAAGGGGGTGTTCGTCTAATTTTGATCTAGAATTTGGTGCAAGTATTCGTGTGTGTTCATCCTCGTTTGATCCACGCATTCGGTATACCTTTTTAATCCTTTTCTTTTATGTTTTGATTTAATAAATTAAATAAGATCATGATGTTTTTAAAAAGCTAATTAAAAGAATTTATTAAACATGTAAATGGTTATGGGGTAAATAAAAACAAAGGATTTAGGGGTGTTTGTTCTAGCCGATGCCTACACCGAACCCCCAAGGGGTCTCGGTTCGGCTTGTGAACCACCACCGAGACCTCATGGTCTTGGTTTGGTGGTGTGGGTCCCACGGTAGCAGCAAACAGGGGAGAACCCCGAAGTGGTTCGGGGTATGGTGTTGATTATGGGTCCGGTTCATGGTTTCTAGTCACGATCCGGTTCATTGATTATGTTAAGATTATGATTTTAATAGTTATATGTTAAAATTTAAATTAATAAAATATGACATGATTAATTTAATTAACATGACTTAGGTTATAATTTAATTATTAGATCATGGATTTTTAACCTAAGTATTTATATTTTCTAGACTTTATAATTAATTAACTATTAAAAACCATGGCTATAATTAATTAATTAACATGACTTAGGTTATATTATTAATAATTAATAATACATGTTTTAACCTAAGTATTTAACTTTATTTAACTAAAAACATGATATATTTAATTAAATACTTTTAACCTATAGTTTATTTAAATTACATGTAATAATTAAGAAACTATACCTTATATCAATATGACTTAGAAAAATAATCAGAAAACACTTAAGCTTATATAATTAGCTTATTTAACCAGCTTATATCTAATTATGGAAACTTTCTATTTTTAGAAACTTATTTAATTAAGGCAGCTAATCTATTTATGGAAACTTTCTATTTTTAGAAACTTATCTATTTTAAGCAGTAATTCTATTTTTGGAAACTTTCTATTTTTGGAAACTTTCTATTTTTGGAAACTTTCTATTTTAGGAAACTTTCTATTTTTGGAAACTTTCTATTTTTAGTAAATTTCTTTTTTTGGAAACTTTCTATTTGAGGAAACCTGCTATTTTTAGAAAGTTACTTATTATTACACAGTAAGTATAATAATACATGAAATACAAGTAATACTTAATCAGAATGGACATAATATAAGATAAACACAGTTTAAAGCTTAAAACAGAAAAACATGACATGAACGTATAAAATAAGCTGAGACCTGACATAAAACCAGTTACGTATTTAGTAATCAGATACTTATACACGTATGTATTTATGTAGCATTAGTGGTACCGAAGTAGGACTCTCTTCAGTTCGTCTTCTTCGTTCACTGGACATAAGGTACGGATTCCCGTCCTTTAAGTATGGACATTCTTTCCTTATTAGGATTTCCCCGTATGCAGCCAACTGTTTTCCCGTAGTATAAGTTTATATGTTTGATTTGCTTATGTTTAATTTAGAATACCTATAGCCATATACATGCATGACCAGTTTCACCTAGTTATGGAGGTACCATAACCATAACACTAGAGGCGCTGGTGTAATGACTTCCCCACGACGGAGTGATTGCTCGTGGCGTCCCTTCAGCTTTTGGCCATATTATTATATTTATCATGTGGGGCGTATGGGTGCATCCTAGTTACATGTTTTCAAGCAGATTACTCAGTGTGAATGTGGTGTGTGCCTTGCATCCTTCACAAGGAGTTGATCCCTCCTACCCAAACCAGTATATTAAATTAGAGGCAGCCCCTCTAATTTGCATGATGAGGTCACCCCTCCAAGTATTCATGCACGGTGGATTTTCATGACCTATATTGGCTAATGGTAGAATATGTTAAACAGTTTTTATAAGATAAACATAAGGCTTTTCAAACTATAAAACCAGTTTTACCAAGACTTAACCGGGTTATTCGGGACTTAGTTTCTTCCGCTGTTATATGCTTATATGCTCATATTGTTCATGCTTATTTGTACATCCGTGCACTGAGCGTATTGCTCATCCGTTCTCCTTTTCTATGTTCCCAAAACGGTAGGTACTCAGGGACGCTCGTAGACTTTAAGCGTACGTGCATATGGACTGGAAGCTTTCTAGCCTTTCTTTACTTTATGCATATCTTTACTTTGATACTCTTGCCATGGATGTTGTTTAGTCCTTTCATTTACACTACTTAGGTTTGTGTGTGATGAGCTTTACTTTTGGACTACCGATGTTCGATTCCGGTATTTTCCTTTTATGGTCATGTAATGTTTAGACATTTATCCTTGTATGCTTTGATGACACGCCATAATTACGCGTGACATTCCATTATCAAAATGGGGTGTTACAATTATGGAATCAGAGCCTGGTTTCGACATGTAGGCTCTCAAAATAGGACCTGTGATTAGTGGGTAGTCACTATGGTCTTCCTAGAACTGATATTCGTTTTCATGCATTCATTATTTTTATGCATACATATATATGTCATTGTCGCAGGTTTATGACTAAGTAATGGTTGGTACAGTACTGGCCCTATTTAGTCGCATGTGTTTTATCGAATCTTTTAAATTTGGGACCGACCCATAGGCGTCCCCTCGCCATGTCTTTTATTTTGGGTGAAATGACCATAGGCGTTCACTCTCGAGCATACAAAAGTTTTCATAAAACTGCATCATGCATTCATACATAAATTTTCTTGCATAAAATTGTTCTCTGGATTTATTTGGTATACATTTTTTTCATGTATATATAAATATTTTATGTTTTGTTCTGTTTAATCATATGTTTTATGTTATACTGTCAGATGGTTCTCACACGTGAACAGGAACAACTCAATGTAGCAATCCAAGCTGCAATGCAATCTTTGCTTCCTCACTGAGGAATGACATCAGGGCTGAGGTTCAAGCTGCCAACAATCAGCAGCATAACCAAGCACCTCCTCTTCCTCCTCCTCCAGTGACATTAAAAGTAAGGTTGGAGAGATTCAACAAGCTCCGCCCTCGAGCTTTCAAGAAAACAGATAGCCCTAGTGACGCTGAAAGCTGGTTGGCTCACATCGAGAAGATTTTCAATGCTATGGGTTGTGACCCCGTGTTCAAGGCAAGGTTGGCATGCTACCGGTTCGAAGGCGATGTGTCAAATTGGTGGTTAGCATTGATGCAGTCTGAGGGAGGTGACGATTGGGTGGCTGGTTTGACATGGGCTCAGTTCAAAGATAGGGTGATGGAGCAGTTCTTTCCCAAGGCTGAGCAAGACAAGCTCAAGAGGGAATACCATGGGATCCGACAAAGAGCTGGGGATAATAGCAATGAGTTTATTGAAATGTGTATAGTTAAGTTCGTTTTTCTCAATTCTTAACAAATTGAAAGTCCTAATAATATCGGGTTTTTAACTGTTTTTGGTTGTTAATATTTTTTGGATATTCTATTGCTAATTCAAACAATGCCTTGCCAAAATGAAAAATAACGTCTACTTATAGGTAAAACATAGTGCAAATACCAAGTATTTATTCAATTAAAATTCAAGTTGTAAATTTTACAAACTATAAGGACTGAAAATGTAAATTCTATGAAATGTAAATGCTCAAATGTAAATCTGAAAAATACAAGAACTAATTGTGCAAAAAACAATAAACTAGGAGGACTGAAAATGAAACTTATCCAAACTAATAACTAATTCTCAACAAATTCCAAACTTACTAACTGATTTTTAACAAACCTAAAAGTTTAGGGACTGAACTTTTGAAAACCCTAAAAAGATGTAAGTTTAGCCAAGTTTTCAACAGATTAATTCATTAGGGACCAAAGTGCAATTTTTGAAAATGTGTAATCAAAAACGGGTTACAAACTCAAATAAGCTCGTTTGAGCTTATTTTTCAACCAAATTCAACCAAACCACTTGCAAACGTCTTAAAATCATATTTAAGCTAGAATTGTCCAAGGATTTTAGCTGAAAATGACTAAAAAGCTGATAAGCAAATATCAATAAGCACAAAATAAGCTACAAAGAAATCCAGACTTGCACAACTCAATTTAAATGATGAAAATGATCAATAAGCTCAAAATAGGAATGGGAAATCAAATCTCATGAGAAATCATCAAGTAATAAGCTCAGAATCCTAAAATAAGCAAAATGAGTGCTTATGTTGACCAAGATTTTTCAATAAGCTCAAATTCTCAAATATTGACCAGGAACACTTACTAAGTGAATTTGTGAAAGAAAATAGACCAGTTAATGAAGAGGATAATGAGAGATATTCAACACCTGTGCTTAAAATTACTTCACTTTAGTTGTCTTTTCCTTAGCTCGAGTTAAACAAAGTACGCAACTCATAAGTGTAGGGGAGTTTATACTCCAATACTCTTAAACATTGAGGACAATGTTTATCTTAACTATAGGGGAGACTTCTATCGAAGTGACCTTGCCTAGACCATTGACTTTGCCTTCATGATAATTGGGAAAATTAATTTGTCAAACATTTTTCAAATTTTTTATCTACTTTGGCCACCAAAAATATGCATTCATAATTTTTTCATTAATCATTTTTCATTTGCATAACGCATTTGCATTGTATATATTTTTCTTCTTTTATTTTTCATGAAAAGAAAAATGAAAAAGGAAAGTATAATAAAGGATATGGTTTAACAAGTTTAGGAGTCTTTGACATATTAGGCCCGCCATGAATATTTTGACTCAACCCGAGTTTGCTTATTCAATATTACTCTAGCTAGTATCCTTAACCATGTAGACCTTTATTGGTTTATTAGGATAAGCATCCACGAGTCTCATTATTTGAGATTTTAAATTGTGAAGAACGAGAAATGATAGAGTTTGAAGTAAGTGTAACACCCCCAAATATTCATACTTTAGTTCCGCGGAAGAGTCGTTGGTGTTATGGAATAGCACATTCCTCAAATCATAGACAACGCTTAAAAGTCGCGTCGTTTAATAATAAAGCATTTTCCATTCATAAATATCAAGTTACATAGGTCCCAAGTCATAGTATTTCATACATTTTTACAAAACATTTGAATGGAAATTTTATTTGAATGCGGGTCATAAATTCTTGTCGTCTTCCCGAGAATTACCTTCAAGTACCTGAGATAAAACATGTTAAAAGGTCAGCGAAAACGCCAAGTGAATTCATAGAGTTTAATAAAAACCATCAATATATCACCGGTATATAATTATTATCAAAAATCATTTTGTACGAATCTTTGTTGTAAATAATAATATAGGCTTTTGCCTTCAAAACCATTATACGAATCAATGTCGTAAAAACATCATACAATACGTTTTATAACGTTGTATACAGTTTAATAAAAACCGTTATATAAATCCAAAACACAATTAAAATATCAGTAATAAGACCCCGTATTGCTAGTCAAGCAATACATTGTAATTCAATGCGTATATCAGTATTTCTGTTATTGGATTATTATAAGCCGCATGACATTGCTACCTTACTATAACAAACAACGGGTAGCTAACCCGAAATTCATTTGCCTATCTAAAACAACGTGTCGTCACAATAATCACGCTTATATAAATCTTCACATACATAAATTCGCTTACCAATCAATGTGGCACGACGGGGATCAACCGTCAAGGCGCGAACTGGGGTGATCTTCCCCAAATAGTACTGTTATATGCATAAGCGTATACCAAATCCTGGTAGTTCACAATTCATGCTAATGGGACTTTTAGTGACATTACCTAACTATTAATAATCTATTTTATTTCATACATCGGGTCATATAATCATTCATCGGGTCATATAATCATTCGGGTCCATATCAATAAGCAAACAATCGGGACAACTGGTGTCCTGTTTTATTAAAACTAACATGTTATCTCCCTCGCGGGTTTATAAAACATTTCATAAAACAATTAAAAGAGTGCCAGGCTATGAACTCACGTTGATTGGGAAAGGCGGGTTATCGGCGATTTGGATGTCCGGTACGTGCTTCAATCACGGAAACCTAGACAAATAATACTCGTCTTAGACTCTTGTCCAATGACTTTATAAAACAATGGCTATGTATATATGATGACATTATAAGTATGATGATGATCAAGTGGGATTTTATTTCTTCCTACACATTATAGTGTTATGTGTTAGTCAAATTTTAGACTAGTTACACTAGTTTCAACTTATTTATATATTAAGGCCCAATAGACCCATTAAAATCCCAATACATTATATTAGTCGATTTATACGTTTAATACCAGGCCAATACTCATATGTTGGGCCCAAGTGGGTTAAGCCCATGAGTATGTCCATTAGTGTTTAGCCAAACTAGTCGGGCTAATAGTCCAATAAGGCTACTTTGGCCCGTTAATGTCCATATGTTATAAAGATCGGGTTTTATCGGTTTTTACTTGTCAAATGTACTTACATATCAGTAGATGAGTTATAAAAATGTTACATTAGACGGGTCCGACCATCTAAGTTCTATTTGGCGAAAACATTAATATTTCGGTTTTAGCCGGAAAGACGTAAAACTTATATATATAGTTTTATAACTTTCGAAAACATTTGAGTTTGTACTTTTATAAAATTGTCATACTTATTTATCAAAGTATATAACTTATTTTATAAGTATTATCATAAGTTAGTGGATTTTACATATGTATTTTATAATAGTATTACTTGAGTTCATATTTTATATTATATACTTTTATTTTCAAATCTGATTATCAAAATCACTTTCACCATTTTTGCCATATCTTGAGTTCTACAGAGAGATAGAAGCTCAAATTTGGGCAGCACAAACTACATAATATGTTCTACAATTAACTCCAATTTAGCTACTGCTCAATCATCCTCTAAGTATCCCTAATAATTCGTCCAAAACAGACTATACAAATTTGAACCTTAATAGTATTTTGATCATATCTTGCTCATTTTATTGATTCCATTGAGTGTCCAACTCTCCACATATGTAAAAATCATATATCTAACTGTATATTCAATAATCCAAGCCTTTTTACCAAATGATCATATGGTTACTTACTGTTTTATACAGCCTATAATTTTAGTCAAGATTTTAACATCATTATATGTAGATTTTTGTCTTTTTAACCATATCTATTAACACAAAATCCCCACATAATACTTTGATCATCATTCATCATCATATACATATACATTTATAAAGAAAATACATAATTACTTTTACAAAATAACAAGATGATAGGAAGGAAACAATCTCTATACCACTCAATAAGATGAAAGATTGAGATTTTTGGATGAATAAGACTTGGTTTTGGGTTAGCAATCTTATGAAATATAAAGACCACTTCTAGGATCACCAAGAATATGTATACATCTTCAAAAATCAGCCCTACACCTTCTTGAAATCAGCCTTAAAACTCCATGGAAACTCCTTTTCACATGTTATAATCACCTCTAATCTTCATCTTTTCAAGTAGGCTTCAACATATGTTGATTATAGCCTTTGTTTATAGTTAAAATTTGATGAAAATGGTGATAGGAGGGTGGCTATGGACGTTCATAGAGAGATAGAAAGGGAGATGGAGAAAGTTTTGCTAGATTTGCATGTGTGTGAGTTGAATATGAAAAAGAGTTAGTGGTTTTTGAGGTTTTGGTGGTTTTTGGTCAAGTGTATGGGACAAGTGTCCTAGCACTTTGTAAAAATATGACACCAAGAAGTGTTGTTGGATTGTTAAAATCAGCCCAAATTGGGGGTGGGACAAGTGTCCCACTTGTCTCATCTCCACTAATTTACGGGTACTCTTCGATTCTAGTTTCCTCGATTTACGTGCCCTCGGGTCGATTTACGAAAAAAGTTTTGATAAATTATGAAACTACGGCACAAAACGATTCTAATAAAAATTGTCTCATAAAAACGGAGCACAAAAGCATAAATACGTAAACCTAGGGTTTCCGGTTTAATCGTAAAAGACGCTAAATTATGCACGTAAGTCCTAATTTCTTCTCGTAAATTTGTGAGTTTATGAACCAACACAAATTAAAATTCCAAAATAATATTCGAGAATTAATTTATTTCCTGAAATGACGGACTGTCACCAAAAACGGTGTTTGTAAACGTAAGCACGTAACGTAGAGTTCTCCGGTTTAGACGTAGTCGATGCCACTTTAAGATGTAAACCCAAATTTCTTCCCAAAATGAGTGAGTTCATAATATAACATTAAAATAATAATTTTAAATAATACTTGAGAATAAAATATCGACCATAAATTGACGGATTGTCACAGCAGTTACCCGTAAAGAGGATCTTTGTCCTCAAAGATCGAGTTATCTTACTACTCACTTCTTATAGAGTTATAGCCATGTGGGTGTTTCCTCCACATTCGGTCCTTTCTCTCAAGTGTAATTCATTACAATACGCGAGTTTCGTCAAACATAACAATAGGAATACGATCAGGCTTAGTTGACTTACTTTCTCTATCCATGATGTTCACGGGTTTTTGATGAATGCAACTTTTCTCCGATCTAAACTCATTAAGGAATAATCAGATTTTTCACTTGATAAACATTTATCAAGTTCGATATATGAAACTTAATTCACGCAGCCCTTGAAGTCCTAGGGTAGATCCAGCTTATATGCCTTTCAAACCAACTTTTTACATTATCTCAATGGTCCCATACAACGGGGACTTATTTCCCATGATCTTTCAGATCATCAATTCACTTTTTCCATGGTGAAATTTTTTGGCATAAATTCGCTACCCATCCTGCACTTCAAGATCTACATTTCATATTCACTTAACCTCCTGCTCCCTATTGTCAGTCAATAATCAGATCCTAATTTCAACAATCATTTCAAGTCTCGCGGGTTGGGTATTTTTATCCCAACTCCCACCTACAGGTGTTCTTATATTTAGATCCTCACAAGATTTGATCTTGATCCTAATACGATAATTATCAATGATAATCTATCCAAAGGAAAATGATTATACGGTTTATTACCAAAGGTCAATTATTCAAGCATAAAACAACACTTCTAGTATTTTGTATCGTTACTTTACCTCGTCCCTTCGATTAGGGTGGTAAACAGTACTCTCATCAAGGTTCGTTCCCAATGACCTCTGAGGAAATCTTTAGAAGTTCGATGCGAAGCGAGGATCTTGATAGAGATGATCGATACAGGCACACCATGCTTACACAACTCCTTTAAATACAAAAGAGTCAATTCTCCATCGAGAATCTATCATTAACGGGAATGATATTAGTAGATTTGGTCAGTCTGTCGATGATGACCCAAATCGAATCAAATTCAGATGATGACCTTCGCAAAAGTTAGACGTTTACTAATGTATGAGGCGATGTCTGCCTTTATAACTTTCCATCAGTACAACTTCTTTAGATAAAGATACATCAAAATCAGAAATGGCATGAATAGAATACTTAAACTTATGAGATTCCAACATGACTAAATCTCTAAATACTCCATATTTAGGCAACCAAAAGCGGCCTTTTATACATTTGAATCCATCGGCTTCTCAATTCTAATGGTTCACATTAGCCGCGAACCCCTTTTATTATCTATATTATCCTTTTTACAAGCATCGGCTATTTTTAAATTGCTCGGGAATTTATTTTGCACAGTCATTACTAAGGAACACATCCTAATTGATTCTTTATCCTTTCTACATAATGTGTCAGTATCTATATTCACCTTCCCCGATGAAATAATTATCATAACCAAAATCATTCAAAAATTCTTTCTTCATATTTTCTAAGTTTTAGTTTCGTCTCAACTATTATCTTTATTAGTTTTGCCCAATCCGAAGTTTAAAGTGTCGATAAATATTACTCGTAATTAAATAATAAATATTCAATTTTTATGAAACGTAAACGTAAAAAGTTTAGATTTCTCAGTTCGTCCAGTTATAGAAAAATGTTCAAAATAAATTTAATTTAGTTAACACGATTTTTGTTGATTTATGGAGAATTATTAATAAGGTCGGTAAATGTTTGAAAAATCTTTGTTTATACTTTGGTCAAAATTTTCTTAGTTGAAAAGCAAAAATTGTCGTTCCAAATTCCAAGTCATGGTTTAAATAGTTTCCTCAATCCCTCTTAGGTTGTCTTGAGGTATACACAAATATTTACTCCTAAGGGGGTTTGGTTAAATGATATGGGTATAAGGGAATGATTCTTTAAAATTTCTTTGATACAATATTTGTCAAAACATATTTGTACTTTATTTTTGGTATAACCCAAAGCCTTAATGGCTCTAATCTTTGAAGAGTCAATATAGATTCCATTATCTATTAATCACACGGTCAAATAATGTAAGGGATTAAGCCTTAAATCATATGTTAAATACTCAAAGTACAAGTTTTCATTGCTCGTCCAACTCAGGGCAGTTTATAAATGATTATTAACTCCCTCCTATTCTTATAAACAAACAGATGGTCCTTAAAGATCACAACCATGAATTTATCAAATTACAGCCTACACACGTGATTCACCAAATTTATGGATGCTACATGTGCATTGGTCAATCCAAACGACATAAAATGAAACTCATAATGTTTATTACGAGTTTTGGATGTAGTGATTGAAATAGATAATCTTTTCCGCGGACGCGAAGTTGATGATAACCATGTTGTGGATCAAAATTTTGAATATACGCTAGAACCTTGTAAATGACCGAATAAATCTTCCATCTTGGGTAATGGATATAGATTTTGATCGTCAATTTACATAGTTCACGGTAAACAACAAATATAAGGAATGATAATACCATAGCTCTTCATAATGACGAGCTTAGTAGAATAAAAGCTTTTTCCGACAACTCTCTCAGTTGTACGGTAACTCTTTCAATTCAGATGGGGCTGACGTACAGTGCATACATCACAGGTGCAGCACCGGGAATATAATCAATACCAAATTCATCTTGCCTTATTGACGAAAGTCTAGGTAATTCACCAGCAAATACCTCCTAAAGTTTTAGATAATAGAAACATCTTTTAATAAATCCACCTTAGGTTCCTTCTAGATTACAAGGTCTATGACTAGTTCACAACCATTCACGGTATAATTTTAGGTCTAAATGCAGGATATGGTCATCCATCAAGAATTATTTAGATCTCTTTCGATAATCAACATCTTATCTTTTAGGGGAATTCTACTCGAGTTCCCATCAATTAAGACAATGTCGTCATGTCATAATCAATCAATCCATTCTACTGGCACTACCAACTTTCCAGTTTCATTACCGTTGATAAGATGTGAACTTCTCAAAAGACTAATAATAACTCACAATCCTTCACAAATTTAAGGATATCTGGAGACATAACTAACCTTAAAAGAGTAAGGTTAACGCATAATCTACGCGAGAGAATTTCAAATCAGATAAAGACAAAAACATTAACGAACATGGATATATACCATGTTTTCATCATTTAAGTACGCATTCGAAAGCTCCTCGGATCGTTACCCGTTTCATTCATGTAACACCCCCAAATATTCATACTTTAGTTCAGCGGAAGAGTCGTTGGTGTTACGGGATAGAACATTACTCAAATCATAGACAACGCTTAAAAATCGCGTCGTTTAATAATAAAGCATTTTTCATTCATAAATATCAAATTTACACAGGTCCCAAGTCATAGTATTTCATACATTTTTTCAAAACATTTGAATGGAAATTTTATTTAAGTGCGGGCCATGAATTCTTGTCATCTTTCCGAGAATTACCTTTAAGTACCTGAGATAAAACATGTTAAAAGAAAAGGTCAGCGAAAACGCCGAGTGAATTTATAGAGTTTAATAAACCATTAATATATCACCGGTATAAATAATCAGCATCAAAAATCAATCTGACAATTCTTTGTCGGAGGCCATAAAATAAGCCAAACACATTTTATACAAATCTTTGTTGTAAACCATAATATAGGCTTTTGCCTTCAAACCATTATACGAACCAATGTCGTAAAAACATCATAAAATACGTTTTATAACGTTGTATAGAGTTAAATAAAAACCGTTATATGAATATGGTTATGTAAAATCAAAACACGAACATAATATCAATAATAAGACATCGTATTGCTAGCCAGGCAATATATCGTAATTTAATGCGTATAGCAGTATTTTCGTTATTGGGTTATTATAAGCCGCATGACATTGCTACCTTACTATAACAAATAACGGGTAGCTAACCCGAAACTCATTTGCCCATCTAAAACTGCGTGTCGTCACAATAATCACCCTTATATAAATCTTCTCATACATAAATTTTCTTACCAATAAATGTGGCACGACGGGGATCAACCATCAAGGCGCGAACTGGGGTGATCTTCCCCAAATAGTACTATCATATGCATAAGCGTCTACCAAATCCCGGTAGTTCACAATTCATGCTAATGGGACATTTAGTGACATAACCTAGCTAATAATAATCCGTTTCATTTCATTTGTCGGGTCATATAATCATTCATCGGGTCATATAATCATTCGGGTTCAAATCAATAAGCAAACAATCGGGACAACTGGTGTCCTATTTTTATTATAACTAACATGTTATCTCCCTCGCGGGTTTATAAAACATTTCATAAAAACATTTAAAAGAGTGCGAGGCTATGAACTCACGTTGATTGGGGAAGGCAGGTTATCGGCGATTTGGATGTACGGTACGTGCTTCAATGACGGAAACCTAGACAAATAATACTCGTCTTAGACTCTTGTCCAATGAATTTATAAAAAAATGGATATGTATATATATGATGATATCATGAGTATGATGATGACCATGTGGGAGTTTATATCTTCATACAACATTATAGTGTTATGTGTTAGTCAAATTTTTGACTAGTTACACTAGTTTCAATCCAATTCCATATTAAGGCCCAATAAGGCCATTAAAAGCCCATTAAGAGTTCAACTATTTATTTTAGTCCATTAATACTTTTATTATCAGGCCTATACTCACATGTTGGGCCCAAGTGGGTTAAGCCCAATGAGTAAGTCCATTAGTGTTTAGCCAAACTTGTCGGGTTAATAGTCCAATAAGGTTATTTTGGCCCGTTAATGTCCATATGTTATAAAGCTCGGGTTTTATCGGTTTTTACTTGTAATATGTACTTATATATCAGTATATGAGTTATAAAAAGTTTACATTAGACGGGTCCGACCGTCTAAGTTTTAATTGACGAAAACGTTAATTTTACGGTTTTAGCCAAAAAGACGTAAAACTCATGTTTATAGTTTTATAACTTATAAAACTTATCAAATTGCTATTTTTATAAAATGTCTCATTTGTTTATTATTGTACATACTTATATAAATGTAATATATAAGTTAGTGGGTTTTAAGTTTACATTTTATATATTATTAGTTGAGTGCTAATATTATACTATATACTTTTATTTCACAAATCTGATTTTTACTTTCACTTTCACCATTTTTACCATATCTTGAGTTCTACAAAGAGATAGAAGCTCATTTTTGGACACCATAAACTACATGATATGTGATACAATTAACTCAGCTACTGCTCATTCTCTCTCTAAATTTCTCTAACAGTCCGTCCAAAACAGACTACTCAGATTTGTACTTCAATATTGTTTTGATCATATCTCACTCATTTTAAGGATTCCATTGTATGGCCAACTCTCACATGTGTAAAAGTCTTATAAATTACTGTATATTAATTCATCCATGTAATTTTAACAGTTTAACATAAGGTTCTTTACTGATTTTATACAGCCTACTTATTTAAGCAAGATTTTACCACTTTTACATGTAGTTTTCAATCTTTTTAACCAAGTTTATCAACACATGATCCCCGCATAATATTTTTGATCATCATTCATCATAATATACATATACATAAATAAAGAAAATACAAGATTACATATTCAAAATAACAAGAGGATAGGAAGAAATAATCTCTATACCCCCAAGATAATGAAAAGATGGGATTTTGATGAACAAGGCTTGGTTCCTTGTTACCAAATATTCAAATTTAGCAAGGCAACTTCTTGAGTCCTTCAAATGTACGAACACCTCTATGAAATCAGCCCTAAACTCCTTCTTGAAAATCAGCACAAAGAACTCCATGAAAACTCCTTTTCGAATGTTATAATCACCTCCAATCTTCATCTTTTCAAGTAGGCTTCAACATATGTTGATTATAGCCTTTTTTATGGTTAAAATTTGATGAAAATGGTGATAGGAGGGTGGCTATGGACGTTCATAGACACATAAGAGAGTGTTTGAGTGGTTTTGCATGTATGAAATGAGAAATGGTTTATGGTGTAGCTAGTTTTGTTAGTTTGGTGGTTTGTGTATGCACTAAGGACATGTGTCCTTAGTGTGTATATAAACTTGACACCACATATAGTGTGTTGGCTAAGTCCTGCCACCCATAGTGGGGGTGAGGCAAGTGTAAACTTGTCTCATCTCCACTAATTTATGGGTACTCCTCGATTCAAGTTTCCTCGATTTACGTGCCCTCGGGTCATTTTACGAAAAACGTTTTTATAAATTATGAATCATCGGCACAAAACGAATCTAATAAAAATTGTCTCATCAAAAATGGAGTTCAAAAACGTAAATACGTAAACCTAGGGTTTCCGGTTTAGTCGTAAAGGACGTTAAATTATGCACGTAAGTCCTAGTCTCTTCTCGTAAATTTGTGAGTTTATGAACCAACACAAATTTAAAATTACAAAATAATATTCAAGGATAAATTTATTTCCTGAAATGTCGGACTGTCACCAAAAACGGTGTATGTAAACGTAAGCACGTAACGTAGAGTCCTCCGGTTTAGACGTAGTCGATGCTACTTCAAGACGTTAACCCAAATTTCTTCCCAAAAATGAGTGAGTTCATAATATAACATTAAAATAATGTTTTTAAATAATACTTGAGATTAAAATATCGACCATAAATTGACGGATTGTCACAGCATTTACCCCTAAACATGATCTTTGTCCTCAAAGATCGATTTATCTTACTACTCGCTTCTTATAGAGTTAGAGCCATGTGGGTATTTCCTCCACATTTGTTCTTTTCTCACAAGTATAATGCATTAAAATACGCGAGTTTCATCATACATAACTACGAGAATACGATCATGCTTAATGTTGACTTACTTTCTCTATCCATGATGTTCGCGGGTTTTTGATGAATGCAAGTTTTCACCGATCTAAACTTTATCAAGTAGTAATCAGATTTTCACTTGATAGACATTTTATCAAGTTCAATATACGAAACATAATTCACGCAGCCCTTGAAGTCCTAGGGTAGATCCAGCTTATATGCCTTTCAAACCAACTTTTACATCATCTCAATGGTCCCATACATCGGGGACTTATTTCCCATGATCTTTTAGATCATCAATTTATTTTTCCAAGGTGAAATTTTTTGGCATAACTTCACTACACATCCCGCACTTCAAGATCTACATTTCATATTCACATAACCTCCTGCCCACTACTGGCAGTCAATAATCAAATCCTAATTTCAACAATCATTTTAGGTTTCACGGGTCGGGTATCTTGTAAGGTTACGTTTGTCATCATAGGCAACCTTAAACCAAAAAGACATGTCCAACTCACAATGGGTGTATGTCGGGTGTCTTCATCCCAACTCCTGCTTACAGATGCCCTCATATTTCGATCCTTACTAGATTTGATACTAGATTTGATCTCGATCCTAATACGATAATTATGAACGATAATCTTTCCAAAGGAAAACGATTACACGGTTTATTACCAAAGGTCAATCATTCAAGCATAAAACAACACTTCTAGTGTTTTTTATCGTTACTTTACCCCGTCCCTTCGATTGGGGTGGTAAACATTACTCTCATCAAGCTTCGTTCCCCATGACTACTGAGCAAATCTCTAGAAATTCAATGCGAAGCGAGGATCTTGATAGAGATGATTGATACAGGCACACTATGTTTACACAACTCCTTTAAATACAAAGAAGTCAATTTCTTCATCGAGAATCTAATTAACGAAAATGATATTAGTAGATTTGGTCAGTCTGTCGACGATGACCCAAATCGAATCAAATTCAAATGATGACCTTTGCAATAGTTAGACGTTTACTAATGTATGAGGCGATGTCTGCCTTCATAATTGCCATCAGTACAACTTCTTCAGATAAAGATACATTTAGTCAGAAATGACATGAATAGAATACTTAAACTTATGAGATTCTAATATGACTAAATCTCAAAATCTCCATATTTAGGCAACCACAAGTGGCCTTTAAAACATTTAACGCCATCGGCTTCTCAATTCTAATGGTTCACATTCGCCGCGAACTCCTTTTATTGTCTATATTATCCTTCTTACAAGCATCAGCTATTTTTAAATTGTTCGGGCAAATTATTTTGCACTGTCATTACTAAGGAACACATCCTAATTGATTCTTTATCCTTTTTACATAATGTGTCAGTACTTACATTCACCTTTCCTGATGAAATAATTATCATGACCACAATTCACTCAGAAATTCTTTCTTCATATTTTCTTATTTTTACTATCATTTTTATCAGTTTTGCTCAATCCGACGTCTAAAGCGTCGATAGTTATTACAGGTTATTAAATAATAAATATTTAATTTTTATGATACGTAAACGTGAAAACATTTTAAATTTCTCAGTTCGCCCAATTATAGAAAAATGTTCAAAATAAATTTGAATTTAGTTAACATGATTTTTGTTGATTTATCGAGAATAATTAACAAGATTTGTACATGTTTGAAAAAAAATCTTTGTTTATACTTTGGTCAAAATTTTCTTAGTTGAAAAGCAAAAATTGTCGTTTCAAATTTTAAGTCATGGTTTATATGGTTTCCTCAATCCCTCTTAGGTTGTCTTGAGGTATGCACAAACATTTACCCCTAAAGGAGTTTAGTTATATGTTATGGGTATAAGGGAATGATTCCTTAAAAATCCTTTGATAAAATATTTGTCAAAACATATTTGCACTTTCTTTTTGGTATAACCCAAAGCCTTAATGGCTCTAATCTTTGAAGAGTCAATATAGATTCCATTATCTATTAATCTCACGGTCAAATAATGTAAAGGATTAAGCCTTAAATCACATGTTAGATACTCAAGGTACAGGTTTTCACTACTCAGCCAACACAGGACAGTCTATAAATGATTTTTAACTCCTTCCTATTCTTAGAAACAAACAGATGGTTCTTAATGATCACAAGCATGAATTTATCAAATTACAGCCTACACACGTGATTCACCAAATTTATGGATGCTACATGTGCATTGGTCAATCCAAACGACATAACATGAAACTCATAATGTTCATTACAAGTTCTGGATGTAGTGATTGAAATAGATAATCTTTTTCGCGGACGCGAAATTGATGATAAGCATGGTCCGTGGATTAAATCTTTAGAATATACGCTAAAACCTTGTAAATGATCGAACAAATCTATCATCTTGGGTAGTGGATATAGATTTTGATCTTCTATTTACCTAGTTCACGGTAATTCAACAAATATAAGGAATAATAACACCATAGCTCTTCATGATGACGAGCTTGGTAGAATAAAAGCGTTCTCCGACAACTCTCTCAGTTGTACGGTAACACTTTCGATTCAGATGGTGCTGACGTACAGTGCACATGCCATAGGTGCGGCACCCCGAATATAATCAATACCAAATTCAACTCGCCTTAATGGCAAAAGTATAGATAATTCACCAGTAAATACCTCCTAAAATTTCAGATAACAGAAACATCTTTTAATAAATTTACTTTAAGTTCTATCTAGATTACAAGATCTATGATCAGTTTATAACCATTCATGGTATAATTTCAAGACTAAATGCATGATATGGTCATCCATCAAGAATTATTTAGATCACTTTTGATAATCAACATCTTTTCTTTTAGGGGCTACTCGAGTTCCCATCAATTAAGACAATGACATTATGTCATAATCAATGAATCCATTCCACTGGCACTATCAACTTTTCCAGTTTCATTACCGTTGATAAGATGTGAACTTCTCAAAACACTAATAATAACTCATAATCCTTTCACAAATTCAAGGATATCAGGAGACATAACTAACATCAAAAGAGTAAGGTCAACGCGTAATCTACGCGAGAGAATTTCAAATCAGATAGAGACGAAAACATTAACGAATATGAACATATCCCATGTTTTCATGATTTGAGTATGCATTCGAAAGCTCCTCGAATCGTTACCCAGGTTATTTAAATGAAACCTAATCAAAAGAAATGATTGGAACGTCGATACACCCAGTCGGGTATCAACATTCGGTAATCAAATACTTTTCCAAAGAATGTTATCACAAGAAGATTGTACAAGAAGGGGATATCAATTGTCAATGAAGACAATATCGACAGATGAGTAATTCCTATTCATAAAAATAAATGTTATAGGCACATATGTAGGTGTCCCTAACAATATGTCCCTATTTTTGCAATTCTCGCAGATCTCATAAAATTTCAATCTTTCATAACTTCAAAGAAAATGTGGTGTTTATTAATCAATTTTTATGGTGACTACTAATCAGCCTTGCATGGTCGCTTCCAAATTGTATGTAGGCGCGCAACTATATACAATTTTAATATTAACTATGCAATACTCAGTTCGTCAAAACTTTGTCATCATGTTTAAAATATATATATTCATGCTTAATCATGAAATAAAAATCAAATGAATTTACAAAGATTTTCTTTGTTATGAAAACAATTAAGTTTTCCAAGGTGTTTTATAAACAACTCTATTTTGATAACGATTACTTATAAATCTCACTTTAAATAATCCATATGATGATGAAAATTCAATTTTTCTAAAAGGATACTGTTTTATCTTATAAAAACAATGAGTGATCTACAAAAGAGTGATGAAAAGTTGTTCACCGAGAACTAACGACAATATAATAGGAAATGAGCTTAGCCAATTAATCATGAGGTTCATGACCTCGATGGCACTCAAAAAGAATAATCCACAACGTAACTCAAATCGAGATGAGTACTTGTTCAATGGTTGCATCACTAGTGCGAACATTAGGAAGAAGCAATAAAAGATAGATATCATCGATACATGTAAAATTTAGCAATCAAAGGTAGTCTTTTCATTAATCACAAACAAGTCAAAATTGTACCGTAACACATTACGTGTCACTATGTCATACAATTCCAAGAACTCATCCTACCAACTGATGTCTCAGTTAAGTTAGGGATTTTTAGAAGATACCATAATGAATACTGATCTACAAGAGTCATTACGTGTTCCACATGTCCTGAAAGATCCATCGGTCCCAATTCAGAAGAAGATTTCTTCATTTTATTTCTTGGACACTGGGCATCCTCGTCATTGGACAATAGCCTAGGGACGACTCTTAACACAAACTAACAATCATTTAAAACCTTATAATCAATCACAGGACTTAACGACTTCCTCTAAACAATTTCATATTCCATACGAGTTAAATTTTACTCAATTAAAGTTTCAACCAAATCACACTCAATGCGATATCCTACTTCATTCTTCAATACTTTCAACCTTATTCTTAGACCTTAAAAGGCCAATAAAAGTTCAATATGAATAACACTCAATTTCCAATCCTATAGCTCCTTCATCAATAGTTATCAAATGAGTCACTAGTATGAAATGACTCACACATTCAATTAGACTTTTCGGAAAGGTACTAGTGGCATGAGGCTTTTGGGTAAAGGCTCCAATGACAACCTCAAGTGCAACATTCACCTTTCGATTTCAAATTTAAGAATTGGGTGACACCGAATCAGATGACATCTTTCTAGGTGGTAAGGTTTTGTCAAACTCCACTCTATAAGGAAAGATCATCATGACATCGACATTAGATTTAATCTCGCCAATTATTCTTCAAGATCACAATCAACTAATATTAACATTTCTACAAATACCGACCATTTTGTTGGGATCATAAATATCCACAACTTGGTTTAGATCTGGAATAGCTAGAATTCCTACGGGAATAGCTTTGATTGATTTGCTAGGGGAGTTAGGGTTTCTTGTGACAATCTACGTCGTATAAATACCTCGTATAAGTTTTAAAATAATCATCAAACAATCATGTAATCAAATTACATCATATATATATATATATATATATATATATATATATATATATATATATATATATATATATATATATATATATATATATATATATATATATATATATATATATATATATATATATATATATATATATATATATATATATATATATATATATATATATATATATATATATATATATATATATATATATATATATATATATATATATATATATATATATATATATATATATATATATATATATATATATATATATATATATATATATATATATATATATATATATATATATATATATATATATATGTATGTATATATATATATATATATATATATATATATATATATGTATGTATATATATATATATATATATATATAGATATATATATATATATATGTATGTATATAATCCAAGTTATATATATATTAGAATAACACTTCTCAGTCTGGCCTTGTCGGTAACTCGGGAATTCTTCGGCACCGTTATAGTCAAAAGATTTTCAGACATTTTGTGAAAAATGTTTATAATTAAAAGATTTTGAAATGTTTTATTCAAAACCTTGGTTTTAAAAATCTTTCCTTCTCTATAACGAGAGCTCTAGTACCAAACTATAACACCCCCAAATATTCATACTTTAGTTCAGCGGAAGAGTCGTCGGTATTACGGGATAGCACATTACTCAAATCATAGACAACGCTTAAAAATCGCGTCGTTTAATAATAAAGCATTTTCCATTCATAAATATCAAATTTATATAGGTCCTAAGTCATAGTATTTCATACATTTTTTCAAAACATTTGAATGGAAATTGTTATTTAAGTGCGGGCCATGAATTCTTGTCATCTTCCCGAGAATTACCTTCAAGTACCTGAGATAAAACATGTTAAAAGAAAGGTCAGCGAAAACGCCGAGTGAATTCATAGAGTTTAATAAACCATTAATATATCACCGGTATAAATAATCATCATCAAAAATCATTTTGTACAATTCTTTGTCGGAGGCCATAAAATAAGCCAAAAACATTTTATAAAAATCTTTGTTGTAAACCATAATATAGGCTTTTGCCTTCAAACCATTATACGAACCAATGTCATAAAAACATCATACAATACGTTTTATAACGTTGTATAGAGTTAAATAAAAACCGTTATAAGAATATGGTTATGTAAAATCAAAACACGAACATAATATCAATAATAAGACCCCGTATTGCTAGTCAGGCAATATATCGTAATTCAATGCGTATAGCAGTATTTTCGTTATTGGATTATTATAAGCCGCATGACATTGATACCTTACTATAACAAACAACGGGTAGCTAACCCGAAACTCATTTGCCCATCTAAAACAGCGTGTCGTCACAATAATCACGCTTATATAAATCTTCTCATACATAAATTCGCTTACCAATAAATGTGGCACGACGGGGATCAACCGTCAAGGCACGAACTGGGGTGATCTTCCCCAAATAGTACTATCATATGAATAAGCGTCTACCAAATCTCGGTAGTTCACAATTCATGCTAATGGGAATTTTAGTGACATAACCTAACTAATAATAATCTGTTTCATTTCATTTGTCGGGTCATATAATCATTCATCGGGTCATATAATCATTCGGGTCCAAATCAATAAGCAAACAATCGGGACAACTGGTGTCCTATTTTTATTAAAACTAACATGTTATCTCCTTTGCGGGTTTATAAAACATTTCATAAAAACATTTATTAGAGTGTGAGGCTATGAACTCACTTTCACCATTTTTACCATATCTTGAGTTCTACAAAGAGATAGAAGCTCATTTTTGGACACCATAAACTACATGATATGTGCTACAATTAACTCAGGTATAGCTACTTCTCAATCTATCTCTAAATGTCCCTAACAGTCCGTTCAAAACAGACTACTCAGATTTGTACTTCAATATTGTTTTGATCATATCTCTCTCATTTTAAGGATTCCATTGTATGGCCAACTCTCACATGTGTACAATTCTTATAAATACTGTATATTAATTCATCCATACCATTTTAACAGTTTAACATAAGGTTATTTACTGTTTTTATACAGCCTACTTATTTAAGCAAGATTTTACAACTTTTACATGTAGTTTTCAATCTTTTTAACCAAGTTTATCAACACATGATCCCCACATAATATTTTTGATCATCATTCATCATCATATACATATAATAAATAAAGAAAATAAAAGATTACATATTCAAAATAACAAGAGGATAGGAAGAAATAATCTCTATACCACCAAGATGATGAAAAGATGGGATTTTGATGAACAAGGCTTGGTTCCTTATTACCAAATATTCAGCTTTAGCAAGGCAACTTCTTGAGTCCTTCAAATGGATGAACACCTCCATAAAATCAGCCCTAAACTCCTTCTTAAAAATCAGCCCAAAGACCTCCATGAAAAGTCCTTTTCACATGTTATAATCACCTCGAATCTTCATCTTTTCAAGTAGGCTTCAACATATGTTGATTATAGCCTTTGTTTATGGTTAAAATTTGATGAAAATGGTGATAGGAGGGTGGCTATAGACGTTCATAGAGACAAAAGAGAGTGTTTGAGTGGTTTTGCATGTATGAAATAAGAAATGGTTTATGGTGTAGCTAGTTTTGTTAGTTTGGTGGTTTGTGTATGCACTAAGGACATGTGTCCTTAGTGTGTATATAAACTTGACACCACATATAGTGTGTTGGCTAAGTCTTGCCACCCATAGTGGGGGTGAGGCAAGTGTAAACTTGTCTCATCTCCACTAATTTACGGGTACTCCTCGATTCTAGTTTCCTCGATTTACGTGCCCTCAGGTCATTTTACGAAAAACATTTTTATAAATTATGAATCAATGAAGCTGCTGGTGAACACTGTTTATGAGATAGCTTAAGTTGCTTTAGCCATAGTCCCCACTATCGTGAATCGTTAGTTACTCTTCTGGAGTAAGCTCTTATGTTACGAATAGATCTATTGAGGGTTGACAACCTCCACTCGGGCATTCTGACGCCGGACGAGTGTGTACCATTTGTATGAACGGAGCTATCTTGGCTAGGTACTCCATTGGGACAAAATTTATGTATACAATCTATTGTATGCACTGGATCACTAGTTTCGATGTCACGAGCTTATCTATCATAAATATTGTGAACACCCAATTTATCCTACACTTGGCACTATACCTCCTATAGTTGCATGTGTACATGAAATGAAATCTGAAATTGAATTACTATGAATTTTTACTTGAAACCTATATTCTCACCAACTTTATGTTGACCCAATTTAGCATTTATCTCAGGTAATTGATGATGAGTTGTATCTGCTGCGTGAAGTACTTGGAGTCCGCATGCATTTCTTGGCTATCTTCGGACATTTATCTACTTATGCTTTTGAACTGTTATCTCGTTGATGTTTAAAACTTTTATATTCCGCTACGTTATCTTTTGAAACTGAGACCTTTTGTACTTTGATGCTTTTATTTAAATTCAAATAGGTATTATTATAGAACGTCTCATTTAGAGTCGTTCTCTTGTAACTTGAACTATGATACAATGAAGTAACTGCCCCCGAGCTTCACCGCTTCCGCATATCACATTTTGGGGTGTTACAGATTTGGTAATCAGAGCCTTGGTTATAGAGAACTAGGTTTGCATCTTAGGCCTAGACTATAACCGATGTGGCTACTTGTTACTCTGTATACATATATGTACTACGTAATGTATTACGTAAGATAACACTATAAGTAATATGTAATATATATTATGTAATACGTAATATGTATTATATACATGTGCATTTCGTTGATTTGCATACTTTAATTTCTATACATAATTATTTCATGCATACCCTACAACTGCTCTAACGCGTGAATGGTTGTTGTAGGATATGTCATCGCATACTATCACTTATCATTTCGATTACATCTATAGTCTGATTCTAATCCAATCGCCATTTTCGGTGTTATTTTTTGTTTTGTTTTGATCTTTGGTATTTAATCGAAACTCTTATTTTATGACCATGTACTCGATATTTTGATTATGAATGGGAATTTAACTTTATGACTTTGACCAGTGACCATACTTTTTATGTTTGTTGTACTGTTAAATTCTGCATTTTATTTTAGCATAAGAAATATATAACGTGTATATTCGTGCTTGAACCTTAATTGCATTGTTGTCTTAACGCAGAGAAATAATGGTGAACACACGTAACGGAATAACTGACGCACAATTGGAAGAACTGATTACGCAACGAGTGATCGCTGCACTGGCAAACATTCAAGCTAACAACAACGTGAACGAAGCACCACCGAACAATGTTGACAATCGACCGTCTAAGCCGTGTACTTACAAGGACTTTAGGAGTAGTGACCCTTTGAATTTTAATGGTACTGAAGGAGCTGTCAGATTAGCTCGTTGGGTTGAAAAGATGGAATCTGTGTTCCGTGTCAGTGGATGTACTGTTGAAAACCAAGTGACTTATTCTACTTGCACCTTTAGCTGCTGGAGCGTTGACATGGTGGAACACCCATGTGTAGACGGTTGGAGCCGAGGAGGCGTATGGAATAAGTTGGGAGGAACTTAAGAAGTTGTTGACTAAGGAGTACTGTCCTCGTAATGAGATTCAGAAAATGGAAATTGAACTGTGGAACCTGACTGTGAAGAACAATGACATTGGTACGTACACAAGGAGGTTCCAAGAGTTGTGTTTGCTATGTCCTGGAATGGTTCCAGATGAAGAAAAGAAGGTTGAGCGCTATATTTGGGGTTTACCTGGTAGAGTTCAAGGGAATGTGACATCGTCTGGACCGACAAAAGTTAGTGATGTTATAAGGATGGCTCACAGTCTGATGGACCAAGTTGTTCGAGCAAATGCTGGGAATGCCGCGGACAACAAGAGGAAATGGGAGAATAACCAATGGAACAACCATGGGAACTATCCGAATAAGAGGCAAGAAACTATGAAAGCGTACACTACTGGTACTGGGGAAAAAGAATATACAATGGGACGTTACTTTTATGCAATCGATGCAAGCGTCACCATAATGGACAATGCAATGTACAATGTCACAACTGCAAGAAAACTGGACACATTGCTAGAGATTGTAAGTCACCACCCAACACGAAAGCCAACGTCACTTGCTTTGAATGTCAGCAAAAGGGACACTACAGCAATGAGTGCCCAAAGAAAAAGAACAAGGACCAAGGAAAGATTTCTAAAGCTGGGGAAGCTCGTGGAAGGGTCTATGTGATAGGAGGAGGAGAAGCGCAACAAAACTCCGACGTCGTGACGGGTACGTTTCTTCTCAATGGTCGTTATGCTTCTATTTTATTTGATAATGGAGCCGATAGGAGTTTTGTGTCGACTGTTTTTAGTGTTTTGCTTGATGTGACCCCTTCGCCCTTAGACACTAAGTACACTATTGAGTTAGCTAATGGGAAGTTGATAGAAGCCGAAACTATACTTCGTGGATGCACTTTAAATCTTCTAGGTCATCCTTTCGTAATAGACCTTATGCCTGTTGAGTTAGGGAGTTTTGACGTGATTGTCGGAATGGATTGGTTGTCGAGATATCATGCTACGATTGTATGCGACGAGAAGATCGTTCGCTTGCCATTTGGTGATGAAGTTTTGGAGGTACAAGGGGACACAAGTAACGGAAAAGGGAAGTCACGACTGAACATTAACTCGCGTGTCAAGGCTCAGAAGTTTTTGTCAGAAGGTTGCCACGTATTTTTAGCCTGTGTTACTGAAAAGCAGACGGAAGAAAAACGGTTGGAAGATGTACCTATCGTACGGTATTTTCCGGAAGTCTTTCCTGAAGATTTGCCTGGATTACCACCGGCTAGACAAGTTGAATTCCAGATCGATTTAATACCGGGAGCTGCACATGTTGCTCGAGCGCCTTACCGTTTAGCACCATCGGAATTGCATGAACTAGCGACGCAACTACAAGAGTTGACTGATAAAGGATTCATAAGACCGAGTTCTTCACCCTGGGGAGATCCAGTCTTATTTGTAAAGAAGAAGGATGGGAGTTTTCGGATGTGTATCGACTATAGTGATTTGAACAAACTTACCATCAAGAACCGTTACCCGTTACCTAGGATCGATGATTTGTTTGATCAGTTGCAAGGATCGAGCGTATACTCGAAGATTGACCTTAGGTCTGGTTATCACCAATTGAGAGTCCGTGAGGAAGATGTTGCAAAGACTGCTTTTAGGACTAGGTATGGACACTATGAGTTCCAAGTGATGCCATTCGGTTTGACAAACGCACCTGCTGTGTTTATATACCTCATGAACCGGGTGTGTAAACCGTATTTGCACAAGTTTGTCATTGTGTTCATCGATGACATACTGATTTACTCAAGGAATGAGAAAGAACATGAGGAACATCTTAAGATAATATTGGAATTGCTTAAGAAGGAGGAATTGTACGCTAAGTTCTCGAAGTGTGATTTTTGGTTGCCAAGAGTACAATTTCTAGGTCACGTTATTGATAGCAAGGTGATTCATGTTGATCCTACCAAGATTGAGTCAATTAGGGAGTGGACTACTCCTACGACACCGACTGAAATTCGCCAATTCTTAGGACTCGCCGGATACTACTGAAGGTTCATCGAGGGATTCTCGAAGATCGCGAAACCATTGACGAAGTTGACTCAAAAGAAGGTGAAATACGAATGGGGAGATAAGGAGGAATTAGCATTCCAGAAGTTGAAACAAATGTTGTGTAGTGCGCCTATTCTATCGTTACCAGAAGGATCAGAAGACTTTGTGGTCTACTGTGATGCATCAGCAAAAGGATTGGGAGCTGTGTTGATGCAGAGGAAGAAAGTTATCGCCTACGCGTCATGACAATTGAAAACGCATGAGAAAAATTACACTACGCACGGCTTGGAGCTAGGAGCGGTATTATTTGCCTTGAAGTTGTGGAGACACTACTTGTATGGAACCAAGTGTGTCGTCTATACCGATCACAAGAGTTTACAACATATTCTTGACCAGAAGGAACTGAACATGAGACAACGTCGATGGATCGAGTTGCTCAGCGTTTATGACTGTGAAATCCGCTACCACCCTGGGAAGGCCAATGTAGTGGCGGATGCGCTAAGTAGAAAGGAACAATTGATGACACGTAGAGTTAGATCGTTAGCTATGGTTATCAATCCGAACTTACCTGTGCAAATTCGTGAAGCACAAACCGAAGCCCTTAAGCCTGAACATGTTGAAGCCGAGAAATTAGGAGGAATGGTTACTAAGAAATTAGAGACTAGCACTAATGGAACGCTATGTCTGAATGGTAGAAGTTGGTTACCACGGTTTGGAGGACTAAGGGACGTGATTATGCACGAGTCGCATAAATCTAAATATTCGATTCACCCAGGATCTGACAAAATGTATCAGGATATGAAGAAGCTATACTGATGGCCAAATATGAAAGCTAAAATCGCTACGTATGTAGGGAAGTGTCTGACTTACGCTAGAGTGAAAACAGAACACCAAAAACCATCTGGATTGTTGGTTCAACCTTTAATTCCTATGTGGAAGTGGGAAAACATAACCATGGATTTCATAACTAAGCTACCTAAAACAACCAACGGATACAACACAATTTGGGTAATTGTGGATCGACTTATGAAATCTACACACTTTTTGGCTATGAAGGAAGATGATTCAATGGATAAGCTTACGAGGCTTTACCTAAAGGAAGTAGTCGCAAAACATAGAATACCGATCTCGATAATTTCTGATAGAGACGGTAGATTCACTTCAGAGTTATGGAAATCACTTCAGAAATCGTTGGGTACGCAATTGGACATGAGTACTGCTTATCACCCGCAGACTGACGGACAAAGTGAGAGAACTATTCAAACGCTGGAGGACATGTTGCGTGCTTCTGTGCTTGTCTTTGGGAAGCAATGGGACAGACATTTACCTCTAGTGGAATTCTCTTACAACAACAGTTATCATACCAGTATTAAGGCTGCACCGTTTGAAGCGTTATATGGTCGTAAATGTCGCTCGCCTGTGTGTTGGAGTGAGCTTGGGGATAGTCAACCCACTGGCCCTGAACTCATCCGTGAAACGACTGAGAAGATTGTTCAAATCAAGAGCCGAATTCAAGCATCCCGTGATCGTCAAAAGAGTTACGCCGACGTTCGACGTAAGCCTCTCGAATTTCAAGTGGGAGACAAAGTGATGCTAAAAGTATCGCCTTGGAAAGGTATGGTACGTTTTGGCAAGCGAGGAAAGCTGAACCCCCGTTATATTGGACCTTTCAAAATTCTGGCAAAGGTTGGAACCGTAGCCTATCGTCTCGAATTACCGCAAGCGTTGAGCCGCGTGCACAACACTTTTCATGTGTCGAACTTGAAGAAGTGCCTTTCTGACGAGACACTCGTTATACCATTGGAGGAACACCGAATCGACGACAAGATGCAATTTGTCGAAGAACCCGTTGACATCATGGACCGTGAGGTCAACCGATTGAAACAGAGTCGTATTCCGATCATCAAGGTGAGGTGGAATTCTAATCGTGGACCTGAATTCACTTCGGAGCGTGAGGATCAATTTCGCAAGAAATATCCGCAACTCTTTGACAACTCTAGAAATTGTGACACTCCTAAGCTTGGAGGACAAAGCTTCTCTATCAAGGGGATGATGTAACACCTGGTAATTTTCCCTACTTTGTAAAATGACTATTTTACCCTTTGACTTTTTATTTAGTCAACTATGTGATTTAACTGTGTTGGAAACGGGAGGTTATCCCGCGTTTTCTGAAAAACTGTTTGCTGACGAGTAATGACCTGACACTGTGCTTAGTCATTATTCTGAACATTTTCTGTGAACCTGACCAAAGTGCTGAGACTGTCAATGAATTAACGATAATCCATGAGATTATCCGTTATCTGTGAATTATGTGCTTAACTGTTTAGTTTTTAACAGCGTGGTCGTATTTTCATGAGCAGCGTATTTAAATATTTCTGTATATGTTTATATATGCCTGTATTTTAGTATTTTTGCTATTTATAGTAATAAATCGTATTTACTGTGAATATTTAATTAACGTATCGCGTTTTCGTATTTTACGTCGTTTTTACGTTTAACCGTCGTTAACATGCATAAAATACTTTACCAATTATAAAATATCAGTTTTCGTCGAAAAATCGTAAATTTAATATATTTCGTCAAATTTTTAAGTTTACCGTAATTTCAAACTTAACTATATACTTTTTGATATTTACCTAAAACTAACTAACATTTTTACCTTAAACCTTCAAACTAGTTACCATAGTAAAATTTTTGAATTATTTACCCCATGTGGGACCCCTATAACCGGCCAAACAACCACTCACATGCAAGATACACCAAATTTCTACTCTTTACCATTTTGAGCTTAACTTACATATCCTTACAACATTTAACTTATTACCCCATTAACCTTAGCATCACCTCACATTATTTACACTTACACTTCACAAAAAAAAAACACACACACACTCTCTTTCTCTCTCAAAAACACACGGCACAAACACACACCATTTTCTACCATTGTTGATTTTCTTGAAGCTCTATTTTAAGAAGAATTAACACAAAATAAATACATCCTATGGTTTGTACAAGTATAAAGAAGAATAGATTTTCTTGGTTTGTAGATTTGAGGAGTTTTGGTGGTAGTTATAGAAGTTAAGTTCTTGTTGATTATAAGTGGGTTAGAGCGTAGATCGGGTCGTTGTGGTTACGTGGAGTCGTTACTCAAGGTTATTTCTTAAACTTTTTCATCTTTTTTATTTTTCATGCATAATATTTGTAGATCTATGCATGCATGTTACTCATCAACTATTTTCTTGAAATAAATGATAAAAACTATTTTTGGTCATGAAATATTTTAGATCTATGAAAATTATGTGTGGATCTATTAGATCCATGCATAAAAATTGTTTAATTGAAAGATTTGTAAAAATATAAAAATGTATATTTTTAGATTTGTGAACTTGAAGTTAAATCTTTGATTTTGATGGTGTTTATGAATAATTGGAGGGAACTAGTAGTGTTACTAATAGTGGTTACGCTTGAAAATGGTCGAAAACGAGTTTTTACGAAAAACATACAATCTGTCTGATTTTTATAAGAGGCGTAGAGGGTCGTAAAAATTGTTCTGACACTAGTTTACTACGATATTATGAAAATATAAGTTAATACCTTCGTTTCGATATATTATGGGCTAAAAACGGAGCTAAAAATGAGTAAGATATGGTCGTTTAAATTTCGTTGTCGGAAAACTTAATTTTTGTGAAAAACACTATAATGTGTTTGCTGATTAGATTTTTAAAGTGGTCGAAACGACGTTTTCGAGTTAAACGGAGCTGTTTTAACTGTCGAAATGGTTACTAAATGTTGTATATGAATGTTGGGATCGTTTTGAAAAAGGGTATTAGCGCGAAATGTGAATACTTGGTGTAACGTTTAAAGTTTTAGCGTTGAAAGTGGAAATTGATACTATTGCGGGAAAATGACTTGTTGAAATATTGGCGATTGAGAAAGTGTTGAAAATAGGGGTTTTAGGACAAGATTTGAGTACTTACTAAAAATGGCAAATTTTTACGTGACGCCGAAAGGATGCCGAATTTTCATTAGAAATCGTGTTGGAAAATTTATTAAGATAAATTTGGGTATATTAAAATTTACGCCGAAAGGCTGTCGAAATTTCGTCGTGTCAAAAATAAATATTTTTGCCTAAGTATATATATACTATAATGTTTATAACGATATAACATTTACAGGTCACGATTTTAAAAACAAAATAATATATGTATGATTGATGAGTAACGTACGTGACGAACTATTGTGACTTATTTGCTAGCGCCTAAACTATAGTATTATATTTAGGTTGTTGCTAGAGTTGCTCGCTACTATTTGATCATACTTGTGCGCTATGAATCGTTGCTTGAGGTGAGTTTATTAAACTGTTTTCTATGTTTAATGTTTTGGGATGTGATAAATGCTTTGATGCTTGCTTCTGGATGCAAGTAAAACTTGATTTCTGTGAATGTTTTGTGAACACTGTTTATGAGATAGCTTAAGTTGCTTTAGCCATAGTCCCCACTATCGTGAATCGTTAGTTACTCTGCTGGAGTAAGCTCTTATGTTACGGATAGATCTATTGAGGGTTGACAACCTCCACTCGGGCATTCTGACGCCGGACGAGTGTGTACCATTTGTATGAACGGAGTTATCTAGGATAGGTACTCCATTGGGGCAAAATTTATGTATACAATCTATTGTATGCACCGGATCACTAGTTTCGATGTCACGAGCTTAGCTATCATAAATATTGTGAACACCCAATTTATCCTACACTTGGCACTATACCTCCTACAGTTGCATGTGTACATGAAATGAAATCTGAAATTGAATTACTATGAATTTTTACTTGAAACCTATATTCTCACCAACTTTATGTTGACCCAACTTAGCATTTATCTCAGGTAATTGATGATGAGTTGTATCTGCTGTGTGAAGTACTTGGAGTCCGCATGCATTTCTTGGCTATCTTCGGACATTTATCTACTTATGCTTTTGAACTGTTATCTCGTTGATGTTTAAAACTTTTATATTCCGTTACGCTATCTTTTGAAACTGAGACCTTTTGTACTTTGATGCTTTTATTTAAATTCAACGAGGTATTTTTATAAAACGTCTCATTTAGAGTCGTTCTCTTGTAACTTGAACTATGATACAATGACGTAACAGCCCCCGAGCTTCACCGCTTCCGCATATCACATTTTGGGGTGTTACAGCCATGACTCGAGCAAATCGATCATTGCAAAAATGAGTCCCGTGGTCACTGATTATAGCACGAGGAACACCTAATCGAGCATAAAGTTGCTTCAGAAAGTTCACAACCACCCTCGCATCTTTCGTAGGGAGAGCCTTAGCTTCAACCCATTTAGATACGTAGTCAACGGCTACGAGGATGTACTTGTTCCCTTTAGATGATGGAAATGGCCCCATAAAGTCGATACCCCATACATCAAAGATTTCACATTCTTGTATGAAATTTGAGGCATCTCATCTTTATGTGTGATCTTGCCTTGGAGTTGGCAAGCATCACAATTTTTAACCATCTCGTGAGCGTCACGATAAATGGTGGGCCATTTGAATCCCGAGTCAAAGACTTTCTTCGCGGTGTAGTTGGGACCAAAATGAACACCGGTGGGTCCTTTATGGCAAGCTTCGAGAATGTCTAAAGCTGCGGGTCCATCAACACACCGACGAATAATCAGATCAGCACATTGTTTGAAGAGATAAGGATCATCCCAAAAGTAATTCTTAACATCTTTAAATAACTTCTTCTTTTGTTGGGATGTTAACCCTTTGATGAGAATTCCTCTCGCTAAGTAGTTTGCAATGTCCGCAAACCACGGAGTGTCATCAAGATTGGAATTGATAGACATTAAGGCCTCAAGGGGAAAAGAGTCGTTGATCTCTTGATTCAGATGATCCCCTTGATAAGGATCCTCATGTCTACATAGATGATCCGCGGCTAGGTTTTCGGCTCCCTTCTTGTCACGAATTTCAATTTTAAATTCTTGAAGGAGCAAAACCCAACGAAGAAGTCTTGGCTTAGAATCTTGCTTTGTCAACATGTACTTCAACGCGGAATGATCGATGTACACAATGGTGGTGGAAAGGACAAGATAGGGGCGGAACTTCTCAAAAGCATACACTACAGCTAAAAGCTCTTTTTCGGTAGTGGTATAATGCAATTGAGCCCCCGTCATTGTCTTGCTAGCATAATGGATTGGTTGGAATTTTGGGTTCACTCTTTGGCCCAAAACCGCTCCAACGGCAAAGTCGCTAGCATCACACATCAATTCAAAAGGTAGCTCCCAATTAGGGGTAACCAAGACCGGTGCCTTAGTTAGCTTATCCTTAAGAAGATTGAAGGATTCAAGACACTCTTTAGAAAAGATGAAAGGAGTATCTTTTTCCAAGAGGTGGGTCATCGGGCGAGCGATTTTAGAAAAATCTTGAATGAATCGACGATAGAAGCCCGCATGACCAAGGAAACTTCTCACACCCTTCACGGTTGAAGGTGGATGTAATTTTGCTATGACATCCACTTTAGCACGGTCCACTTCAAGACCGGATTTTGAGATTTTATGTCCAAGCACAATGCCTTATTTTACCATGAAATGGCATTTTTCCCAATTTAGAACAAGGCGAGTGTCTTCACACCGCTTAAGCATGCGTTCCAAATTGGTAAGGCAATGAGAGAAAGAATCACCATAGACCGAGAAATCATCCATGAAGACTTCCATAGTTTCTTCAACCATGTCATGGAAGATAGCCATCATACACCTTTGGAAAGTCCCAGGAGCATTGCATAAGCCAAAAGGCATTCTTTTATAAGCAAATGTTCCATAAGGACAAGTGAATGTGGTTTTCTCTTGGTCTTTGGGATCGATAGGAATTTGAAAATACCCGCAGAAACCGTCTAAGAAGCAATAATAGTCATTACCCGCTAGACGTTCAAGCATTAGTTCCATAAAAGGAAGGGGAAAATGATCCTTTCTCTTAGCATCATTGAGTTTGCGATAGTATATACAAACTCTCCACCCTGTAACGAGACGAGTAGGAATCAACTCGTTGTTTTCATTGGGCACAACGGTGATTCCGCCTTTCTTAGGCACACAATGGACCGGACTAACCCATGGTGAATCCGAGATAGGGTAGATCATTCCCGCATCAAGAAGTTTGATAACCTCTTTTTTGATAACGTCATGGATCTTGGGATTCACCCTTCTTTGGCTTTGAATAGTGGGTTTAAAGTCGTCCTCCATGAGAATTTTATGTGTGCAAAAGTGAGGATCAATTCCAAGAATATCGGAGATTTTCCAAGCAACCGCTTTCTTATGATTCTTCAGCACGGCGATAAGTCAGGATTTTTCTTCTTCTTTCATGTCCTTTGCGATGATGACGGGTGACTTCTTGTTGTCTTCAAGGAAAACGTACTCGAGATGAGACGGTAGGTCCTTAAGCTCTAAATCCGGAGGATTTTCGATGGAAGGCGTAGTCAAATTCGGTTCATCGATAGAGATATTCTTAGGAGATGGTGGAGAAATATGGTCCTCATTGAGAAGTTTCTCAATGGTACGAATGTCTTCATGCCAATTGGAGGGAGAATCGTCATATTGCAAGTTCACATCTCCCAAAGTTGCTTCAAATTCTTTCAAAATGAAATCACTTTCTCCAAATGGAGTTAGTGATGGAGCAATAGAGGAAACGGTCTCAACAATGGGTAGAGAAGAAGAACCACTTTTACAAGCGTCTTTGAAATTTTCTTCACAAGCCTCATCAAGAACGTCAATGAAATTAACTCTCTCGTTTTCAGAAGGCTGGTTAGAAAGTTTACCCATGTTGAAGACGATTTTATCGTCACCGACTCTCATATTAATTCGCCCCGGCTACATCAATGAGAGTGCGACCGGTCCTCAAGAATGGACGTCCAACGATTAATGGAACACGGGGATCCATCTCGTCTTCGGCTATCTCCACTGGATAAGCAACCGTACGGTTGGCTAATTCCAAAGTCATTCGTGTGGGTACTAGCTCGGGTAGAGACAATTGTTTCCAAACGCTTAAAGGAATTAAGTTTATTCTAGCACCTAGATCGGCTAGGGCCATACAATTCTCTACCCTGGGGAAGTTGCAAGGAATGAGAAAACGACCCGGATCACCAAGTTTGGTGGCTAATTTCCTTAAGAGCACTGCGGAGCAATTCTCGTTAAGTTAGGTCTGAGAAATATCAAGAAGTTTCTCCTTATCACTGAGAAGATCTTTAAACATTTTAGCATATTTGGGCATGTGAGCGAGAGCCTCAGCAAAGGAGATATTAAAATTCAGTTGTTTAAACATTTTGAGAAAGTTAGAAACCTGAATATCATCCTTGTTCTTCAATTTCTCTTTCCTCAACCTTGAGGGATAAGGTATATTGGGTTGAGATGAAGGCTTTGGAATGGAATTCTCACTCACATCCTTGGGTGGTGGAGGGGTGGAAGTAGAAGGTGGAGGAATTGGAGAAGTAGAAGTTGGAGGAATTGGAGGATAGGAGAAGTGGACTCGTTTTCCTTTGTCACAATCACCGGTGTAGGTGTAGGAAGCTCGGGTTCCTTTAAACCTTTTCCACTGCGAGTGGTGATTGCTTTCATCTCCCTCTTGGATTAGCAACGGTGTTACTCAGAAGAGAACCTGAACCAGAGGCTTGATTACTTGGGAAGAAACTAGCCATCATGTTCCTTAAGTCATTTGTTTGACTTGCCAAAGAGTTTTGCATATCGGCTCGAAGATCATTCCCTTGTTTCACCATATCTGCTTTCAAGTTGATCATTTCCCGCTGAAGATTTTGCACTATCACATCATTATTCCTCATGTAAGTGTCAACCTCTTGATTAAATGTGGTGGGTTGGGTGGGAAGAAGAGCATGGTAGGCAGGTGGTTGATAAGCGGGTGGTTGGTGAACTTGATTGTTTCTTTGAGGTGGATATGGGTTTCTTTGGGTTTGATATTGATTTGGAGCTCGAGGTTGGTTTGATTGTTGCGATTGAGGTTGTTTGGGTTTAGAGGTGGAAAACCGGGTGGTGAAAGAAAGTTGTTTGAGCGATAGCTGAGCAAATTGCGGTCACCTTGAGGACGTGCTTGATAGCCCCCTCTAGAAAAGTTACCGTTGGCGGCATACACATTTTCCAGATTGTCATGAGTCGAAGGACAATCGATGTATGAATGAGATCCCCCGCATATTTCACATGATTGACTCAAAGCATTAACTTGTGCATTGATAGCTTTGGTATTGTTAGCGGTTTGGAGAGCAAGTGTTTCAACAAGCGAAGTAAGCTTATCAATTCTCTTGTCGCTCTCATTAGTGCTAGCACTAGCCACATTAGTCCGAACACTCTTGGTTTGCACTCTAGACATGTTCTCAATAATATCCCAAGCGGCATTAAAAGACTTAACCAAAATGTTACCCCCCGAGGCACTATTTAGTGTATCTTGGTCATTCATACTTAAACCATTGTAAAAAGTATTAATTTGATGTACTTTTGTGAAGCCATGTTGTGGACACTTTCTTAAAAGTTCCTTAAAACGGTCCCAAGATTCACTAAATGTTTGTAAAACCCGCATGCTTTTACCATGAATAGTACCCTTAAGATCGTACGTACTAGATTAAAACTTTCCTTTTATAGTATGATTACGTTCACGTATAAGAATTGTAAGCATAACGTATGTGTTAGAACACGATAAGTATTTATTACGTATGAACACACAATAATTATTTAAACAATAATTAATCACGAACATGCGATCATGAAATCATGAACGTAAATTAATCACGAGCTTATATTAATTACGTATATATATTTATTACGAGCACGAATAAATATATTAAGTCACGGTTAATAATTAACGAGAACACATAGAACACGAACGCGATAAAACACGAACGAACACTAAAATAATTAGACTCGGAAAAAGGTATGGGTACACCATGTGGGGCCCCTACCCGCGGCTACACCAAGGCAATGGGCCAAGCCCATTTAAATTTTACTAAGAAAGGGGTTAAGGTAAATCTTTTAGTCATTTTTCACTTTACAGTAAAATAATCAAAACCCTAAAAAGGTTTTCTCCTTCCTTCTTGCTCTCCTTTGGCCGCCAGATATAAACACACAAAAGGGGGTGTTCGTTTGATTTTTTATCTTGAACTGTGTGCAAGCATTGGTGTGTGTTCATCCTCATTTGATCCACGCATTCGGTATACCTTTTTAATCCTTTTCTTTTATGTTTTGATTTAATAAATTAAATAAGAACATGATGTTTTTAAAAAGCTAATTAAAAACATTAATTAAACATGTAAATGGTTAGGGGGTAAATCAAAACAAGGGATTTAGGGGTGTTTGATGTGGCGGCGCCTAAACCGAACCCCCAAGGGGTCTCGGTTTGGCTTGTGAACCACCACCGAGACCTCATGGTCTCGGTTTGGTGGTGTGGGTCCCACGGCTGCAGCAAACAGGGGGAAACACCGAAGTGGTTCGGGGTATGGTGTTGATTACGGGTCCGGTTCATGATTTCTAGTCACGGTCCGGTTCATGGTTCATGTTAAGGTTATTATTTTAATAATCATATGTTAACAATTAAATTAATAAAACATGACATGTTAATTTAATAAACATGACTTAGGTTATAATTTAATTATTAGATCATGGATTTTTTAACCTAAGTATTTATATTTTCTAGACTTTATAGTTAATTAATTATTAAAAACCATGGCTATAGTTATTTAATTAATATGACTTAGGTTATATTATTAATAATTAATAATACATGTTTTAACCTAAGTATTTAACTTTATTTAATTAAAAACATGATATATTTAATTAAATACTTTTAACCTATAGTTTATTTAAATTACATGTATTAATTAATAAACTATACCTTATATAAATATGACTTAGAAAAAAAATCAGAAAACGCTTAAGCTTATATAGTTAGATTATTTAACCAGCTTATATCTAATTATGGAAACTTTCTATTTTTAGAAACTTATTTAATTCAGGCAGCCAATCTATTTATGGAAACTTTCAATTTTTAGAAACTTATCTATTTTAAGCAGTAATTCTATTTTTGGAAACTTTCTATTTTTGGAAACTTTCTATTTTTGGAAACTTTCTATTTTGGAAACTTTCTATTTTTGGTAACTTTCTATTTTTGGAAACTTTCTATTTTAGAAAACCTGCTATTTTTAGAAAGTTACTTATTATTACACAGTAAGTATAATAATACATGAAATACAAGTAATACTTAATCAGAATATATATAATATAAGATAAACACAGTTTAAAGCTTAAAACAGTAAAACATGACATGAACGTATAAAATAAGCTAAGACATGATATAAAACCAGTTACGTATTTAGTAATCAGATACTTATACACGTATGTATTTATGTAGCATTAGTGATACCGAAGTAGGACTCTCCTCAGTTCGTCTTCTTCGTTCACTGGACATAAGGTACGGATTTCCGTCCTTTCAGTATGGACATTCTTTCCTTATTAGGATTCCCCGTATGCAGCCAACTGTTTTCCCGTAGTATAAGTTTATATGTTTGATTTGCTTATGTTTAATTTAGAATACCTATAGCCATATACACGCATGACCAGTTTCATCTAGTTATGGAGGTACCATAACCATAACATTAGAGGCACTGGTGTTATGACTTCCCCACGGCGGAGTGATTTCTCGTGGCATCCCTTCAGCTTTTGGCCATATTATTATATTTAACATGTGGGGCGTATGGGTGCATCCTAGTTACATGTTTTCAGCAGATTACTCAATGTGAATGTGGTGTGTGCCTTGCATCCTTCACAAGGAGCTGATCCCTCCTACCCAAACCAGTATATTAAATTAAAGGCAGCCCCTCTAATTTGCATGATGAGGTCACCCATTCAAGTATTCATGCACGGTGGATTTTCATGACCTATATTGGCTAATGGTAGAATATGTTAAACATTTTTTATAAGATAAACATAAGGCTTTTCAAACTATAAAACCAGTTTTACCAAGACTTAACCGGGTTATTCGGGACTTAGTTTCTTCCACTGATATATGCTTATATGCTTATATTATTCATGCTTTAGTGTACATCCATGCACTGAGCGTATTGCTCAGCCGTTTTCCTTTTCTATATTCCCAAACGGCAGGTACTCAGGGACGCTCGTAGACTTTAAGCGTACGTGCATATGGACTGGAAGCTTTCTAGCCTTTCTTTACTTTATGCATTATCTTTACGTTGATACTCTTGCCATGGACATTGTTTAGTCCTTTCATTTACAGTACTTATGTTTGTGTGTGATGAGCTTTACTTTTGGACTACCGATGTTTGATTCCGGTATTTTCCTTTTATGGTCATGTAATGTTTAGACATTTATCCTTGTATGCTTTGATGACACGCCATAATTACGCGTGACATTCCATTATCAAAATGGGGTGTTACAGTTATGCTATCAGAGCCAAGGCTTCGATCTATAGGCTCTCAAAATATGACCTGTGATTAGTGGGTAGTCATTATGGTCTTCCTAGAACTGACAGTCATTTCCATGCATTCATCATTTTTATGCATACATATATATATGTCATTGTCGCAGGTTTATGACTAAGTAATGGATGGTACAGGACTGGCCCTATTTAGTCGCATGTGTTTTATCGAAACTTTTAAATTTGGGACCGACCCATAGGCGTCCCCTCGCCATGTGTTTTATTTTGGGTGAACTGACCATAGGCGTTCACTCTCGAGCATTCAAAAGTTTTTATAAAACTGCATCATGCATTCATACACAAATTTTCTTGCATAAATTTTTTTCTGGATTTATTTGGTATAAATTTTTTTCATGTATATATATATATATATTTTATGTTTTGATCTGTTTAATCATATGTTTTATGTTATACTGTCAGATGGTTCTCATACGCGAACAGGAACAACTCAATGCAGCAATCCAAGCTTTGCTTCCTCAACTGAGGAATGACATCAGGGTTGAGGTTCAAGCTGCCAACAATCAGCAGCATAACCAAGCACCTCCTCCTCCTCCTCCTCCAGGGACATTGGCAGTATGGCTGGAGAGATTCAACAAGCTCCGTCCTCGAGCTTTCGAGAAAACAGATAGCCCCAGTGACGCTGAAAGCTGGTTGGATCACATTGAGAAGATTTTCAATGCTATGGGTTGTGACCCCGTGTACAAGGCGAGGTTGGCATGCTACCGGTTCGAAGGCGATGTGTTAAATTGGTGGTTAGCATTGATGCAGTCTCAGGGAGGTGACGATTGGGTGGCTGGTTTGACATGGGCTCAGTTCAAAGATAGGGTGATGGAGCAGTTCTTTCCCAAGGCTGAGCAAGACACGCTCAAGAGGGAATACCATAGGATCCGACAGAGAGCTGGGGAGAATATCATTGAGTTTATGCGGCGCTTTCTTCGCTTAGCTGGTTTCCTTGGTGCAGCAGCAGGTACTCCTGAAGAGCAATCACACCACTTTAGGTGGGCTCTTCGCACATCGGTCGCAAACAATCTGGTGTGTGCTACGTTCATCACTGTAGCACAAGTGGCCGATGCGGCATGTAAGCTGGAGATGCTGCATGAGAGAGATGAGTTCGGGGAAGCTGAGAAAACCGACAAGAGGTAAACATTCGCATTCAAGCGGTGACCAATCCGTATTCTTTCCATATATGTCAATTATTAATCTCTTTAAATTGTATCTTCCAGGCAGAAAACTGGGGACCGGTCTCAGCCGGCTACTCAGTAGCAGCCTCATCATCCTAAGGGAAACGGTCAGACTATCGACCGTTCTGCTATGGATAGGCGTGGCTGTAATGATAATTACCGTACCAACGCTGGACACTCCAACGGCAGCAGGTCCTAATACCTACGCATTTTCTTATGATTTCATGTTATAACTCATATTCTGACACTCTAGCAAATCTTCTACCAGGAACCATGGAAACGGTAGGGACCAGAACCAGAGAGGTTCCCAGCCTAGCCGTCCAGCTATCACTGGTATTCAATCTTACGATTATTCGCATTGTCCTTTATACCCTATTAACATGTCTCATGTAAAATGTTTTATTAGGTCCTCAGCCAGCCAGAGCACCTGCTGGAGGATATACTCATCCTCTTTGCTCTACTTGCCATCGTAGGCACCCAGGGCCATGTCGTCGTAACACTGACGCATGCTTCAAGTGTGGTCTTCCTGGCCATATCATGAAGGATTGCCGTAAGGGCGAGATGGAGGGCACATCAGGACATGCTGATACCAAGCCGCCTCCTACCACTGGGCGTGTCTACACGACATCTCGAGACCAGGCCAACAAGTCTACAGGTACCATTACTGGAATCTTGTATATGTATGGTCAAGCTGCGTGTGTTCTTTTCGATACGGGTGCTACTCACTCGGTCATTTCTACTGCTTATGCTAAGAACATTAGGATGCTCCCCATGCCACTAGAAAATATACTTACTATTTCCACGCCTTTGAGGGACTCTGTATTAATCACCCATGTATATAAGAGTCTTCCCCTAGAATTTGACGATAAGGTTCGTCCTGTTGACGCACCTCCACTGGACATGAATGACTTTGACATGATTTTGGGCATGGATTGGCTATCCAAGCATCATGCTACCATATACTTCCATTCATATCGAGTTATCTTCGGTGATGTTAATGCACCAGAGTACATTCATAACGGGTTCGTACCCGGACGGTCTGTACAAATCATATCTACCCTGCAAGCGCGTGCACTATTGTCACATGGCTGCGAGGGTTATCTAGCTACGGTTCACGACATGGATGTTGAATCTCCATCAACTCATGATCAACCAATAGTGTCGGAATTCCAAGATGTATTTCCAGCAGAACTACCGGGCATACCACCTGCACCAGAAGTGGAATTCAATATCGAGCTTATTCCAGGAGCTGAACCGATCTCCAAAGTTCCTTATCGCATGGCTCCCATAGAGTTAAAGGAGCTGAAGGATCAACTGCAAGAACTTCTAGAACGAGGTTTCATTCGACCGAGCGCATCTCCATGGGGCGTACCGGTCTTATTTGTTAAGAAGAAGGACGGCCTTATGCGTCTTTGCATAGACTATCGCGAGCTCAACAAGATTACTATCCGTAATAGGCATCCACTGCCGCGTATAGACGATCTGTTTGACCAACTCCAAGGGGCCAAACTCTTCTCCAAGATTGATCTTAGGTCAGGCTATCATCAGTTACGGGTTAAGGAGCAGGACATCGCAAAAACTGCTTTTCGTACCCGCTATGGCCACTACGAATTTGTAGTTATGCCATTTGGCCTGACCAATGCTCCAGTAGTGTTCATGGACTTGATGAACAGGATCTTCCATGAATTTCTAGACAAGTTCGTCATTGTCTTCATCGATGACATCCTGATTTTCTCAAAGTCCAAGGAGGAACACGAAGACCATCTTCGTACAGTACTACAGATTCTTCGCCAGAAGCAGTTGTATGCTAAATTCTCTAAGTGTGAGTTCTGGTTAGACAAGGTGGCATTCTTAGGTCACACTGTATCAGCAGAAGGAATCACTATGGATCCAGCGAAGGTTGAGGCCATTACTAAGTGGCCGAGGCCGACATTAGCAACGGAAATCCGCAGTTTCTTAGGCTTAGCTGGCTATTACCGTAGGTTCGTGGAGAACTTTTCCCGCTTAGCACTACCATTGACCAAACTGATGCGGAAAGGGGAAAAATTCGCCTGGATTGAAGAACGATAGAAGAGCTTTGAAGACCTGAAGCAGAAGCTAGTATCTGCACCTATTCTTACTCTCCCATCTCGTACGGGTGGATTTCAAATCTATAGTGATGCATCGGGGAAGGGACTTGGCTGTGTTCACATGCAACATGGGTAAGTGATCGTGTACGCTTCACGGCAGCTTAAGCCTTATGAAGAAAACTACCCTACGCATGATTTGGAACTTGCTGCAGTCGTGTTTGCATTGAAGATATGGAGGCACTACTGATATGGAGAATCATGTGACATTTTCACGGACCACAAGAGCTTGAAGTATATCTTCACTCAACGTGAATTGAACATGAGGCAGAGGAGATTGATGTGATCGTGATAGTATAGTGATAATTTGGATACGCTATAGGGTAAATTAGAAAATTACCTTTAGGAAAAAGTAACAGACTAATATTACCAATGACGAATTCAATTAAACACGTGATGAACCAAGTTCGTTGTACACGAAGATCGAGTGAATTTGAGACGTTTTTGTTTTGATTTGGACAATCGATTTGAATTGGTTTTCGGTTTTTAAACTAGAAATTAATTCTACCAATTTTAAACTATTTAAAATTATCCTAAAGTGCATGAATCGTAAACCCCGCTATATTTAAATCTAAATCAAGTACTTAAAAAATTAAAACTATTTAAAATTTAAACTATTTTAATAATCTATGAAAATTAATCTATTTAATAAAAATAACTTTTAATCTATTTTAAGAAATCTATCTAACTTTTTAAACTAATAAAACTTTATAAAAATTTACTTAAAACAAATCTATTTAGAAACTATTTTTATTTAAATCTAAAATTATAAAAATCTGATTAATTAAAAATTATTTAAACTTTTTTAAAATTAATAAAAACATTTATATTTTATTTAATTTTATTTTATTTTGAAACTAATTATTATTCCTTTTTTAAAAAAAACTCAAATTTTACTTTAATTAAAATATTAATAAAACTTAAAAAATTAAAATCGTATATCTAATTAAAATGAATTTAAGACCAAATCTGCCTAACACAAGTTTACTATATTAATCAAATTACTGATATAAGAATCAAAATAACATGTAGCCTAGTTGGCTAACACGCTACGCCTGTGACCAGGAGGTCACAGGTTCGTGTCCTGATGGGGACATATTTTGTGATTAATTTCTTTTTGGACAAGTGAATAAAAATGACCACAGGAATGGTCAACTGTGAGCTTATTTTGATCAGGCTGATAGGAATCAGCTCTTTGGGCTTATCAGATCAATAGGATCTCAAAAAGCTAAACTAAACTAAGCGGAAAATTATAAGAAATCAATCAAATGAAAACAAAAGAATCAGCAAACGACAGTATCCAAACTTAGCAGATTCTCTATCCTCTAAAACATATAGCAATCATTTATCCAATTCCCATCTGATAATAGCAGACTTATACTTAGATAATGTAAATTAACCTTGGCAAAATGTAAACATAAAGAAAGCAGTAACTCAAATAACATGTGAAAATCAGTTACACTAAGCAGATATGAGATCAAATATCCACAGATGTGCATAAATCTATCAACTAACTAATAGAAAGCTAATTTCACTCAAATAAAACAAAGATCAGTTAAAACAAAAAGATCCAGATAAACTTCAACAAATAAGCAGTATAACTGAAAAATAGCTAGAAGAAAATCTATCAGCAACTATAATGTAAAAGCAGAATAAGATTTTCATTAGATCAGATCGTATAAAAAGAAACCAGGACAGCGAAATATCTAAGCTCAGGCTATGAAATGATAATAGGTCAGCAGCTTAATACACTAACATCTGAAATCAATTCTTATGCACTCAACATGTATCACAGCAGGACATCAAAACTCATACAGAATGCAATCTAATTAATTAAAACACCTAAACAGCTTAATCATTAAAATCATAACAAATTAGATTCAATTATTGTACTAAGTAGCTTTTTAATCATAAACATTAAAAAGAAAAGAACTTAGAACCTTTTGGAGATTCCTTTGAGACAAAGGAGAGCGCTGAGCTCCCTTAATGAACCGAAACAATAACACCACCAATCACCATTAACTTAATCTCTCAAACCATCATTAAAGTCAACATACGAGACAGTTTCTTTAAGAGTTTCCAGTAGGGAAAGCTCATTCACCAAAATTTATTTTTATTAATTGAGTAAAACTATCAAATAGTTTCATCAATCAACTTAACCAATTATTATATCAAAATTAGTTCAATGTTTAACAATGCAATGATCAATTAAAACGTAAAGTGGAACAATGGATAAAACTTAAATCACTTTTTATTAATAACCAAAAGGAGCTTACAATACTTTTAAAGAAAGAAAATACAGAATTAAACCTAAAACTATTTTAACATAATAAATTTAAAAAATAAAAATGGGATGAATTACAAGTATTTTTGGGGGGTTTTTATAGCCATCCCCAAGGGCTGTTGAAGGAGGATATCTGCATCTTCAAGAGTATATTCCTTTTTCATCATGGCCCTTAGATCGTCTCTCTCTCCTGGTTGTTTTGATCGGATGGTAGATAGGACACAACTAGCACACGGATTGCCAACATGGCATCCGTGTGTGCTAGTTGTGTTTCTTTGAAGCCTTTTGATTGGATGATAAGGATTGGTGAGGTGTTGCCTCCAATAATTCGTTGCCACGTTGCCCCTAGCCTCCATCTTCTACATCCGGAAAGAGGGGGAATTAATTTCCCCCTCGTGTGAATAACTCGTGTGCCAAAACCCCCATATTAATTTAGGGTAATTATTGATTAGAGTTTAGGATGAATAGTGCTAGGGTAAAAAAGGAGTTACTGGTTTTTAGTTTTGGGGAAGATGGAAAAGTGGGGAAGAAAGCACATAGGTTAGATCGAAAGTATTTTAATATTGAGTGTGTGAAACGAGTGGGTGAGGGTTTACGTTTAATTTATTTATTTGTGGTAAGGTGAAAGTAACGTGTTTATACACGTTTGACTGAAACCAATACCCTAAAAGCCCATTTCGTTAACTTCATCCTTCCTTTTCCATTATGGGCTTGGGCCCTAATTAACTCCATCTGTGTATAAAACATTCCCTTAGTTTGGACTTTAAGGCCCAAAACAATCCATTGACTATCCAATATTAAGCTTTCAGACCCAATAAGCATTTGTGGGTCCCACTTGGCCCATAAACCTTTGATAAAATTAAATCCTCGAAAACGGACTTGATTTGTGGCTTCTCGATCTTTTCTTCAAACTCGTGCTGGTTTTGCCGGTTTTTCGTGATCTTGGTACCTACACACATTAAAACAAGAAACATACAAATACAAGGCATTTTCCATACATTTCATGCATAATTGCATTGTTTTAAGATACAAATGATATGAGTAAAATCACTCATATCAAACTCCCCCTTGCTAAGCAATTGCCGTGTCCTCACACAATGATAAAATAAAACACTAACTACACCATTATTCAACTTATGACACTTTATTTTGCAAAGATATAATGTATTGCTTTCATTATTGAAAAATAACTTTAAGGATCATACAACTCAAATAGATTCATCGTCCCCGACTTTTCACTTTTCCATGCCAAGTGCAAAAACAAGATTATTGTCAATCATAAGCCCCAAAATTAAACCAACTCATACAAGTAATTTGTGTTAAACTCAATCTCCTATTATTCCTAATTGTATCTCTAGATTTTATTTGTCATTCACCCAAAGGCTCATTTGACTTTATTTGATATTTATTAGTCCAAAAATGAAGGCAAGAACGGTGTAAACTCAACACTCAAAACCTAACCTCGACTTCGAAAACCGTTGTCACTAAAGAAAGCCCACATCAAGGATAACTTAACACGATTTAGGGATAAATCTCGGACCCGAAATTTGGCTAATATGGCTACTTAAAAGCAACAATAAAAACCTCCAAAGTCAATTATGACCTTATTAATGGAGTTAGCAACAACTACATCATAACACCTTGTGGCTCTTTAAGATGCAATTGTGCTCCTTATTTATAATCCACACCCTAAGGCTCCTTGGAGAAAAATAAGGGAATTGACTTCACCATCCCACCTTACGGATCATAATGATGAAGCTATTTTTTTTCAACACGCCCCTTGACATACACCCTAAGGATCTAATGACAAGGTTAGTGCTACATGACTCCCACCCGAAGGCTCCTAGAGAACATGTTTTTATTTATTCTTCTTTATTAATATGATATGTATAGTAAGCCAAATTTCCGCAATCACATGATCAAAAGACCACGACGCTGACACCCTTAATGTGTTCTCACTTTAATTACAAGGGAAGAAAAAGAAGGAGTTACGAGTTAAGATATCAAGCCTAAACCGCTAAAAACTTCATTTATTAAGAAATTATTATTCAAGCGAGGAAAGTAAGTACGAGGAGATTAAATCAAACACAAAAATACTTGCACAAAGAAGAATTTAACCTTAGAAACTTATGATTAAACTCTATCATCTCTTGTTCTCCATATTGTAAAATTCCAAAAATGTGAAATCAATGGATACTTAGCCTATTAAATCAAAGTTTTGGGTTTTCAAGTCATCTATAGGATCTTGCATCTTCGTATACTTTTTCAAGTTTTAGAATTTGCGTTTTAAAGTTCCCTTGATAAACGACTTTCTAGGATCAATTATAGGAACTTGCGAAAAGTTCTTGTTCTTAACTCGTATGAATTAAGACCTTCGCGTTTTAAAGCTCCCTATATAAAAGACTAGCAAAACTTAATTCAAATACGTGAAGGAAAAGCTAAATTTAAAAACCAAGTCGAGTCAAAAACTATTCTTATTTTCACCAACGGAAAGCCTATATTCGTGTCAAAAGCACTTATTTTCTTTATTAAAACTTAAAAATAACACAAAAAATTTAAAATTTTATTGAAAAATGAGAAAAACAATTACGTTTAGACACGACAAAAGCAATTGCAAGAGATTATATCGATTGACTCCCCCATGCTAAAACCAAACATTGTCCTCAATGTTTCTTAGCTCAAGAGTAACACCCCCTTGCTAAAACACGAAGAGTCTAATGCAAATTCCTAGCATGGAAAGAGCACGCAAATCTATAAGCTGTTTATTAATAATGCCTCAATATAAAACGTTAGTCGATAAAAATCAAGGGTAAAGAGTGTGCCCCTTTTAGCATTTAAAGAATGGAAGATCAAGTGGACCGGCAAAAACCGAACACGAGAGTCTTCAATGATAAGGGTCATACCTAAAATTCACAACACAACAAAACACGAGCACGAGCTTGAAAGATCAAGCCTTATTAGTTGTTAGAAAATAGAAAGAAGATTGAATGTATGGGACTCCCCCACAAGGCACCTCGTTTTTGTTCACCGAGTCATGAGCTCGACTCGATCCCCGCATTCATTGGTCCTTAGGGAAAATGGTGAAAACCGGCATAATGGAATAGAATCCATGATAAAGCACGATGCCGGGGTCAAAGATCTCATCCTTGTTGTCGGATGACAAACGAAAAGATAAAACTCCAAAACAAATCTCTAAAAAGAGATGATAGTCACAAATAATGGTATGGATGTAGCATGCTCCCCGAGATAAACTCGCACCAAGATGATAGAAAAATCTTTCAATTATTGCATCGGTGAAAGGCCGAGATTTCCCTAAATAAACGATTTTGGGATCGAATACCTCATCCTCGGTGGAGAAAGGAAAGGATAACACGGTGTCGTCCCCCCATGCTAATCCAAGATCATAGAAAGCAAGTGGTAATGGTGGGATAAAAGTTTCATCCATAGTGGAATCAACATCCTTAGCTTTAACGACCATTTCACCCTTAGAAATGTGATCAATCGGATCATGGTACTCAATATGAGACACATGGAAAACCCTCACATTAAGGTCAAAGTAGGTGGGAGGAGGACTTGGGACGAAATCATCATCAAGTAAATTCTCTAAAAAGAGAGCGTCCCCCTCCGGGTCGATGTCATCAACACCCGGTGGTATCGAATCATGAGAAGCAAGAAAAGTGTCAATCTCCTCCATAAGCGGATCACTATCCTCAACGGGAATAGGAGATGGAGAGAAAGACTTTCTAATAGGCTTAGAATTCAAAGCCTCGATCCTAGAAATGAGAAGATAGACGTTGGATAATTTTTCACGAAGAACCACGTCTTCCACATCTAAATGAGTAAGTTCATCGGAGAACTTCTCAAGGATCGGAATAGTCAAATCAACCTCATTTCCCGGTGGAAATAGGTCTAAAGGAGCAAGTTCAAAAGTGAACCTCTCAAAAATCGGATCACTATCATCCTCATTTCCCGGTGGAAATGGGTGAAGAAGAGCGGGTTCATCGGTAAACCCCTCAAAATCCGAGTCGTGAATATCATCTTTATAAGAAAGTTCATCGGAGAACTCCTCATTAGAAAATTCACTAGAAGTAGAATCATCCTCAAAATCTTCATTTCCATCACAATTTTCATCATTAGAATTAAAGATAATATCAAAGTGAATGGAAGAAGTCGAGTCATCACAATGTGGCAAATCACACATCTCATTGGAAATGCCGTCAAACTCTCTTGGGTTTTGGACAAGTATAGTGCTAATATGCTCGCCCCCCTTGCTTAGATAATTTTCCGATTCCACGATGGAAGGATCAAGAATAGGAGTGGTGATGTCATGACAGATTTCCTCATCATCTAGGATGGGAGAATCCTCGGGCTCAATAGCCGGCAAGATACGAATAGGAAATACGATAGCACTAGACGAAGGATGTAGAGCAATAAGATCTCGCAGAGAAAGAGTACTATCCTCATCATCATCCAAAAGAAGAGAACGCTCGAGTTCACGATTAGCAAGGTATTTTGCTTCCGCTTGAGCTCGTTCTTTCTCTCAAATTATTAGTTGGGAAATTGTTTCAAGTCGTTCAATATCGAAAGAATATTGTGGAGATTGGTCAAAACCGGAAGGAATCGAATTATAGCAAGGATTAGGCTCATAAAAATTATGATCTCTCGGTTGACAACAAAAACTCTCGTGAGGACCTCCACTGTTGGAAATACGTTTTACGTATTTATGAAGGATCGGTCGCTCCAACGATAATTATGTAATGGGCTCGTGGTCCACTTTATAATGTATAGTCCATATAGCCCACATGTAGGGTGGGCTATATATATACCCCTCCTAGCATGTTAGGAGGGGTTTGGTTAATTCATTCATGAACAACTTATCATTTATCTAATCACTTTCTCTCTCTACTTTTCTTCCCTCTCCTTTCTCTCTCTACAACTAATCTCCTTCTTCCCCATCTCTTCCACCAAATCCATAGATCTAATCCATTCATTTAACAAATCCTTAGAATTAGTAGGCCTTCAATTGGTATCAGAGCCATGGTTGAATCTTAGGATTTGCTTATTTTTTATCTTTTGATTTGGTGGTAAAAATCCTTTCTTTTCTAATTTTCTATCCATCTTTTCATCATTTAATCAATTTTTTATCAATTTTTTTTATAAATTTTATCAATTTTTATTTTTTTAATCAGTTTTATTTTTTCTCGTGTGGTTTTTACAATCAATTTTTTTATTATCAGTTTTATTTTTTACGTGTTTTTGTTTTTTACAATCAGTTTTTATTATCATTTTTTAATAATCTGTTCATCTTTTCATTTTTTTTAATTAGTCTCTTTTTTAATCATTTTTTACTCAGTTATTTTTTAATCAAATTTTTTTAGATCCGTTTATCAGTCCAAATCCGTCATCTTTTCATTTTTTTTCATATCTGTCCAAAGTCAGTCCTATTGTCCATATCATCTATCTGTCCAACATCAGTTCCGTTTCATTGTCAAACGTCTCGTTTCAATAATCTGTTCATTCAAGCTGTTGTAAAACATTCCGTATGGACGAATTTTGAAAATCTTTCCGAATAGACCAAAAGTTCCGAATAGACCAAAAATTCCGAATAGACCAAAAGTTCCGAATAGACCAAAAGTTCCGAATAGTCAAAACTTTCCGAATAGGAAAATCTTCCGAATAGGAAAAACTTCCGAATAGACCAAACTTTCCGAATGGTCAAAACTTTCCGAATGGTCAAAACTTTCCGAATGGACAAAGTTTTCCGAATAGAAAAACATTCCGAATAGATTTTTTTTTTTTTTAACAAAATAGACTCTTTCCGAATAGACAGTCTATTCGGAATATACACTACTCGACTGACAACACCACTCACCCACAAACAAACACCCCTCACTCTTTCGACCCTCGCCCAATACGACCCAAACAGTGACTCTCTCCAAATTCAATTCAACTGACCATCACACGAACAAGACTAAACAATTCTCCCACGACTCTCATCTCTCGAACACTCAAACCCCTCCCCAACCCAAACCAACAGGACTCTCACACCATCTTCACCCAAGCCTCGAAAACCCTCGCATCACTCTCACCCTCGTCTGATGAAAAACCCCACAAGACAAACACCTCTCGACTGAAACCAGACACACACAGACCCACTCAAACCTCTCAGCCTTACAGACTCGAAAATCACAACTCTCATCCCTCAACCCTCGCCCTCGAAACATCTCAACAAACCAACACTCACACCAGTCCTTCACCAAACCGACTTCGACTCACTCCCTCACCAGACACCCCCTCACAAACTCTCGAACCACTCACACACTTTTGACAACACAAACAAGAAAGACACACAGATGAAGAGAACGGTTGTGCTTCGAAAATAAAAGTTAAAGAACCTACCCGAGACCCATGCTAGGATCTTGAAGCCGAATCCTTGATATTATCTTCTCGTGTGGATTGATAATAGGGTTGGATTTGATAAACATCCAATAAGCCGAATCAACGAGTTTAGTTTGTTTGTGAATCTGAAAAGGTGAGATTTTGTTCTTTTTGTGGCGCAGAAAAAATCAAACGAAGGAGAGTTTTGGGATAACTTTAGTTTATGCGAGAGAGAGAGATAATCAGAAGAAGTCGGAGGAATTTGAGGAGATTTGAGTTACTGTTTTTTTTTCCGATTGAGTTTTTTAGAGAGATCAGTGAAAGAAGACGCAGGTTTGTGTGTTTTGATATTGAGAAGAGAGAGAGTTGGAAGAGAATTGGAGGAGCCGGTTGTGTGTGTGTGTGTTTCGCAGAGAGAGAGAGAGTTAATTTAGGTTAAGATATTTGTGAGAGAAATTCTCAAGGGCGGATTAAACAAGTAGTTTTGGACGGAGATAACAAGGTAAGTGGGGCGGTGGACAACATTTGATTGGGCCACGTATTTTGTTCTGACGGAGAAAACAAGAAACAAACCAGCCACGTGTGTCACTTTCCTTATATATCCGTTTTTTATTATATCCGTTTATTTTTCTTTAAATGTTTTTTTATTTTTAAACGTTTTTTCTTGTCTTTAAACGTTTTTTTTTTTTTCTTTAAACGTTTTTTTTCTTTACTTTTATTATCAATTTTTTTTCTTTAAATAGATAAATCCTATTTTTCTATTTTTTAGTTTAAATTTCAAATTTTTCTACTTTGTTTAGTTTAAATAGATAATCACAATTTTCTTTTTTAAAAAATAAGTTAATTTTTTCTATTAATTTTTTTGGCAAAATCGTATTGAGGCGGGTATTTTAATAGAATTAACGTGGAAAAATATTTGACGGGTTCAAATTTTTCTGGCCGGATTTGAAGTCAAATTTACGAGTGAAAGTGACGGGATATATTTTTAGCAATTACGGATTTTTGATCGGGTTTTATTCATAATCTTTTGAGCCGATAACACTTTTTGAGCCGAGTCGTATTGTTCAAACCCGACAACAACAACAGCCACATCATTTTTCCTCGATTACCAATGGAATCGTTAAAATCGACACTTAAAGAGGGAAAATCGCATCAAGTGCAAGCCAACGCTAGGGAAAGTGGTATAACTTCATTTCGAATGCTTCAGTATCATCTAGTTAATCTTTCACGGATTCAAGGAGGGAGCGAATTTGTGACAATCTTTGGACAAGATCGTCATATATTCATCGACTCAATTTTCACCACTTTGACCCAACTCGCCGAGGAACTTAACAATAAAAGCTTTAATCACTCTGCATCGGCACTTGCTTATAAGGCTCTTGTGACACAACTCACGCCTTTCCTCCAGTTCAATATCATCAAGTCTGAAAGTTCAATGATTTGCCAATCATTTCTTCGAGATACACATACTGAACTTCGAGTCTTCCGTGATACAATTCTGAAACTCATGACATCAGTCTCGTCTTCGATTTATCAACAATCACAACTTCAGCAAACATATGATAATGGAGTGCAAGAATCAATGCCGCAGATGCAAGAGGAGAATGGTCATACGGTTGACAACTTGGAGCCTAACGATGGCAAGAGCACGGATTCAGAAGGACAACATGATATCAGTGGCACGTCGGGGAATGTTCACGAGATTTCTCTTGATGACACCTTACCCATTTATGACGAAGAGCCTGCAAACATGGTACAATGTGATGTTGGTTATGATGTATATGCTGATAACATGCCGCATATTGAGCATTCTGAACCTAATTATGACACACATGGGATGGAAAAGAGTGATAGAAATACCACTTCTGATTCATCCGATGTAAGTCATAATGGGGGAGAGATTGTTCAGAATGCTATAGTACATCATGAAAATTGTATTATAACTGCTTCATTGTCGGCTTCTGATTCCAAGATTAGAGAGCTCGAAATGATTGTAGCTCAACAATCAAAAGATCTTGAGGATGCCAAACTTGAATTTTCTAAGAAAACGGTCAAATTTGAAACATACTTTGAAAAACTTGAAAAATCAAACGTTGTTCTTGAAAGAAAATTGGATCAAACTGTTTTAGATTCTAAAGCTGAAAAGGATAATCTTTTGAAACAAATTCAACTGCTTGAATCTAAGTTGGCATCCCAGGATAACGTGCTCAAAGAAAATGAAACTTTAAAGGCCCAAGTACAGGAAAAGGTTTTTGCTATAGCTGCGTTGAAAAACGAGTTAAGGAAAAGTAAAGGACCTAGTGTGGACACTAAGCTTGAAAAACCATCAATCCTGGGGAAACCGCCTACAAATCAGTTCGTCCGACAATCGTCTGTCAGACAACCTACTGCATTTGGATCCGAGCGATCACAATCCTCGAGACCGCGGTTTGCCTCCCAAGTTGATTTGGGTCATATTTCTAGAACTGTCACTCCAGCAACTAGGCCCAATGTGATCACTCCAGCTTTAGCAAGACCAAATCATATGATTGCCTCTAGTTTCCCTAAAAATACCAAGACCACGTCTAGAACTAGTTCAAATGACGTTTGCCATGAATCTGATCTTAGGGAAGCTAAGCAAAAGACACATGTAAGAGATAGGAATTCCAAACCTAGTCAGATGCCTTCTAGTTTACCCAACACTGCTAACCGTAGCATGTCCAATCCTAGGAGCATCAATCAATCGTCTAGGGATTCTAGATCTTACTCGGACATTAAATATGCTACTTGTAAAACATGTAGAAAATGTGTCTTTACGGCAAATCATGATGCTTGTATCAAAAAATTGCTTAATGAGGTGAACTCCCGTGCTAGACTTAAATCCCAGTGGGTCGCTAAAATCAAACCCTTTGGTAAAATGTGGCGCCCCACTGGTAGAACTTTCACTATTGTAGGAAACGAGTGCCCTTTAACTAGGATAGTCTCCGATTCTACTAAGTCTACTAGGGAGGAAACTGATAAAGATGATACTTCACTTACGCCTAAACTTAAGGTTTTCTATAAAAGGAAACGTTTGCCAGCCAAGACTAGTGAATCATCTACTCAGGTCGCCTCTGAAACAAGTAAAGCCAACTGTGAACCCCCATGTGCTTCTATAATTGATATTGCTAACCCACGTCAAAGCATGCAAATTCCTAATGAGATTGCAGGTACCAAAGTTGATGTTCCAAAAGAACGAAGCGGTCCAATCGTTGTGTACCGTTCAACTAAGGACACTCTTAGAGTTTGGCTGCTGAAGAAGCAAATATCAGAGAAACAAATGTCTCAGGGGATTCATGGTTAAGCTGCAAACAAGGACTTACAGTCACATAACAGACTGTAACTCGCTCTCAAAAGACAGGAAAGTTCATCCCGATGATGACTTATCCTTACAACGAGAAATTAATTTTTCTCGGACACGAGCTTATATTAAAACTATTCAAAGGTTTTAAGCTCGTGTATAGGACTTATAGTCATATCACAGACTATAACTCGATCATCAAAGAAAGGAAAGTTTATCGCCGATGATAAACTTATCCTAAAAACGAGAAATTCATTTTTCTCGGGCATGAGCTTACATCAAAAACATTCCAAGTTTTTAAGCTCATGCATTATGGCTTATCGTTAAATATCAGACGATAACCCGTGCATCAAAGAAAGGAAAGTTTATCGCCGATGATAAACTTATCCTTACAACGAGAAATTAAAATTTCTCGGACACGAGCTTACATTAAAACCATTCAAAGGTTTTAAGCTCGTGTATATGACTTACAGTTAAATGTCAGACTGTAACTCGAACTTCAAATAAAGGAAAGTTTATCATTAATGATGAACTTATCCTCATAACGAGAAATTCAATTTTCTCGGTCATGAGCTTGTCTTAAAACATTCGAAGTTTTAAGCTCAGAAAGGAAAGTGTATCTTTTAAATAAGAGAACTTTTCCTCATAACGAGAAATTCAACTTTCTCGGTCATGAGCTTTCCGCTAAAACAATCAAAGTTTTCAAGCTCATGAACACGACTTCTAAGTAAATGTCAGCTTAGGATTCGTTCTTCAGATAAAAGGAAAGTTTATCGCCGATGATAAACTTATCCTTAACAACGGGAAGTTTACAACTTCTCGGACTTGAGCTCGTCTTGTAAGATATTCAACATCTTAAGCTCAAGTAATTGGTTTTCAAAACTTTGAACACAATTTTTCGAGAATTTCTCAAAAGGTTTTTCTAAATCTTTCAAAATTGTGTGTTCAAAAATGTTTTGATAAACAGAGCATGTCTTCTGGAATCGATAATATTTACGAACCTAGAAATGTCATTCAATAATGACACGGGGTTGTAAATAAAGTTCGAGCAGAAGTTTAAAACATTTAAAACATGCTCCAAATGGTTTGCTATTATTTCAGATAGCAACCCGCTTTTCATAATCAAGTCAAGCATTTCACCGGAAAGCTTTGACTCAACAACGGGAATTAATTTTCTCGGGGACGTGACGAGGTGACCAACATTCGTGAACAAGAACCATGTGCTTCTTTCATATGCTGTTCTCCATTATTCAGGTCCAACTTCGTACATTGCTAATCTTGTGAATTCATTATTATATATGATCTTTGCACGTAATAAATACCTTACACTTGTGTTTAAAAGGTATTTATTTTACGTTTCAAGTACACCCTCATTAATTTGAGGGGGAGCTTGTTAAAATCATGAAGATAATTGGATTTGCATTTTTCTTCCCAAATTTTCTTAAAATACTATTAAATCAATTGATATTAAAAACATCGATTGGGTTAATATTTTTAATATGGGGGAGAAAATGTGATTTAATATGGGATATGATCAATCACAAATGGTTTGACTTAACGTGTTAGCTCATCCCGACATGTGCGAAATGTTTTCGAATATCGTAGCATATGTTAAGGGGGAGCAAAATGGATTTGCACTTCAAAATGGATTTCATGGTGACATACACTTACCCAAAACATCTCTTTTCACGACGATGAAGATTGTGGTGACATAAGGATGGTAGGATAGGTTAAAGTCCAATGATTTCTCTAGAACCGGAGGAATCTTCCCAAGGACATTCCATAGCTAGAAATAGGAGTCCTTAGGAAAGATGGAGAAAGATTGTGAACGTAGCTGAATGCCGACCAAGTACTTAAGTTAGCACTGGAACAATCACAACAAGGTGCTAGTGATGACGTATTGGTAAGCATTGAAGGGGTTGAAGAATGAAAAAGAATTGTAAAGATAAAGGGTGTAAAGAAAGAAGCCCTCCTTACAACTTTAGGCAGAAACCGGGTCAATACATATGCTATTGAGGTCATTTTTGCTAATGATTCTCGGTATTGAAGAAAGACATCATGGACCCAGTGATGCAATGCACAACCCTTCCCAGCTAACTCAAATATCTCTCAAAAGGTATTTGTTTTAATCACACGGAGATCAACACATTATCTACTGGTTTATTCACTCCGAATAAATTGGTATTGAAAAGGTGGCACTCCTCTCCAGCCTCCGATCACTAAAAATCCAAAATGCACGATCGAGTCTAGAGCCATTTGAGATCATCAAATATCTCATTAGGACACACTTTCATATTTACTTGCTTCTTCACACACTGTGAAAAGTAAGAAAGTTCTTAAGAGTCCTACGCAAAATCTTCATGATCTTGCCTGAACATCCGAGTAATACGAAAGTATTTACAATGAAGATGGAAATCCTTCTTGAGCGAATATCAAAAAGCTCATGGTAGGTGACTTGTGCGATTCTTTATGAATCAAACTTGTGATAACTGGAAAGCAACAGTGGTTTAATTCTTAAATGAATTTAAACACGTTCCAGGCCTCTACGCATTATCATATGATCTTGCCAGAACACTCAGAGTGATTCTTTATTGATCACAGTGACGAGTGGAAATCCTTCTAGTGTTAACATCAAACAGCACTTGGTAGGTAACTTGCAAGATTCTATATGAATCAAGCTCGTGACAACTGGAAAGCAACGATGGTGCGGTTCTTAATTGAATTTCACTTGTTCTAGGAACATGAATTGACGGCTTCAAATCATGCGGATAATATTATCCAAATGATTCACTCTCTTTACGTTCGCAGTCAGCTTTGGACGGTCGAGTAAAGAGAACGGGTTTACCCGCGAAATCTTGTCAAGGAGGTTCTTAATTGAAACTACCTGCCACAAGTACGATATTTAATATCGTCCAACGGTCTTCAACGACCGGAGGTAAAATGCTACCGAATTAGAATGAAATGTTCAAGGCCATTTCATCCGTGTATATTGTTTGTTGCTAACTGTCTTATGCAGCGTAACAAGAAGGTGGCATTGCGGTGTACAATCCAGAAGAAGTCGTCACCACATGCTTATACTACATACAATTAGTACTTCAACAAATTCAAGAAAGTCTGAAGGTCAAGTCTTCCGCTATATCAAACTCTAAAGCTTTCAAGAATTTAAAGGTATAAGTATGTGGAACATGAAGTCACGAAGAGGCAAATTTCACAAGTGATGAATGCACAAGGTCAAGGCAAGGAAACATGCTCAAGAACTAAAGTCAAAGATCACTTCAAGCATATTCACAAGAACAAGATCGAAGACTCAAGCATAGATGCTAGGTTTAAGATTTTGTAAAATGGTGTGACCTCCCTTAGGGGGAGATTGTTGGAAATGTGTTTTCCCAAAGAAAGTCTCGGTCACATCATTATTAGCATAGATCACGAGCCATAGTATATTTAGAACTTTGTAACTTGGAGCGACCTCCCTTAGGGGGAGATTGTTGGAAATACGTTTTACGTATTTATGAAGGATCGGTCGCTCCAACGATAATTATGTAATGGGCTCGTGGTCCACTTTATAATGTATAGTCCATATAGCCCACATGTAGGGTGGGCTATATATATACCCCTCCTAGCATGTTAGGAGGGGGTTGGTTAATTCATTCATGAACAACTTATCATTTATCTAATCACTTTCTCTCTCTACTTTTCTTCCCTCTCCTTTCTCTCTCTACAACTAATCTCCTTCTTCCCCATCTCTTCCACCAAATCCATAGATCTAATCCATTCATTTAACAAATCCTTAGAATTAGTAGGCCTTCATCCACAATACTCACAACAAAGATATTGTTGTGATAAACTCGGTAAATCTTGTGGAGAACAATTATCATTAAAGTTTTGATTGTAGCTCGGTTCTTTCTCGTAATTAAGCGAGAATCGATGCGAACAATCATCACCAAAATAAGAATTATTTCCACAAAACTCACACGAGGGTGTCTCGTATGTAGGGTGTGGAGGTGGATTGAAATCGAGAGAATTATTAGAAAATTTTGGATTTCCACATGAAGTAATATCATCACAAGAAGGACAAAATCCAACTCGTATATCGTGACGTAAGTCATTACCACAACGCTCACACGTGCACCACCGACATGGTAAAAAACCATATAACAGTTCTCCACACCCAACACAATCGACGAAGGAATTCATAGAAGAATTAAAATTTAGAGGGTGAGGAGAAAAAGAATTAAACATGATAGAGGATTAAGAAGATTATTTTTGGTATTTTTCATAAAAACGATACATAATAGGAAAATAACAAAACTTTCCGAGGACGGAAAGGGTCTTCAAATCAGCGATCAACAAATCTCCACAAAGACGAATCGTACACAAGATCCCCGGCAGCGGCGCCAAAATTTTTGATGTGATCGTGATAGTATAGTGATAATTTGGATACGTTATAGGGTAAATTAGAAAATTACCTTTAGGAAAAGTAATAGACTAATATTACCAATGACGAATTCAATTAAACACGTGATGAACCATGTTCGTTATACACGAAGATCGAGTGAATTTGAGACGTTTTTGTTTTGATTTGGACAATCGATTTGAATTGGTTTTCTGTTTTTAAACTAGAAATTAATTCTACCAATTTTAAACTATTTAAAATTATCCTAAAGTGCATGAATCGTAAACCCCGCTATATTTAAATCTAAATCAAGTACTTAAAAAATTAAAACTATTTAAAATTTAAACTATTTTAATAATCTATGAAAATTAATCTATTTAATAAAAATAACTTTTAATCTATTTTAAGAAATCTATCTAACTTTTTAAACTAATAAAACTTTATTAAAATTTACATAAAACAAATCTATTTAAAAATTATTTTTATTTAAATCTAAAATTATAAAAAGCTAATTAATTAAAAATTATTTAAACTTTTTTAAAATTAATAAAAACATTTTTATTTTATTTAATTTTATTTTATTTTGAAACTAATTATTATTCTTTTTTTTTAAAACTCAAATTTTACTTTAATTAAAATATTAATAAAATTTAAAAAATTAAAATCGTATATCTAATTAAAATGAATTTAAGACCAAATCTGCGTAACATAAGTTTACTATATTAATCAAATTACTGATATAAGAATCAAAATAACATGTAGCCCAGTTGGCTAACACGCTAGGCCTGTGACCAGGAGGTCACAGGTTCGAGTCTTGATGGGGACATATTTTGTGATTAATTTCTTTTGGGATAAGTGAATAAAAATGACCACAGGAATGGTCAACTGTGAGCTTATTTTGATCAGGCTGATAGGAATCAGCTCTTTGGGCTTATCAGATCGATAGGATCTCAATAAGCTAAACTAAACTAAGCGGAAAATTATAACAAATCAATCAAATGAAAACAAAAGAATCAGCAAACGACAGTATCCAAACTTAGCAGTTCTCTATCCTCTAAAACATATAGCAATCATTTATCCAATTCCCATCTGATTGTTGATCCCAAACTTAGATCGATTTAGCTTTATGTATACGAGATTAGATCAAGTAATACACTTAGAGAAACCTTTGTTTATGTATATGACAATCTAAGTGTTATGCGGAATTAACACTTAAACAAGAACACACAAGATATAAACAAACTTTCACTTTGATTAATGATATCAAACTTGCTTTACAATGATAGTAGTTTACGTATGAAAAACTTATATTGAACATTAACCTAAAGGTCTTCTTTTATAGACATAAGAAGCCTTGTACAATAATCTACGTATCAGCTATTCTAGGTAAAGATAAATATAGAAAATACATTGTTGTTCCTATCTTTACTAGAAGTAATCTAGAATACAATAAACGCGTAGAGTATATCTTCCCATCAGTGCTTGTCTTCAATGTATCAACGCTTGACTTTGTCTTGTCAACGCTTGAGCTGTCAGCGTTTGTTTTACTCGTGTCAACGCTTGTTTTTCTCTTGTCAGCGCTCAAGTAGACTGGCCACAATTTATTCCCAACAATCCTCCCTAAACTTGATATCTACTCCAGTGATCAAGTTTCTGAATAAACATTTAAGAACTAGGAGGAATCTTACAAACCTTCTCATATTGGTAATAAATAAATCTGATCAAGTCGTTTGCCACGTCACTTGAATAATCAATTTCCAGCTGAGTGTTCTTCATCTTCTCCAAGATATCCTTGGACATGAAATACTGACCATCCACAAGTAGATACTCAGCAAACTTTGTAGAACTTAAATAATAAACACCAGCAGCTGAATATAATCTCCATTGAAGACCACTGAGCTCATCTTCAAGATCCTTCCAAATAGTAGGATCCTCATCTTTTGGTCCACATATTCTCTTGAATGTAGACCATAGTTTTATTCCATTGGCTGAAGTTGGTGCTTCAGCCTCATACTTGGCCTCTAACAACCTCCATAGGTCTACCAAGTCTTCTTTGTCAAAACTTGCAAACAAAGATATAAGGGTGGTAAAAGTTTGCACCTCTTTTCCATACCTGCCAATCTTCCAAAACCCACATTCATCTTCTTCATAGCTCACAATTGGGTTTCTGGAATCAAGTGGTAACACTTGTACCAAATATGAAGCTTCTAATGGTGAGAGCTTGAGGCTCATTCTTATGATAGCTTCACTTGAATGTAATGGATCCATATCTTTGGGAAACTCAAAAGGAACTCCCTTTTTCACTGGTCTGGGAACAAACATTGCCTTCTTGAGCTCCATTTCCTCTGCGAGTTCTTCTTTTCTTTCATCAGAAAGAAGTCTTAGAGTGTTTGCTTCCTGCACTCTAACCCAAATGGGATAAGCTCTACATTCCAACTCATCAAATGTCAATGCCTTCAATTTCTGATAAGTCCACCCTGTTCCATGACACCTGAGCAACATGCAGTACAACTCCCTTCTATCCCTTTTCAACTCTGAGAGAACATTGCTTGCTTTGTGTTTCAAAATGACCTTGCAATCCTTTTGTACTCTGAAAAGAATCTCCAAACCCCATATCTGATCTGAAATGGTCAAGTGTGGATTCTCCATACATCTTTCTTCCCAAGCATGATACATTTGAACCACCTCTGGCATATCAAAATCAACCTACAATTTCAACTCTCTCAATTTCTCCTTAGCCAACTCATCTCCATACTCAAGTCTTTCTGGCTGTTCTGTGATCATAACACTTGAGTCTGAGCTAGCTTCATCACTTCCTTCTTGCTCTTCTGAAGTGACAACAAAAGGTGATTCACCCACCTTTTTCTTTTCTTGTTCCACAATTTGTGCAGCCAACTTTCTATCAATTTCAATTTGAGTTGCATTCTTTGGAACAACCTCTTCTACCATAATACCCTTACCCTTATCTAATGGATCAATTGTTGGTAAGGTAGATGGTGATACCTGTGAAGAAACCTCTTTAATGATGGATGATGACTGGGATAGATCACCCTCATTTGCAGGTCTGTCAATGCCCAATTCTGCTTTATCAGCGCCCAAGATACTCATGTCAGCGTTCAAATTCCCCCTTGTCAACGCTCAAATTTCCTGCCTCAACGCCTTTTGCAATTTCCTCCAACATGGCTGTAAATGATAAATTTAAGTTTGTAGGAGAGACTAGAGACGTATCAAAACCTGTCTGTTTCTTCAATCTTGTTAGGGCCTCAGCAACATCCAAAGATTGACCATCATGGTTGCCCTTATCACTCACATTTATTTGTTCATCCTCCCCTTTGGAAGATTCCTCCATCCCTCTCCTTGTACTAGCAGTCTCCAAAATAACAATCCTCTCCCTCAATTGCTTAAGTTCAAGGCCTTGTGTGCTGACAACTTGTACCAAGTCTGCATTTTGCTTTTGCAAGCTCATACAGACAGCCGTCAATTCCATTAGGGTCATTGGTTCCAATCTGCCCTCCTCTAAAATGGGTATTTGACCTCCCAAGTCAGATTCATTGGGCATGGATGAGGTCTTAATAATGTTAGGTCTGTCTTGGCCAGCTTCTAAGCCAGAGCCAATAGTCCCAGCCTCAACCATAACACCAGCCACACTTGTGGTGGTGGTTCTCTCTTCTACATGGCTAGGACCACCAGAGGAGAACACTCCAGTAGTCCTTTGTCGTTTTTGTAACCTATATTGTGGCGGTGGAGATGATGATGTGGATTGGGTGGATGTGGGTTGGTTAAGGGGTGTTTGGGACTGTGAAGGATGGGTGTCAACGTTTGAAATAGGCACATCAACGCCAACATTTAATGTGTCAGCGTCGAAGGGTTCTTGGTCAATTTGCATATGTTGTGGTGAAGGTAATAGTTCAGGTATTGGGTCAATTGGGGTTGGGGGTCAGGTTGGGGTTGTGCTGCTGCAATGACAGCAAGCATAGCTTGGGTTAAGGGTAGGTCACGATGTGGGGGTGAGTTCATCTTAATAAAAATTGCTTTCTTTTGCACAGGGATCTCATAAAAATCATTATGATCCCTTGTGCAGTATCCTTGGACATCAAAAACCATTTGTAAAAATCTGGGATAAGCTAAAGTCATTTTGTTCCTTTTATTTTTACACATGCCCTCAAAAATCATTTTAGAATAATTAAATTTTTGCCCAGTAGCAATACACACAATAGCACTGGCAATAGATCTATTGATCTCATTGTGTGCAGTACATTTGGGACTCAAACATTGTAGGAGGACATGTATTAGGTACTTCCAGGATGGGGGAAACTCCTGTTTATGATATTTATTTAAAGTTCCTTCATCAGGAAAAGGATAAACCAAAGCCCTTAGTCCTTGTTCTATTTCACTTATGGGAAGGGTGGTTATACCATCAACATTATCAAGATGCAAAGCTTGGCGTACCAAAGCTTCAGTAGCCACCCAAGTTCTCCCATGAACAATAGAAGATAATGTAGTCACTCTATTAACTGTTGAGGAACTAACAGTGTTCCAAAACTGTTTAATATGTGTGACAGGAATGAGTGGTGCATGAGAAAGAGCATACCTAATAGGAGATGCGTTCAAATACGCCACCATTTGTGTGTATTGGGGAAACAGAGCATCATCAGCTTCAAGATACGCGATCATGTTGTGTTGGCTTCTGAACCCCAATTCCAAATCTGATGGTTTAAACTTTGGTGCCATTGTTGAAAGCTGTTAAAAATGATTGATGAAGATGAAGTTGATAAGAGAAAATTGTGTTAGACAAGAATAATACGTACCCTGTTTAAAAATAGGAGGCAAATTTATAGGAGAAGAAAATGCATGTGATTGGCCCAAAAATAGGCAAGTATTTTCAATATGTAATCATGAAAATATTGAAAAAGTATAAGTTTATCTCATGCATTAAATGAAAGATATCAACTCCCAAAATTACGGCCTAAAAATATGTCAAAAAGTAACAACTGGGTAGGTCCCATTGAGTGTCAACGGTAAAAAATAACCTATCAACGCCCAACGGCTATATTCTTGTCAACGTTTGCCATAGCCATGTCAGCGTCTAAATTGGTCACAACAACGCTTGGAAAAATACTTGTCAGCGTCCAAAAATAAAAATGTTTAAAAATGAAAAATGACCTTAACAAAGTAATTTATCCTAGAGAATATAACCAAAAAGCTGATAATTATTATAGGGCGGCAAGCACTGTCCAGTTATGCACACTTGCTTATGCAAGATAGACATAACAGTCCTCTAGTGTCCCTTGCTAACCAAAACTCTTAACAACCAAGTTACCTTATAAAATCACTTGTTACTCCCAGGTAAATCCCATAACAAAATTATTCCCAAGTCTCCCAACAGACCACAACCAATTCTAGGCCAAAAATGTCTTGGCAGCATGCATAGTATATCAACTTTGCATGCTACAGTGCCTCATGATTTAGTAAAACTAACTCATACTCACCTGTGGACATAATCTAGAATTGTGATAAGAGTATCATATGGATACCCAAACGTCCTAAAGGTTCCTAAAACCTCCCTGAAACTATGATACATAAGTTGCTAAAAATATGCATGAACATTAAAAATTTATGTCAAGATAGGAATTAAAAATTCCAACCATCATCCATAAACAAAAACATGCCCAAATGCTTCTCCATTGATCCATAAGCAACTCTGTATCCAATGGTATACTGCTAACACCATCTGCACATTTAGATTGAAAACCACAAAACTATCATTGTTGCTGAAAACGCCCCGATAACACATGACAGCGTTGAGGGAAGCTTTGTCAGCGTTAGACAAATATATTGCTGACAAGGTTACAAAAACACTTATCAGCGTTCAAGCAACCTTTGTCAGTGTTAGAAAAATATAGTGGAAAATCTAAATCCTCAAAAAGACCAATAACAATGCATTATCCTGTACATACTTTTACAAAAAGACTCCAAAACACATATTATGTGAGATTGATCATTCCAATACTTGTTACCTAGTATTGAAACCTCCCAGCATCAAAAGGTTTAGTTAGTAAATTTGACACATTTTCTTTTGTGTCAACCCTATCTGGTTGTATTAAACCTTTTTCAAAACAATCTCTTATAAAATGGTGTCTAATTTCTATGTGTTTAGTTTTAGAATGATGTACAGGATTCTTAATAATGCTTAAAGTGCTGTTATTGTTAACAAATATCTTGGTATGCATGAAATTATACCCATAGTCCAACAGCTGGTTCTGAATCCACAAAACTTGTCCACAACAAGCAGCTGCAGCAGCATACTCAGCTTCAGTTGTAGAATTAGCCACCACTGTTTGTTTCTTGCATTGCCAAGATATCAACCTGCTCCCAAGAAACTGACATTCACCAGTTGTGGATTTTCTATCAAACTTATCACCACCATAGTCACTGTCTGAATATGCAATCAGTTCCAATGGTGAATCCTTTGGGTACCACAAACCAAGACTAGGATAGCATCTTAGGTACCTAAAGATCCTCTTCACAGCATAAAGGTGACATTCTTTAGGAGTCACTTGATGGCGTGCACAAGCACACACATCAAACATGATGTCAGGTCTGGAGGATGTAAGGTACATCAATGATCCAATCATGGATCTATAGTACCTGACATCAACATCTTTCCCATCTCCAATCTTTCCCCAAGGGTGCTCTCTATCCATAGGAGTAGTAGCCCTCTTTTCATGTGGAGAAAAGCCAAATTTCTTCAAGATCTCTGCCACATACTTATCCTGGGAAATGAAGATACCATCTTCTTTCTGCTGAACTTGTAAACCAAGAAAGAAGTTCATCTCCCCCATAGCACTCATCTTGAATTTGTTTGTCATCAACTTGGAGAAATCCTCACTCATCTTTGGATAAGTAGACCCAAAAATGATGTCATCAACATAGACCTGAACAAGCAACACATCCTTACCTTTCTTCTTTGTAAATAGTGCCTGATCTATGGTGCCCCTCTTGAATCCATTGTCCACCAAATAAGTAGACAAAGTACCATACCATGCTCTTGGGGCTTGATGAAGTCCATACATAGCCTTCTTGACTCTATACACCTTGTCTGGATTCTCTGGATCCTTAAAACCAGGAGGCTGCATCAAATATACCTCCTCAACAATTGTTCCATAGAGGAAGGCACTCTTGACATCCATTTGATAGACAGTGAAACCCATGCAGGATGCATAGGCTAAAAAGATCCTAATAGCTTCAATCCTTGCAACTGGTGCAAAGACTTCCTCATAGTCTATCCCCTCCTCTTGTGTATATCCCTGAGCCACTAACCTTGCCTTGTTTCTGACCACAATACCTCTTTCATCTCTCTTGTTTCTTAGAACCCATCTTGTCCCTATAGGTCTGACATATCTGGGACAATCAACCAGCTTCCAAACATCCTGAATTGCAAATTGGTGAAGCTCATCCTGCATTGCTTCCACCCAACTTGGTTCTTTGAGAGCATCAAATATCTTCTTGGGTTCCTGTTGTGACAGAAAACAGGCAAACAAACATGCTTGCACAAGAGGGGTATCAACCTTCTTGTGTATATTGGCAATAAATCCACCAAGACCTTGATGAGATCTTCTAGTCCTAACAGGAGTCATAATATCACCAATGATTTGAGAAGTGGGGTGATTCTTCATAGTAGAAGTGAGAACTCCTCCTTCAAAAAGTCTGGTGTCCTCAACCTCATTCTCCATGTTGCCAATATCTTCTTCATCAGACTCTCTTTCATCTACATGGGGATGAACTTCTTCATATAAATTGGAAGGTTCACCTTGTTCAAAAGTGAAAGAGAAAAGATGTGCAAAGGTGTTGCCAACGCCTGAACCTTGGTTGTCAGCGCTTGGGCTAACAATGCTTGAACTGTTGTTGTCAACGTCTGAGCCATCAACGTCTGAACTGGTCTTGTCAGCGCTAGATTTGCCTTTGTCAGCGCCTGAAGGACCATGCATGTTGTTATCTGGTGGAACTTGGGGACCACCATTGTCTTTACCAGCAGTAGCAGCAGAAGCAAAAGCATCTGTCCATATGGGGATTGTAACATATTCTTGTATAGGAGATGACTTTTCTGCTTGTGATCCAACCTTTTCATGAACCTGTGTACCTGAAACATCAACAACTTGTTCTTCCATAACATTTGAAGTGACCTTCACAATATCTGGATTAGTGACAGGCATATAATTTAAAGTTCTAGATAAAGGTTCCAAGTCAAACAACCAATTTGGACCACTTTCAGGATCATTAGGTTTGTTCTCTAAAAACCTAACATGTACTCTTTCAAGTATACGTTTTTTCCCTTTAAGATAAATCATATATCCCTTTCTCTGCACTGAATACCCCATGAAGTAGCCTTCATCACCTTTTGCACTAAATTTACCTAAGGCATCACTAGTATCTAAAACTACTACATGACAACCAAAAGGTCTGACAAAACCAATATTAGGTTTTCTTCCCCAAAGTAACTCATAAGGTGTTTTGTTCTAAATTTTGTTAACCAATGCTCTATTTTGAACATAGCAAGCTGTATTAATAGCTTTAGCCCAAAAGGCTATAGGAAAATGAGCATCAGCCAACATGGTTCTGGCTGCTTCAATTAGGGTTCTATTTTTCCTCTCAGCAACCCCATTTTGCTGTGGGGTTCTGGCAACACTAATTTTCCTAGTAATTCCTTTCCTGGCACAGAAATCATCTAACTTTTTATTCCTAAATTCACCTCCATTATCACTCCTAAGTATTTTAACTTCATTACCAGTTTTCTTCTCAATCTGAGTGATAAAATCAATTAAAGTATCAGCTGTGTCACTCTTCATAGCTAGAAAGAAGGTCCAAGTAAACCTAGAAAAGTCATCTGTTATAACAAAGCAGTATGACTTACCATTCAAACTTTCTATATTGGTTGGACCAAAGAGGTCCATATGAAGCAAATGAAGAGGTCTAGAACTAGAGTGCACCTGTTTGGACTTGAATGAGACCTTGTGTTGCTTGCCTTTAAGACAAGCAACACAAGAGTGGTCATTGTAGAAGGCCTTCTCAGGCAAACCATCAACCAATCCAAGTCTCACAAGCCTGTTTATATTCTTAATATTTATGTGCCCTAGCCTCTGTTCCATAAATTACTTTCATCTACTGAAGCTTTAGCATAAAAACAAGACATATTGTTATTCATTCTAATCCCATTCAGATTCACATTGTATATTTCTTTATGCCTAGGTGTTCTATATTCAATATCTTTCTCATCAGGGATCTTATAATCCTTGCTTAACACCAAACATTCAGTATCAGTAAACAGAACTTTATTTTTGTTATCACAAACTTGTGATACACTAAAAAGATTGTAATCAAGTTCTTTTACCAAAAATACGTTCTCAAAACGCAAGTTCTTGGTGAGAAGGGTTCCTTTGCCTGTGATAGTACCATATCCGCCTCCAAAGTAAACCTTATCACCATCCTTAATGGGAGTGAAGTTGGTCAAATAGTCTTACTTCCCTTTCATGTGCCTTGAGCATCCACTATCCCAATATCCAAAATTATTGACCTGTCTTTGAATGCCCTGCACATAAAGAGAACAAGTTATTTTTCTTTGGGAACCCAAGCCTTGGAGGACTTGGATTCATCTGGTTGTTCAATAAGAACAGACTTAGTTCTCACAACAACCCCATTTTCATCCTTCTTAGGATGAAATACCCAATTAACCCCAATAGGTTTTGTAATGACCTTTGAAAGGTAATTAAATCTGTTGTAGGTCATTGAAATTCCATTATCATTAGGGTTTTGATCTTTCTTTGGTCTCCATGTTAAGCTTGAAGAAGCTTTAGACCCCTTACCTTGTGGTTGTAAATATTTAGGTCTGGTCACGTTTCTGTCAGCGTTTGAATTGGTCTTGTCAACGCTGAAGTTACCCTTGACAGCGTTGAACCTAGGGTTTGCTACAGAAACCCATTGCCTATTAGACCAAGTGTTTATCTTTTGAAATGGTCTTTGTCCATGTGTGTTAGAGCCTCTAGTGAAGAATGGGACAGGTCTAACAACTTGTGGACTTTGCTGCACACAAGGTTTGGGTCTGACAACGTTTGACTTTCTAACACCGTTGACTTTGTTCCTGGCAGCGCTGAATTTGTTCCTGTCAGCGGTGACATTGGGAGCGTTGACACACTTATATGCTATGTGTGAAAAGCTACCACAAGTGTAACAGGATTTTCTAGACACAACCCTAGGTCTAGAAGAGAAGAAGCCTGTTCCATCATTGCTAACTTGGCTCTTAGGTGACCTAGTATTCCTATACATCACTGCATACTTAATGCTAGGTTTTCTAATAGTGTTTGAGCCAAGGTCAACAGCTTTACCAGTGATTGGGTTTGTAACCTTAATGGGAGTTGACTCATTAGGACTTTCACATAGCAAGCCACCCTTAACAAATAATGTAGGGTTAGCTTTCTTCCATTCATTCAGGTCAGTCAACTTTTGTTGATACTCTTCAACTAGGGTGACAAATCTTGGTGGAGGAATGAATTCCTCCTCTTGGAGTTCTGGCAAACTAGTCCAAGATAGGTCCTTTTGTTAGACACCATAGAAGTCACCAGTTGGTGGTGAAACCACAGACTAATCTTTCATCCCAATCCCAGTCATGTCCTTAGGATCTCTTTGTTTACTCACACATTCTCCTAGGATTTGTGTGGCCTTTTCAAATCTTTGAATTTTAAGGCCAACATTATCTTTATTCTTAATGGCTTCATCTAACTTAGCCTGTAGCTCACCATTAACCCTTTCCATGATGTTTCTAATATCCATGCTAGCATTTAACTCATGTTTCAAGATATTTATTTTATCTTTTAAGTCAAATTCCATTTTCTTGTATTCAGAAACTGTCTTCTTAGTTTGAGTGAGAGCTATTTGATAGTTAGACACTTTACATCTTTCAGTGCTCATATCATCTAATAATCTTAACACCTCTTTGTTAAGTCTTTCAGTGTTTAACCTACAACATTTACTACAAAAAGCATCATCGTATACCTCATTATCAGATGAAGAGGAGGAGTGAGCCATGAGAGCATATTCAACATGCTCTTCTTCATCAATTTCAGCAACCAAAGCTTTATCCTCTTCCACATCCTTAGCCAGATAGCTCCAATCCCATCCCATTCCATCAATTCCTTGAACTGCAACCATGGCCTTATGATCCTGAGCTTTAACAATTTGACTTGAGGGTTTACCAGCATCAGATCTTCTAGATCTGCATTCCCTCATGAAGTGCCCCATACGATGACAGTTGTAGCATTCAACTTTGGATTTATCAAATCCAACTGTGTCCTTTGCATTGAAGGTCATCTTCTTCTTTAACCTTCTGTTCCACCTGTTTGCTCTTATACTAGCAAGAGCCATGTTCCACTTAATGTCCATCTCTTCCAAGTGCTCATCACTTATCTGCTCAAGGTCCTCATATGTAATCACTGAACCATTGGGCAAAGAAGCAATATAAGCACATACAGTATCCAGATCCAAACCAGCAGGTTTAACTCTTGGTGAGTCACTTTTGAATGTGTCAGCGTCTGAAAAGGAGACGTTGACATGACATGTTCCAGCGCTGACACATGATGATCCAGTAACTAGATGCATGTAGGAATCCTTCTGATTGAATTGACCTTCACTATGAGAAAAGAAGGCCATGTTACTGTTGGTGGACTTGCTTCCATGCTCTAAGAGAGATTCATCTTCCAACAGCCTCAGTTTGTTGTAGATATCATCAAACGTGGAACTTTTGTAAGTATTATTGGCAAGAATAGATCTTGCCTCAATCTTCCACGCCTCACCAAGACTTTTAAGAAAAGTAGCATTGATGTCAACATCACCAAGTTGTGTCCCCATGAAGGACAATTTGCTTGTAATATCAAGCAATCTGCTTCTCACACTACTAAGCTTTTCATTAGGTTGAGCCTTGAAGACAGCATAATCATGCATGAGTTGCTTCTTCTTCTCTTCCTTAGTATCTTCATTGCCACCATATGCAACTTTAAGAGCTGCCCAAAGGTCTTTAGCAGATTCATAACCTCTGTATTTATGTTGGTTCTCTTTTCCCAAAGAGAGCTTCAGAATATTTAGGGTTTTCATGTCAACCCTTTTCTTTGCTATGTCTTCAGCAGACACAACTCTACCATCATCAGGCTTTTCTTTCTTATATGCTTCTGAACATCTAGCAACGGTTGTTCTTGTAGCAATGGCATTAGCAATCTTTTGAGCCTTATCGAATGTGTTTCCATATTCAATAATCTCCCAGAGTGTGTAGTCATAGATCCCCAAGTATTGTTCAAAGTTGAATTTCCATAATTCAAAGTTGGTTGCATCAAGCATGGGAATCTTGATGTTTGGTAAAGGTGAGGATGAGGAGGTTAGTTCTGGATTTGACATGATGTTGTTAGGGTTTTTGAGAAAATTAGGGTTTTGGTGGTTTTTAGGGTTCTTGTGTTCTTTAAGATCAAAAGTTCCTCAAGAAGCTCTGATACCATTTGTTGATCCCAAACTTAGATCGATTTAGCTTTATGTATACGAGATTAGATCAAGTAATACACTTAGAGAAACCTTTGTTTATGTATATGACAATCTAAGTGTTATGCGGAATTAACACTTAAACAAGAACACACAAGATATAAACAAACTTTAACTTTGATTAATGATATCAAACTTGCTTTACAATGAAAGTAGTTTACGTATGAAAAACTTATATTGAACATTAACCTAAATGTCTTCTTTTATAGACATAAGAAGCCTTGTACAATAATCTACGTATCAACTATTCTAGGTAAAGATAAATATAGAAAATACATTGTTGTTCCTATCTTTACTAGAAGTAATCTAGAATACAATAAACGCGTAGAGTATATCTTCCCATCAGTGCTTGTCTTCAATGTATCAACGCTTGACTTTGTCTTGTCAACGCTTGAGCTGTCAGCGTTTGTTTTACTCCTGTCAACGCTTGTTTTTCTCTTGTCAGCGCTCAAGTAGACTGGCCACAATTTATTCCCAACACTGATAATAGCAGACTTATACTCAGATAATGTAAATTAACCTTGGCAAAATGTAAACACAAAGAAATCATAACTCAAATAACATGTGAAAATCAGTAACACTAAGCAGATATGAGATCAAATATCCACAAATGTGCATAAATCTATCAACTAACTAATAGAAAGCTAATTTCACTCAAATAAAACAAAGATCAGTTAAAACAAAAAGATCCAGATAAACTCCAACAAATAAGCAGTATAACTGAAAAATAGCTAGAAGAAAATCTATCGGCAACTATAATGTAAAAGCAGAATAAGATTTTCATTAGATCAGATCGTATAAAAAGAAACCAGGACAGCGATATATCTAAGCTCAGGCTATGAAATGATAACAGGTCAGCAGCTTAATACACTAACATCTGAAATCAATTCTTATGCACTCAACATGTATTACAGCAGGACATCAAAACTCATACAGAATGCAATCTAATTAATTAAAACACCTAAACAGCTTAATCATTAAAATCATAACAAATTAGATTCAATTATTGTACTAAGCAGCTTTTTAATCATAAACATTAAAAAGAAAAGAACTTAGAACCTTTTGGAGATTCCTTTGAGACGAAGGAGAGCGCTGAGCTCCCTTAATGAACCGGAACACTAACACCACCATTCACCATTAACTTAATCTCTCGAACCATCATTAAAGTCAACATACGAGACAGTTTCTTTAAGAGTTTCCAGTAGGGAAAGCTCATTCACCAAAATTTATTTTTATTAATTGAGTAAAACTATCAAACAGTTTCATCAATCAACTTAACCAATTATTATATCAAAATTAGTTCAAAGTTTAACAGTGCAATGATCAATTAAAACGTAAAGTGGAACAATGGATAAAACTTAAATCACTTTTTATTAATAACCAAAAGGAGCTTACAATACTTTTAAAGAAAGAAAATACAGAATTAAGCCTAAAACTATTTTAACATAATAACTTTAAAAAACTAAAAATGGGATGAATTACAAGTATTTTTGGGGGGTTTTTATAGCCATCCCCAAGGGTTGTTGAAGGAGGATATCCGCATCTTCAAGAGTATATTCCTTTTTCATCATGACCCTTAGATCATCTCTCTCTCCTGGTTGTTTTGATAGGATGGTAGATAGGACATAACTAGCACACGGATTGCCAACGTGGCATCCGTGTGTGCTAGTTGTGTTTCTTTGAAGCCTTTTGATTGGATGATAAGGATTGGTGAGGTGTTGCCTCTAATAATTCGTTGCCACGTTGCCCCTAGCATCCATCTTCTACATCCAGAAAGAGGGGGAATTAATTTCCCCCTCGTGTGGATAACTCGTGTGCCAAAACCCCCATATTAATTTAGGGTAATTATTGATTAGAGTTTAGGATGAATAGTGCTAGGGTTAAAAAGGAGTTACTGGTTTTTAGTTTTGGGGAAGATGGAAAAGTGGGGAAGAAAGCACATAGCTTATTTCGAAAGTATTTTAATATTGAGTGTGTGAAACGAGTGGGTGAGGGTTTACGTTTAATTTATTTATTTGTGGTGAGGTGAAAGTAACGTGTTTATACACGTTTGACTGAAACCAATACCCTAAAAGCCCATTTCGTTAACTTCATCCTTCCTTTTCCATTATGGGCTTGGGCCCTAATTAACTCCATCCGTGTATAAAACATTCCCTTAGTTTGGGCTGTAAGGCCCAAAACAATCCATTAACTATCCAATATTAAGCTTTCAGGCCCAATAAGCATTTGTGGGTCCCACTTGGCCCATAAAACTTTGATAAAATTAAATCCTCGAAAACGGACTTGATTTGTGGCTTCTCGATCTTTTCTTCAAACTCGTGCCGGTTTTGCCAGTTTTTCGTGATCTTGGTACCTACACACATTAAAACAAGAAATATACAAATACAAGGCATTTTCCATACATTTCATGCATAATTTCATTGTTTTAAGATACAAATGATATGAGTAAAATCACTCATATCAGAGATGGTTAGAGCTGTTGAAGGATTATGACATTAATCTACAGTATCATCCCGGAAAGGCAAATGTAGTAGCTGATGCTCTTAGCAGGAAGTCCGGAATGATCAACAGCATTAAAATTGAGGGGAAATCATAAGAGACTTGGAGCGACTAGACATCGAGATCATGGTAAGTGGACAACACGGTTACTGGGCTAATCTTAGAGTAGAACCCGAGTTACTCTCTAAGATCAAGGAAGCTCAGAAAGATGATGGAGAAATTTGGGCGATAGTTCAGAATTTGGAGAAACAGACAGTATTCAGAGTAGATGCAGATGGTATCGTATGGCAGGGTACGAGACTTTGTGTTCCTGATGATCAAGAACTCCAGGAAGCCTTGTTAGCTGAAGCTAATAGCTCCCCATTCTCTATACATCCTGGTTCGACTAAGATGTACCACGACATCAAGCAGTACTTTTGGTGGAGTAGTATGAAACAGGATGTGGCCACTTACGTCTCCAAATGTCTTACCTGCCAGCAGGTTAAGATCGATCATCAACGATCTGGCGGTCTTCTTCAACCGTTAGATATTCTAGAGTGGAAGTGGGACAAAATCACCATGGATTAATTTTACTGGTCTTCCGCCTACCAAGAGGAAGCACGATGCAATTTGGGTTATCGTAGATCGACTTACCAAATCAGCTCATTTCTTACTGATCCGCAAGGAAGATCTGGTAAGTAAACCCGCCGATACATATAGAAGAGAGATCATGAGACTCCACGGTGCTCCATCCAGCATCGTCTCAGACAGAGATCCTCGATTCACTTCTCGATTTTGGAAGAGTCTGCAGAAAGCTTGGGGTACACAACTTAAGCTTAGCACGGCCTTTCATCCTCAAACAAACGGGCAGTCGGAGCGAACAATTCAGACATTGGAAGACATGTTGAGGTCATCTGTGTTGGAATGGACGGGTGATTGGGATGATTACATCTGTTTGGTGGATTTTGCATACAACAACAGTTGGCACGCAAGTATCAAGTGTGCTCCTTTCGAGATGTTGTGTGGCAGAAAGTGTCGCGCCCCAATCTGCTGGGATCAGGTTGGCGAGCGAACACTTGAAGGACCAGAAATCATAGAGATGACCAATGAAAGGATAGCAGTAGCTAAGAAGAAACTTTAGGAAGCACGGTCACGTCAGAAGAGTTACGCCGATAAGCATCGTAGGGACATACATTTGAACGTAGGAGATCAGGTCTTCCTTAAAATTTCGCCGGCATGTGGTGTTAGACGCTTCGGGATTAAAGGGAAGCTCAGTCCTTGTTTCATCGGACCGTTTGATATCATTGAACGAGTCAGTGAAGTATCTTACCGGTTAGCGTTACCTCCGCAGCTTTCGCATGTACACAATGTGTTTCATGTGTCCTTACTCAGAGGGTACCAGTATCATCCCCTTCACATGGTTCAGTATCCACTGGAACAGATACGTGAAGATCTCACTTTCATAGAAGAACCCGAACGAGTTCTTGACAGACAAGAACGAGTCATGAGAAGAAAGACGATTCCATTCGTCAAAATCCTTTGGAGGGATCATACCGAGCGAGAAGCCACTTGGGAAACAGAGGAGTCTATCCGGGCTTCTTACCCTCATTTCAAATTTTGAATTCGGGTATGTTCTTCTTTTCAGTTTATTTTATCTATAATTCGGGGACAAATTAATCTTTTTAGGGGGGAAGAGCTTTAAAACCCACATGATTTTACCATGAATAGTACCCTTAAGATCGTACGTACTAGATTAAAACTTTCCTTTTATAGTATGATTACGTTCACATATAAGAATTGTAAGCATTACGTACGTGTTAGAACACGATAAGTATTTATTACGTACGAACACACAATAAATATTTAAACAATAATTAATCACGAACATGCGATCATGAAACCATGAACGTAAATTAATCACGAGCTTATATTAATTACGTATATATATTTATTACGAGCACAAATAAATATATTAAGTCACGGTTAATAATTAACGAGAACATATAAAACACGAACACGATAAACCACGAACGAACACTAAAACAATTAGACTCGGAAAAAGGTACGGGTACCCCATGTGGGGCCCCTACCCGCGGCTACACCAAGGCAATGGGCCAAGCCCATTTAAATTTTACTAAGAAAGGGGTTAAGGTAAATCTTTTAGTCATTTTTCACTTTACAGTAAAATAATCAAAACCCTAAAAAGATTTTCTCCTTCCTTCTTGCTCTCCTTTGGCCACCGGATATAAACACACAAAAGGGGGTGTTTGTTTGATTTTTGATCTTGAATTGTGTGCAAGCATTCGTGTGTGTTCATCCTCGTTTGATCCACGCATTCGGTATACCTTTTTAATCCTTTTCCTTTATGTTTTGATTTAATAAATTAAATAAGAACATGATGTTTTTAAAAATCTAATTAAAAACATTAATTAAACATGTAAATGGTTAGGGGGTAAATCAAAACAAGGGATTTAGGGGTGTTTGATGTGGCCGGCGCCTAAACCGAACCCCCAAGGGGTCTCGGTTTGGCTTGTGAACCACCACCGAGACCTCATGGTCTCGGTTTGGTGGTGTGGGTCCCACGGCAGCAGCAAACAGGGGGAAACCCCGAAGTGGTTCGGGGTATGGTGTTGATTACGGGTCCGGTTCATGGTTTCTAGTCACGGTCCGGTTCATGATTCGTGTTAAGGTTATAATTTTAATAATCATATGTTAACAATTAAATTAATAAAACATGACATGTTAATTTAATAAACATGACTTAGGTTATAATTTAATTATTAGATCATGGATTTTTTAACCAAAGTATTTATATTTTCTAGACTTTATAATTAATTAATTATTTAAAACCATGGCTATAATTAATTAATTAACATGACTTAGGTTATATTATTAATAATTAATAATACATGTTTTAACCTAAGTATTTAACTTTATTTAATTAAAAACATGATATATTTAATTAAATACTTTTAACCTATAGTTTATTTAAATTACATGTAATAATTAATAAACTATACCTTATATCAATATGACTTAGAAAAATAATCAGAAAATACTTAAGCTTATATAATTTGCTTTTTTAACCAGCTTATATCTAATTATGGAAACTTTCTATTTTTAGAAACTTATTTAATTAAGGCAGCCAATCTATTTATGGAAACTTTCTATTTTTAGAAACTTATCTATTTTAAGCAGTAATTCTATTTTTGGAAACTTTCTATTTTTGAAAACTTTCTATATTTGGAAACTTTCTATTTTTGGAAACTTTCTATTTTTGGTAACTTTCTATTTTTGGAAAGTTATTTATTATTACACAGTAAGTATAATAATACATGAAATACAAGTAATACTTAATCAGAATAGATATAATATAAGATAAACACAGTTTAAAGCTTAAAACAGTAAAACATGACATGAGCGTATAAAATAAGCTAAGACATGACATAAAACCAGTTACGTATTTAGTAATCAGATACTTATACACGTATGTATTTATGTAGCATTAGTGATACCGAAGTAGGACTCTCCTCAGTTCGTCTTCTTCGTTCACTGGACATAAGCTACGGATTCCCGTCCTTTCAGTATGGACATTTTTTCCTTATTAGGATTCCCCGTACGCAACCAACTGTTTTCCCGTAGTATAAGTTTATATGTTTGATTTGCTTATGTTTAATTTAGAATATCTATATCCATATACATGCATGACCAGTTTCATCTAGTTATGGAGGTACTAAAACCATAACATTAGAGGCACTGGTGTTATTACTTCCCCACGGCGGAGTGATTGCTCGTGGCGTCCTTCCAGCTTTTGGCCATATTATTATATTTATCATGTGGGGCGTATGGGTGCATCCTAGTTACATTTTTTCAGCAGATTACTCAATGTGAATGTGGTGTGTGCCTTGCATCCTTCACAAGGAGCTGATCCCTCCTACCCAAACTAGTATATTAAATTAGAGGCAGCCCCTCTAATTTGCATGATGAGGTCACCCCTCCAAGTATTCATGCACGGTGGATTTTCATGACCTATATTGGCTAATGGTAGAATATGTTAAACATTTTTTATAAGATAAACATAAGGCTTTTCAAACTATAAAACCAGTTTTACCAAGACTTAACCGGGTTATTCGGGACTTAGTTTCTTCCGCTGATATATGCTTATATGCTTATATTATTCATGCTTTATTGTACATCCGTGCACTGAGCGTATTGCTCAACCGTTTTCGTTTTCTATGTTCCCAAATGGCAGGTACTCAGGGACGCTCGTAGACTTTAAGCGTACGTGCATATGGGCTGGAAGCTTTCTAGCCTTTCTTTACTTTATGCATTATCTTTGCGTTGATACTCTTGCCATGGACATTGTTTAGTCCTTTCATTTACAGTACTTATGTTTTTGTGTGATGAGCTTTACTTTTGGACTACCGATGTTTGATTCCGGTATTTTCCTTTTATGGTCATGTAATGTTTAGACATTTATCCTTGTATGCTTTGATGACACGCCATAATTCCGCGTGACATTCCATTATAAAAATGGGGTGTTACAATGTCTCACCGTACTTTTGTTCAAAGGTAATGATTTCATTCCGCAAAGCGGTAGTACGTGAGGGTGGGAAAAAGTAGTTGATGAATTTAGTCTATAAATCCGTCCACGTAAGAATACTTTGTGGCGGTTCCGTATCAAGCCAATTCCGGGCTTGTCCCTCTAAGGAGAAAGGAAAAAGTTTTAAGCGAATTACCTCTTGTGAAACCCCATTATACTTAACCGTATTGGTGAGTTGAAGAAACCTTTTTAGATGGTCATGAGGATCATCAAGCGAACGCCCCAAGAAAGGTTGAGCAGACCATTTGAATGAAGCCGGATTTGAGTTCAAAATTGTTGGCTCCAATCTCGGGTATGACAATAGCATTGGTGTTGCCCTCTACGTGCGATTGCAAAAGCTCGATCATTGGTTGATTGTCCATGGTGACAATAGGTGGAGTAATGACTTCGGCTTGAGCTGCTTTCTTCTTACGAGCACGTGTACGCATACACACCTACAAAAAGAAAAGAAAAATAGACAAGAAATATTTTTGGTTTTTTATATGTTTTTCTATTTTATTTTTTATTTTTGAATTTTTGAAATTTATTAATTTTTATGGATTTTTGAAAAATTTTAAGCAAGAAAAATAACGTTCTAAAGTGAACGGATCCCAAAATCTAACGCGTCTCTCACTAAAAACCGTTAATCTTGTTAGAAATACGTTTTAACGTATATTAGAAGTATCGGTCACTCCACAATATGATTTATGTTGTAATAGCTCGTAGTTAGTAATTAGTTATTATTTGCTTATTAACTTAAGTAAGAACCGGTCCATGGGCTTGTCATGGACCGGCCCAAGCCCATGTTATGCTTGGAACTATAAATACCCCTTTCCACTAAGGAAAGGGGTTGGTTGTTGTCATTTCTTGTTTTCCACTTAATAAAATTCACATAGTTTCTCTCACTTTCTCTCTCTAACTTTCTCTCTCTAGAAATCAACAAACCCCTTCATAGATTCATTGATTATCAATATTCTACATTTGGTATCAAGAGCTATGGGGTGATTTAAGGTGGTGATTTGTGTGGTTTTTTAGTTTTTGATTGTATTAGTGTTCTTTAAGAAAAATCATCTTGATTCTTGGTGTTTTTGGTGTTTTTGTGATTGGGATTAGTGGATAAGTATTAGTTGTTACTTATTTTAGTCGAAAGCACAAAACTTTTTGGGTAATTTGGTCAAAATCTGGGCTTAATCTTCATATTCACTGTTCGACTGTTCATCGTAAGGAGTTCCGGATCAAGGAGTTCCGGATCAAGGAGTTCCGGATCAAGGAGTTCCGGATCAAGGAGTTCCGGATCAAGAAGTTCCGGATCAAGAAGTTCCGGATCAAGAAGTTCCGGATCAAGAAGTTCCGAGTCAAGAAGTTCCGAATCAAGAAACTTCCGAACCAAGAAGTTCCGAATCAAGAAACTTCCGAACCAAGAACTTCCGAGTCAAGAAGTTCCGGATCAAGCCAAAGTTCCGAACCAAGAACTTCCGAGTCAAGAAGTTCCGGATCAAGCCAAAGTTCCGGATCAAGAACTTCCGAACCAAGAAGTTCCGGATCAACCCAAAAGTTCCGAATCAAGGTAATCTTCCGAATCAACAAAAAGTTCCGAATCAAGGTAATCTTCCGAATCAAACTTCCGAATCAACAAAAAGTTCCGAATCAAGGGTTATTTTGCTTGTTTTTTCGACGATTTTTTAGAGGATTTAATCTTGGTTTCTTACAACAAAAACACAACACAATTCACAAGCTTTACTTCACTGCTCGATCAACCGATAATCTCTGTTTCTTTGAAGAAAAACAAAATGAATCCAAATTCAGTAATGCCTCAGATGACATCTCTTACGGATATATCAATCATAACGGGAACTGATAGCCGTCCACCGATGCTCATTAAAGAGGTGTTTGAGGCATGGCAAGGTCGAATGATGCAATATCTAAAGGGAAAACCGACATACGGAAGACTTATGGTCAAATCGATTTTGAATGGTCCACTCGACTATGGTACCATTACGGTTGATAACGTGACTAGACCACGAGAATTTGAAGAACTTACTCCAGCTCAACAACTTGTTGCAGATGCAGATGAAAAAGCTCTTCAAACAATTCTCCAAGCTCTTCCTCATGACATCTATAGGATGGTGAGTCAGTATGCGGTGGCAAAGGATCTATGGGAACGTCTTAAGGTGTTGCTACAAGGCACGTCTCTCACCAAACAAGAAAGGGAGTGTCAGCTGTATGATTTGTTTGATAGATTCACCTACAACCCAGGGGAAACACTCCACGATTATTACTTCAAATTCACCACACTCATGAATGATCTGAATGTATACAATCTTGTGATTGCACCATTCCAGGTTAACACCAAATTCTTGAATACTCTACCTCAAGCTGAATGGGGTGAGTATATTACCGATGTGAAGTTAACCCGGGATTTGCATAAGTGCAACTTAGATCAAATCTATGCCTTCCTTCAGCAGCATGAGAAGCATGTGATTATGCACCGTTCTCCTCGTGGTATGCACCCAGATTCTTTAGCATTGATGGCGAATCAACCAAGCTTGTCTCACAACAACACACCCTATATCTTGGGACATCAAGCTTATCATCAATCACCTTACATGACACCAGCCTTTCCCCAATACTCGATTCTACCACAACCACCCACCTCACATCAGCAACAATATTGGTTCAATGCACCCTCACCACAGTATGCTTCACAACTTCATCCAGCAAATGTTGCACATTATGCTCAGCCATCATATTCTTCTTATCAAGAGAATGCAGCATATCCAACAAGCTACCCTGATCAAATGAGTATTCCTTCTACTGATTATGCAGCTCATCCAGATCAAGCACTATATTGTGATGATGAGGAAGTCCCCGTTCCTGTATTCCAACAAGGAGCTGACCCAGTTGAAGTGCTAACTACTATGTCTGCTTATCTCACAAGAACTTTAAGCAAACGAGGATTCAGAGGATCAGCTCCTACCAACAATCAGTTGAGGAATTCATCCAATTCTCGCCAACAAGCTACAATTGAGAATGGCAGGGTAATGGTTCAGCCAATTCAACCATATCAGGGGAGAACTTCCACTTCAACCAATGTTCGCACCGTCAATCCTGCTCCTGCTCCAATGGTCAACAACCCTCCACGGGCTAATACAGGCAAGTTGAGAATGATCACATGCTACAATTGCAAGGAAGAGGGTCATATGTCCAGGGATTGTAAGAAACCCAAGAGGAGAAGGGATGGACAGTGGTTTGCAGAAAAGATCTATCTGGTAAATGCTCAGGCGCAAGGAAGGGAACTTGATGAAGAGGAGCTTGCATTTCTTGCTGACCCAGGGATTGCTGAACAAGACGTTGTCACCACGCAGAATGCAGCTTACCAAGCCGATGATCTTGATGCGTATGATTCCGACTGTGATGACTTTCAAACTGCAAAGGCTGCTTTCATGGCAACTTTCTCCAGCTTAGGGCCAGATAAGAGATCTGAGGTACTTATTAACAACACCGATAATGCCACTGATGCTAGTATTCAACCACATCAAGTTGGGCAAGAGAGTGCTGATTCGAATGAATCTTCGGTGGTGAGTCTTTCAAATGAGGAGACAAACAATGATAGCAATATCAATGTGAGTTCCCAGACTTTGAGTGAATCACAACCGGGACCCAGTTCGCATACGCCTACTCCTGCTCAACAAGATTTGGTCATGGTTCCTGCTACACTACTTAGCCAAATGAATGCTGCACTCTTAGAAACCTTAGCTAAGAATAAGAATTTGTCTGATGAGCTTGCCTTAAGCAATGAGAAAGTACAAACTTTGGAATTAGTGCCTTCGTCTAGTGTTCTCACAAATCTCGAATATGATCACTTTAGAAACAAACAAATGGGTCATTTGCAAGAAATCGAAAACTTAAGAGCAAATCTGTCTAATGAACTTAGAGAAAAGGAGTTAGTGGTCACTAATTTTCAAAAACTTCAAACTGATTTTGAATTACTCGAATCTAAGAAGACTGAAATGGAGATTAATGCTACTAATAAGATTAGAAGTCTAGACTACTTGCTGTTAAGACAATACGCTGCTTCACAACTAGTTCACTTATTTGATGCTTCGTTTAAAGAGTTTAACTTATCACGTCTAAAAGGCCTTCCGCCTAATCCACGATATGCAAAACAAGCTTTAAGACATAGTCCTAGACTTTATAATGCAACTCAATTAGGATTGGCTTTAGACCCGATTGTTTTTCCCAATGATCGAACAAGTAAGGTTCTAGTTGATGAGGATCGGTCATACAATTCAGCAAAATATCCCGATTGTGATTATTTTAAAATGAATAAGGAGCTTGCTAAAACTGATTTTAGAGTTCGCTTCCATATGGACAAAGATCTCATTACAGCACCAACCTACATGATAGAGGAAGAAAGCCCTAGTACATTTCCTACACTTGTCAACATGGAAGGTCCTAAGGAAATTCCAAAGAATCTTCCACCTGTTAGCACTGTATGGTTAAACTTGCAAGAGATTAACCGATACTTTACTAACTTTGACAAGGTCATCTTGGAATGTACGACTTCAAATGGCTTAAATGCCGGAGAATGGGCTTTCGAACACATGAACGAGGTGTTTAAAACTGAGATCAATCCGTTTGTCGAAAGTCTAAAAAGAAGTTTTGCATCTCTTAAGGAAAATCTTCAGTTTGAAATTGGTGAAGTTCAAAAAGTGTTTTATGAAATGGACACCGCTTACGAACTGCAACTAATTGAAAAGGAAAAGATTTCAACCGAATATGACCGATTCTTGTCCGAAGTAATCTCGTGTGATGTGCTTACTATTGTAAATGTTAAATATTCGAATGAGCTTACATCCGCTATGATGAATTGTGATGATGTGAATATTTGTGAGGATATTTGTGATGATGTTTGTGATATTTCTGTAAATGTTGCTGAAACTGTAAATGAGGTAGATAATCATTCTTGTCACGAATCTAACGCTGAGTTTTTAAAGCTACAAGATTCTTATAATTTACTTTCTCAACGCTTTAATCAACTAGAACAACATTGTATATCTTTAGAATTAAAACAACAAGCTCAAAATGAAAATCTTTTGATATCAAATGTTTGTGAAAACGGTGTTGAGACAAGTGACAAGATGATTGCAATTGTTAAGACATTAGAGGAAGAAATCATGAGATTGAAGAGAGAGATATCATCAAAGGAAACATTAAGAATGGAACTAGAGGCCGCAGAGTCTAAAAACCAGGTCTTAGAAATTAGACTATCAACTGTTCTAGGGGAGATGGATCGGACAAGGCAGGGACTATCCGCTCTTTATGGTTCACTAGAAGAACGCTTCGCTTTTAATGCGGCACAGCAACAATATTATGTTGAACAACTGAACCAAAAGTGCGAAGAAATCTCTGACTTGAACATCCTGCTCATAGACAAAAATATGGTTTTGGCTGAGTTAAAGGAGACACTTCTTCTCACCCGACAAGAAGTTGTTGATAACTTAGCTACCGACTCTACACCGTCCACTAGTGCTCCAACAACCAAGTCAGTAGTGCTTTATAAGAATCCGCTTCATAAGAGAAACCAGGTTACCTACGATGATTATATGAGGAATGCCATTAAGCATGTCGATCTTCTTAGGGATATTGTAGACGATCTTTATGCCTTAGATCCCTTAAGTAGCGACTATTATGCGGCTCATGAATATGTTAAGCGAGTTCAATATTGCTTGGCTTATTTGCAATACATAGGTACACCAGGTTCTGCACTACTTAACAATAGGCCCATTGCTGTCACTCCATTTAATAAGACTCCAGGAGCGAAACCGTCATTGGCACAATCAAGTAAGACACCTTTAAAATCTGCTGCTAATATTCCCAATTTGCCTTCTACAGGATTAAAAGAGACTACTAAGGCTAAAGGATCGCCACTCAAGAAAGCTAAGATCAAGCCCTCCACTAGTAGTGCCACAAAGAAGAAAGTAGAAGTCCACAATAGGAATGCTAGTTCAGTTTTAAATAAAACGAATCATGTTAAGACTAAAAGCTCTGCGCCTGTGCAGCAGCCTAAACCATTCGTGAATTCTGATTTAAATTGTTGGAATTGTAATGAATGTATGTTTTCCCAGCGTCATGATTTGTGTCTGATTGATCACGTTAATGAAATGAATGCTATTAAGAATGGTCTTGAATGGAAGCCAACGGGTAGAACTCGTGCCCAAGTTGGCTGGCAATGGCGTCCCACTGGTAGGACCTTTACACTCGATGGTAAAATGTGCCCTTTAACTAGGAATGCATCCATTGAGGCTAGGTCTGAGCGTCCTTTAGTTAGGAACACTCGCACTCAAGTATGGAAACAGCGCCCTTTAATTAGGTCAGCCCCCACTATAGTGCCTATCAGTGTAGAAATACCTCAGGATTTGAGCCAATTAGAATCTACACCACCAATTAAGAAGAAAAAGGCTAGGAAATCTAAGAAACCTAGAGTTAGCAAATCTAAGATTATTAAATCTGTACCTGCTAATAACAAGGAACACTCAGATTCCGATACCTCTACATTGTCTTTGTGTGGTGATATTTTCAGGTGGTCCAAATCATCCTGTGGTATTTGGACTCCGGTTGTTCAAAACATATGACCGGAAATCGCTCGATGCTCCGAAATTTCGTCAGCAAGTTTCTTGGTACGGTTAAATTTGGGAATGATCATATAGCAAAGATTATGGGGTATGGTGAATATCAGATTGGAAACGTGACGATTTCTAGGGTATACTATGTTGAAGGTCTTGGTCATAACTTATTCTCAGTAGGACAGTTTTGTGATTCAAACCTTGAGGTTGCTTTTCGACAACACACTTGTTTCATCCGCAACTTGGAAGGAAAAGATTTGTTGAAGGGATCTCGTGGTGCAAATCTTTACACTTTGTCCTTACAAGACATGATGGCCGCTTCTCCAGTATGTCTTCTCTCTAAAGCTTCTAAGACCAAGTCATGGTTATGGCATCGCAGATTATCTCATCTTAATTTTGATGCTATTAATCATCTGGCTAAAAACGAGTTAGTTCGTGGTCTTCCCAAGCTTAAATTTCACAAGGATCATTTATGTTCCGCGTGTTCAAGGGGGAAAAGCACCAAGAAATGTTACAAACCCAAAGCTGAAGACACTAATCAAGAAAAACTTCATCTTTTGCATATGGATCTTTGTGGACCGATGAGAACTGAAAGTGTGAGCGGTAAGAAATTCATTCTCGTCATTGTGGATGATTTCTCAAGGTTTACATGGGTTAGATTTTTACGTACAAAGGATGAAGCACCAAAGGCTATCATTACTTTTCTGAAGTTCATCCAGGTACGTTTGAATACCACTGTCCGCCGTATTCGTACAGACAATGGTACAGAGTTCGTCAACCAGACTCTTCGTGATTATTATGAAGGAGTTGGTATATCACATGAAACATCCGCTGCACGCACTCCACAACAAAACGGTGTCGTTGAAAGACGGAATCGTACACTTATGGAAGCTGCTAGGACCATGCTTATTTATGCGAACGCTCCATTGTTCTTGTGGGCAGAGGCTATTTCTACTGCATGTTTCACCCAAAACCGTTCAATCATTCGGAAACGCCATGGAAAAACACCTTATGAGCTTCTACATGACCGCAAACCCGATGTTTCATTTTTCCATGTGTTTGGTGCTCTGTGTTATCCAAACATCAATAGTGAGAACTTGGGTAAGCTTCAACCAAAAGCCGACATAGGTATTTTCATTGGTTACTCACCGTCCAAAAGAGCATACCGAATCTATAACCGTCGTCTTGGCAAGATTGTAGAAACTATGGACGCAGATTTCGACGAGCTGACAGCGATGGCTTCTGAGCAACACAGCTCTGAACCCGCACTTCATGAGATGGGAACCGGTGCTATAAGTTCCGGATTAGTTCCCAACAATCCTACTTCTACATCATTTTTACCACCATCAAGGCCCGAGTGGGATAAACTGTTTCAACCGTTGTTTGATGAATTCTTCGATCCCCCGACTGATGAAGTTCCAACACCTGTAGTAATTGCTCCAATACCTGAAGTGGTTGCTCAAGTTAATGAACCTTTATCTAATGCATCTACAATTCACATTGAACCAGATGCACCTTCACCAAGTGATTCTCAAACTACACCTGAATCATCACCCCTACTTGTGCCTAATGATGTAGAAGAGGATTCTACTGATCACGACTTGGAATATGCTCACTTGCAAGAGCTTCCTTTCTTTGGTGTAGCGATCCCTGAAAACCCTTCAGCCGCGTCTACCTCAGAAGAAGCTCCATCTATTGTTCACTCCAGACCACCTAGGATTGAAAACCATAGCACTAAATGGACAAAAGATCACCCAATTAGGAATGTTATTGGAGATCTAGATCGACCAGTCTCTACACGCCATCAACTACAAGAGAGTGCACTATATTGTTACTTTGACGCATTTCTCTCTGAAGTTGAACCCAAAAATTGGCAGCAGGCTATGACCCAATCATCTTGGATTGAAGCTATGCAGGAGGAACTCAATGAATTCAAACGACTAGAAGTATGGGAATTGGTTCCTCGCCCTGACAAGGTTAACATCCTTACTTTGTTATGGGTTTATAAGGTTAAACTTGATGAGATGGGTTCGGTATTGAAGAATAAAGCAAGATTGGTCGCTAGAGGATATAAACAAGCCTTGGGTATAGACTTTGAGGAATCTTTTGCTCCTGTGGCTAGATTGGAGGCGATTAGACTATTCCTTGCGTTTGCTGCTCATATGAACATGATCGTCTATCAAATGGATGTGAAGACGGCATTTTTGAACGGTGAACTAAGGGAAGAGATTTATGTTAGTCAACCGGATGGGTTCGTCAGTACGGAGTCTCCTAACCATGTGTACAAGCTTAAGAAGGCTCTCTATGGGTTGAAACAAGCTCCACGCGCGTGGTATGATCTCCTGTCAACATATCTCATGTCGGAAGGCTTCTCCAAAGGCAAAGTGGACCCCACTCTATTCACTCTCAAGGACGGCAACGACATGCTTCTGGTACAAATTTATGTTGATGATATAATTTTTGCTGCCACTAACATAGAATTGTCTAAACAATTTGAGAAGATAATGTCCACACGCTTTCAGATGTCGATGATGGGAAAAATTTCATTTTTCTTAGGATTACAGATTTCTCAGAATCCCAGAGGCATCTTTATTAATCAATCCAAATATGCTCTAGAATCTCTTAAGAAATATAACTTTGAGAATTGTGACCCCGTAGACACTCCAATGATGGAGAAATCCAAGTTAGATGAAGATAGGGATGGGATTATTGTTGATCCGAAACTTTACCGTGGAATGATTGGCACCCTTCTCTATCTGACTGCTAGCAGGCCTGATTTGCAATTTGCTGTATGCATGTGTGCCCGGTATCAGGCTCGGCCTACCGAAAAGCACTTACATGTTGTGAAAAGGATCTTTCGGTATCTAAAAGGAACACTTCATCGTGGTCTATGGTATCCGAAAGATTCCTCGATTGCTTTAATATCATACGCAGATGCCGATCATGCTGGATGTCAAGATACGAGGCGTAGCACTTCTGGATCTGTGCAACTCCTAGGAGATAGATTGATCAGTTGGTCTTCAAAAAGGCAGAAAAGCGCTGCAATATCAAGCACGGAGGCTGAATACATCGCCATGTCCGGTTGTTGTGCTCAAGTCCTTTGGATGAGATCACAATTAACTGACTACGGTCTTGGATTTAACAAAATCCCGATGTATTGTGACAACAAGAGCGCCATTGCCCTTTGCTGCAACTATGTTCAACACTCCCGGGCCAAGCACATAGACATTCGCTACCATTTCATTAAGGAGCAGGTGGAGAACGGAGTGATCGAGCTGTATTTTGTCACTACTGAGTATCAGCTAGTGGATATGTTCACCAAAGCCTTAGATCGAGGACGAATCGAGTTTTTGATCGACAAGCTTGGTATGAAATCATTCACTCCAGCGACTCTCAAAGAGTTGGCAGAAGAATCAGCTGAATAGTCGTGGTAAACTATTCAGAGTATCCTTTGGTTGTGATCATGTATATTATCGTAAATATATAAACCACAAAAGAAAAATACAAAAATATAAAACCAAGAAAAACCATAAAAAAATATAAAACCAAGAAAAACCATAAAAAATATAAAACCAAGAAAAACCATAAAAATTATAAAATCAAGAAAAACCAAAAATATTTTTCGTTTAAAACGGGCATGTCTTTTAGTACGGTAATATTTACGGCCTTAGAAATGTCGATTAATATTGACACGGTGCCATAAATAGAGTCCGTATAAAAGTTGTACATTTTTAAAACATGCCCATTATGGCTTGTAGTTATTTTCAGACTGCAACCCGGTTTTCGTATTAAAGTCACGTATTTCCTTGGAAAACGTTGGCTCAGAACGGGAATTAATTTTCTCGGGCGTGATTTACAAGCCAAATCATGCAAAGGGATCAAGTTTACTTTATAACTTGGTCTGACACGAATTTGTGTACGTCTCAGTGCATTAATTTGTTAAAATAAGAGAAATCTTATTAAAACCACGAATCAAAATTTTCTCAAGAGATAAATTGGAAATGCTTTCATCACTATTTGACTCTTTAAACAATGACTACAGCTCTTTAAATAGAAAACGGGTCATTGTTTAAGGGGGAGAAAATAGTAAAATCATCTTCGTCATTTAAATTGATTTTCAAAAGTGATTGTGAAAATTAAGGGCTTCATGGTAATTGAGTGGTTTTTTGCTTTAGAAAACGACTAGTGTTCGTTCTAAGTGATAGGAATTGCTTTTAGATTTTGGAGATATGCTAATAGATGCGTTTGCTAATTTGTGTGCAAGTTAAACAAAGGGTTAAGTGATATGAACAGTTAAGAATAAAAAGAAAAAGGAGTAAAATTGGAGGACTTAAAGTGACATGTTGTGAAAGTTGTTAGAAATTGACCTAAGTCAAACAAGTCACTCCCCGCCCCCATTATTCATGTTCACTGTATCACACACACTTTGCCGCCATTGTTGAACCTCACACACACGATCTAAAAAATCATTCGCTTACTTATTCTTCTTGTTCATTCGTCTAATTAAGGTATAAACATCAACATTTACACTTCTAATTCATTCCATTCATCATATAAGTCTGATCAATTAATCAATCTAATCCAATTAGGGTTTATGATTAAATTAGGGTTAATTGATTAGGGAATTAAGGTGGGTTTTGCTCGGAATAGGTTCTATGATGTTTAAATTGCCTTAGTTTGCCTTAGAAACTCACAAACGCGCTAGAATAAACATCTGAAATTCGTTTGTAAAAGTTCCGGATGAACATGGCTTAGAACTTCCGAATGAAGGATTTCTTCTGAAAAACTTCCGAATGAGGAAGTTCCGAATGAAGAACTTCCGAATGAAGGAAGTTCCGAATGAAGAACTTCCGAATGAAGGAAGTTCCGAATGAAGAACTTCCGAATGAAGGTAGTTCCGAATGAAGAACTTCCGGATGAAGGAAGTTCCGAATGAAGAACTTCCGAATGAAGGAAGTTCCGAATGAAGAACTTCCGGATGAAGGAAGTTCCGAATGAAGAACTTCCGAATGAAGGAAGTTCCGAATGAAGAACTTCCGGATGAAGGAAGTTCCGAATGAAAGAACTTCCGGATGAAGGAAGTTCCGAATGAAGAACTTCCGGATGAAGGAAGTTCCGAATGAAGAACTTCCGGATGAAGGAAGTTCCGAATGAAGAACTTCCGGATGAAGGAAGTTCCGAATGAAGAACTTCCGGATGAAGAAGTTCCGAATAAGGAGAAGTTCCGAATGAGGAAAAGTTCCGAATGAAGATGTTCCGAATGAGGAAAAGTTCCGGATGAAGAGTTTGATTATACTTGTTTGCATGCTATATATGTACTTGTTGATTTATGAAATGTGTTATGCTTAGAAGTAAGAATGATATATATCTATATGCTTTTGTGCATCAACCTTTCATGTCTTATCTTAAGCAGATACAATGACTAATCCAACGGTACAAGCAATCCAAGAATCTAGAGAAGCCGATATTGCTAAAGCCCGAACCCTTAAGTTTATACCCAACAACTACCGGTTGAAGCAAGTCTCTAAATCCACTCACCATGGTTTTAAGGTCGCCATAGCCATTCTTGATAACTCTCATTTCAAGAACGCCCTTAGGAGTACAGCCTCGGTGCCTTATGAGTATATGTTTGAATTTTGGGCAACCAAGGAAATCACTTCGAACAAGATCACCTTCACCATCGACAACAAGCAGCAGACACTCACCGTTTCAGACTTCCGTAAGATTCTTGGTTTACGGGATACACCCAAGGGCATGTCTTTCTCAAGGGATCCTACTAAAGATGAACTCGCAGAGTTATTTGACGCACTTGGATGTCCGGAAATACGAGTTGCATCTGAGTTTACTACTGCTAAGGTAGGACAACCCTGGAGAGCTTTGATGGGTATTCTCAGTAAATGCCTTACACCAAAAACGAGTGGCCATGATGCTTTGCGCAGTCCGATAATGAACCTCTTCTATGGCATGTACAAAGCTGCGAATTCAGATTATGCTTTGTTGATATGGGAAGAATTCACCTTTCAACTCTTCTACAACAAGAAGCTGAAGACAAACTTCTTTCCTTATCCTCGGTTTATTAAGCTTATCATAAATTATTTTATGAAGCTTGATGCTACTATTGATAGGCGTGCAGGAGGTCGCTATCACACTGAAGAAGCTGATGATACTGTAGATCTGAGGCATGAAGGACCGTCTATTGGTGTGATTCCGGGTCCTGTTCCTGATTACCTTCTATCTGATAAAATCAAAGGTTCTGCAGATTACAAGCTACTACAATTAGAAATCCAGAGGCTGAAAGCAAACCTTCAAACTGGAGAAGACTCATCCACAACGGTTAAGAGTAAAGGTAAACGCAAACAACCAGCTGCGTTACCTGAACCCGAACCCAAGAAGAAGAAGACAGAGGGTAAGAAGGGAAAGGGTAAGGATTTGATGCGTCTACGTGATGAAGAAGATATTGTTGATCCTACTCTTGATAAATCCGAGCAACAAATGATGAAGATTGCTATTAAAAGGAGTAGGAAAGATACAGGCGGTAGTGGTTCAGGTGCGAGGGTAGATATCGAGGATGAGTACGAGGAACCGGATGATGTTGATGAGTTTGGGTCACCTGAACACTATTCCACTTCGAAGGAGCCATCAATCCCTACTTCAGCAAGTGTGGAAAAGGAACCTGTTGCTCCTACGATCATGGTGTCAACTCAACCCTTAACAACTCAACCTCCACCCATACAACCTTTACCAACCCGACCGGCTTCAACACCATTTCTTCCACCACCCATAATCCCCATCCCTAGTACAGCAGTAACAACCGAGCCCCTCCGGTCAACCCAAAGCAGCTCTGCAACATCTGCAATGGCTGCATTAGTGATGGCCGAGATGTTTGATACTAACAAACGCGAAATGGATGAACTTCGCCAAGAGTTGCAAAGACGAGCTCAGAGGGAAGAAGAATCTAGGCAAGCTCAAGAAGAGTTGATTGCCAAGTTCGCTGCAGACATGGAAGCTACACGTAAAGCTCATGCAGAGGAACTTGCTCGGGTTAAGCAGGCTGAGGCTGATAAGCATGCTGCACGTATTACCAGACTTCAAGCGATGAGGGATAAATATAAGGAACAAAAAGAAGCACTTGAAGCATCTGTGAAAGAAAGAGTGCAAGAATCCGTTGAATCCCTAATGTCTAAACTTCGCGATGAGTTGAAGACACTTGCTGCTGACAACTTGATGGTCAAATCATCCAACCCTTCAGAAGCCGCCTACAAGATTGCTTATGACCTGACGGATTTTGAATTGAAGAAGATCCTTAAGGCTCGTATGGTGGAACTTGGGTCGTATGATAAATCGAGGATTCAACGGGCTCTATATAAATCCCTGAATGATGCTATCATGGAGGATGATAGATTATTCAAGACGTTTGGAAGTGTGGTACCATATCACATCTTACCTGAGGAAGAAAGGGAAGAAAGTGAAGAAGAGGGTACGGGTGAAGAAGAGGAAGAAGAAGAAGAAGAAGAAGGTGACAAGGATAAAGACGATGACGAAGGTGGTGATGATGAGGATGATGAGGATGATGACGAGGATGATGATGATGATGGCGACGATGGTGGTGATGAGAATCAGGAGAGTGTTAGGGATAGTAACGGGGATGACAATCAGGATGATGATGGGGGTGAACAGCCGAAAGAGGGAGACAAGGTTACCAGCTCCAAGAAAACTGCTGCTAAGACTGGAACCAAGTCCACAAAAGATGCAGCACAGAAGGACAAATCGACATCCTCGGAATCAAGACGTACTAAGTGGCGCCATGATGTGAATGCCACTACAGCGTCTTCGGCTCCCGGTATCTCTATCGCTGTATCTTTACCTATTACCACTAACCCCATTAGTTCTGTTGTTGTTGCTCCTGTGATCGCAGAATCAGTGACGGAACCCGAAGCTGCACAACACTCCCCAGTTCACGACACTGCCGAAATGCCTGAAACTGAACCAGTAGATGTTCGCACTTCCACTCCTCTACAACAAGCACAACAATCTACGGTTCCTGAACCAAGCATTCGTGCCTGGGAAGACACGTTGGAGATAGACGAGTCTGCACCACCACAAGCTTGGATCACGGCAGCAGCACAATATGATCCGATCACAGATGCTGACAAAGATGTGTTGTATCTCCGTATCCGAAGTCCGATTGACTTATGTGCATTTCTTGCTCATGAGTATAAGACTTCGGTTACTCCATCCTTGGTGAAGAAAGCACTGAAAGATAAGAGACTGCGTGCCAAAACCCGATTACCCCGAATGGAGCTCGAGTACTATGCCGATGAGATCCTGAAGGCTTTAAAAACCGTTCAACGGCCAGGACTTCATGAATCAGAAAGAGCTCCACCTCCAATGGATCCTGCTCAAGATAATCAGATTACTCTTGACTTCTTCGTCACCAATGATCTTGAGTATCTTATGAAGGGGTCATCAAAGTATGCAACATCCCTGACTTTGCTGAAAGCTGCCAACTGGGGGACAATACCCTTCATCGAGGAAAAGGTAAATCGACTCTGGGTCCCAAAAATGAATCGTAATTATGATATGTATGCTGTCATAGGTGCATCTCATTGGGACGAACGAGTCCGAAGGGCGTACAGGGGTTGCTGCTTGGTCAATTCTGGAAGCAATGTTAGATCCGACATCCGTATCTCCAGCATCTTAGGAATGAAAACTGAAGCCAAGAACGGCTACTATCATGTGACGGAGATTCGCTTGAAAAGGGAGGATGACAGGGAATACAAAATCCAGCAAGGAGATTTTTCCATCATTCGCCTTGAGGATATCGAAGATATGCTGCTTCTAATGACCCGAGATCAACTCACACACATTCCTCGTGAAGACCTGATTGCTTTAAATACAGCACTTCGTATGTTCACACGAAGCGTTGTCATCAAGTCACGAGTTGAAGATCTTCAGTTGGGAGTCGAAAGCTATCAGAGGAAGCTCAACTTAACCCGTCCTGTGAATCAAGTGCTACCTCAACATGTAGAAAGATGTCCCTATACCGGCATTTCTGTCCCGAATTCCGGCATTTTCTACTTGAACAGTCGAGGTTTGATGAAGTTTATGAGGGTGGGTGAGCTTCACAAGTATAGTGATGGAACTCTTCTACAAGTCAGAGGAAAGTTGGAGCATCTGAACTTGGGTGGGACTTTGCCAGAGATGACGGAGGATTGGCATCCGGGCTACCGGCAGATGGCAAAGTATGTGATCAAAAAGATCGATCAAAAGCTCCGTGAACGTAGATTGATGAGGAGCTTGGAAAGATTCGTGGGTGGAAGACCGTATTTAGTGCACCACAAGCTACTGCAACGATCCATCTGATGGGTCGTACATCTCAGGTCACTTTATATTGGTTTTCAATTGTGAATATGTATATTTGTGAATAATGTGCTTTAATGGCTTGCTGTAGTGTTAAGGTATGATAATTTTTCAAGAATTTCTCACGAGATTCTAAATCTTTCAAAATATGTCATACCAAAGCACTACAACTATCCCTTATTAACTTAAGGGGGAGCAATAACTTGTTCTATGGCCAAAACATCGATTTCATTTTTACCCAAAGACCGGTTAATCCATTCAATATCCCAAATATTAATGGTTAACATTTTGGATAAGGGGAGAAAATGGGATTAAGGAGACGTAAGTGATACTTGGCTAAAAGATGAAAAAGACTTAAAGATTATCCAACTTAATATGTGTAAAGCACGTGTTAAGGGGGAGCGTTTTTGATGAACAAAACACCTAAGGTACAAAACTTTTGATTTCAATATCACAAGTACTTTAGGTGATTTTCAATGATTTTTCATGGTGGCAATTCCTTCCCAAAACACGCTTAATTCACGACGGATGTGGTGACAAAAGGGTGGTAGGAATAGGTTTAGTCCAATGATTCATCAGAGCCGATGGAATCTTCCCAAGGACAATTCCCTAGATAGAATTAGAAGTCCTAGGAAAGATGGAGAAAGAATGTGAACGTAGCTGAATGCCGACCAAGTACTTAAGCTAGCACTGGAACAATCACAACAAGGTGCTAGTGATGACGTATTGGTAAGCATTGAAGGGGTTGAAGAATGAAAAAGAAATGTAAAGATAAAGGGTGTAAAGAAAGAAGCCCTCCTTACAACTTTAGGCAGAAACCGGGTCAATACATATGCTATTGAGGTCATTTTTGTTAATGATTCTCGGTATTGAAGAAAGACATCATGGACCCAGTGATGCAATGCACAACCCTTCCCCAGCTAACTCAAATATCTCTCAAAAGGTATTTGTTTTAATCACACGGAGATCAACACGTTATCTATTGGTTTATTCACTCCGAATAAACTGATATTGAAAAGGTGGCACTCCTCTCCAGCCATCGCTCACTAAATCAAAACGCACAATCGAGTCTAGAGCCAAGAGATCATCAAAAGTCTCATTAGGACACTTTCCATTTATTCCTTGCTTTCTCACACACTGTGAAAAGTAAGAGATTTTCATGAGTCCTACGCAATATTCCTGTAATATTGCCAGAACATCCGAGTAATACGTAAGTATTACAATGAAGATGGAAATCCTGCTTGAGCCAACATCAAACAAGCTCATGGTAGGTTACACGTGCGGTTCTTTTAGAACCAATCTTGTGAAAAACTGGAAGGTAACAGTGGTTTAATTCTTAATTGAACTTAAACTCGTTCCAGGCCTCTTCGCATTATCATATGATCTTGCCAGAACACTCAGAGTGACTCTTTATTGACCACAGTGATGAGTGGAAATCCTTCTAGTGTCAACATCAAACAGCACTTGGTAGGTAACGTGCAAGATTCTTTATGAATCGAGCTCGTGACAACTGGAAAGCAACGATGGTGAAAATCTTAATTGAAATTCACTTGTTCCAGGTTTCATGAATTGACGGCTTTTAATCACAAGGATAATTTATCCAAGTGATTCACTCTTTATGTTCGCAGTCAGCTTTGGACGGTCGAATAAAGAGAACGGGTTTATCCGCGAAATCCTGTCAGGAAGTTACTTAATTGAAACTATCCGTCACGGGTACGATATCTAATATCGTCCAACGGTCTTCACCGACCGGAGGTAAAATGCTACCGAATTAGAATAAAATGTTCAAAGCCATTTTATTCGTGTCGTTGCTGTGTACCTGCTAAAGACGGTGGCATTGCTGAGTACCTGTTGAAGACGGTGGCGTTGCTGTGTACCAGTGAAGACGGTGGTGTTGCGGTGTACCTGTAAAAGTCGTTCCCACATGCTTATGTCTTTTGCAACAAAAATTCAAGAAAGTACAAGATGAAGTCTTCCGCTGTATCAAACTCTGAAGCTTTCAAGAATCCAACAAAAAGACGTAAGTGTGTGGAACATGAAGTCACGAGGAGGCAAAGTTCACAAGAAAGGCAAAGATCGCACGTGAAAGGCCAAAGAACAATGATCTCAAGTCAAAGCCAAAAAGATCAAACCAACATATTCACAACAAAAGAAAGAAAAGAAGAAAGGACTACGAGCTAAAGAACGAAGACTTAGTATAGTATGCTAGGTTTAGAACTTTGTAACGTGGAGTGACCTCCCTTAGGGGGAGATTGTTAGAAATACGTTTTAACGTATATTAGAAGTATCGGTCACTCCACAATATGATTTATGTTGTAATAGCTCGTAGTTAGTAATTAGTTATTATTTGCTTATTAACTTAAGTAAGAACCGGTCCATGGGCTTGTCATGGACCGGCCCAAGCCCATGTTATGCTTGGAACTATAAATACCCCTTTCCACTAAGGAAAGGGGTTGGTTGTTGTCATTTCTTGTTTTCCACTTAATAAAATTCACATAGTTTCTCTCACTTTCTCTCTCTAACTTTCTCTCTCTAGAAATCAACAAACCCCTTCATAGATTCATTGATTATCAATATTCTACAAATCTTAACGAAAAGAGCCGGCAGCGGCGCTATTTAATAACTAGGGTTTTCCTCGTATGAAAGTTTGTTGAATCCGATCTTTTCTAATTGATTACTAGTTAAGAGTGCGACTCAGTCGTTCTTGGTGAAAAATAAAAAGGGTTTGATTATCTATTTTATTCTAAAAGTGAAAATGTCGTTGAGTAAATAAATAAAAATGAAAGCATGAAAATATTTTAAACTAAAATTAAAGACTTTAAAAATTGAAAAGTAATTGATTAAAACTTGTAAAAATGTAAACTTTAAAGATTAAACAAGACAAGTTAGGATAATGCTAAGTAAAAAGGCAGGAAAAATAAAGTTTAAATTAAAAACTGGAAATAACCAACCCTTATCCGGAATGATGCTTATCCGGAATATTTACTTCCTAGGCTTATCCGGAATGAAGAAATGATGCTTATCCGGAATGAGTTCTTGAGGTGCTTATCCGCAATGTGTAACTTCTACTGCTTATCCGGAATAAAGGCTCAAAACTCTTATCCGGAATGTTCTTCGGGTGCTTATCCGGAAAATGGACTTCGAAGGCTTATCCGGAATATATTCCGGATACTTATCCGGAAAGAGGTGTTATGGAGCTTATCCGCAATCCTTCTTCGACAGGTTATCCCGAATAAATGTTTTGCAGCTTATCCGGAATACAAATAAAGTGGCTTATCCGGAATCTAATGAAGGAGCTTATCCGGAAAAAATCTCCAATCCCTTATCCGGAAAATGAAAGTAATGAGGCTTATCTGGAAAAGGGAGTTAGTCACCCTTATCCGGAATGTTCTACTGGAGGCTTATACGGAAAGTGATGTTTCTATGGCTTATCCGGAATAAGGGATTTAGGACCCTTATCCGGAAAAAGAGGGATATAACAGGATTGCGTATAACAAAACTTAGTAATAAGCAAAAATAAGCCAAAAATCAATAAGCACTTTACCAAAAACTTAACCAAAATGATTTTAGAAAAAGGTGAATAAGCTAGAATTTAAAAACTTTTAAACACTAAATAAGCTAGAAATCAAAAAGCACTTTTTATAAAATTATTAAACTTAACAAAATCAACTTATTATCAATAAGCCAAACACACCAAAATCAACAAAATCACATCCACTACATGATTATCAAAGCAAAACCATAGATTATTAAGAAAGGAAGAATGAGAATTAAGAAATAAGCTTGATTTGATTAAGGATTAATATCAAAGATTACAAGATTAAAGTAAAGATTTAATAAGCTTGAAAGAAAAACTAGAGTAAATTGAAAACACACTTAATAAAACTAAAAAAATTAACTAAAAACCTAACTAACAACTAACCACCCTCCTAATGACTTATTAGGAGGGTATTTATAGGAGGTGGGGAGATTAAGTGCTTAAGCTTTCTTCTTTCTTTCTTCTCGTCTCGACTCGATTTAATTTCTTTGTCTTTCTCGACGTCGTCTCGGGATTTGTCGATATAAGTTGAACTTGTCTTATAATTTTCTTCTATAATTAGACTTGAGTTCTTCGACTTCATTAAACTTTCGTCTTTAGACTTTTTCTTCGATAAATCTTCAGAATAGGCCTTGGACTTCCGTTCTTTTTTGCATTCTCGATCTTTCGACTTCGTCTTTAGTATTTTTCTTCGATAAAAGCCCGTGATAGCCCATGTTTTCTTCCTTTTGCATCTTTTGGTCCTAAAACACAATAAAAACACAAACCACGCATAATTCCGACTTTTACAACATAAAATACACGTTTTGGTCTTGTTATTATTGGAAATAAGTGGTAAAAGGATAAGTGTTTTCACACTTATTAGTAGGTGTCCCTAACAATATGTCCCTATTTTTCACTTCTTGCAGATCTCATAAAAATTCATTCTTTCACAATTTCAAGGAAAATGTAATGTTAATTAACAATTTCATAGTGACTACTAATCAGCCTTGCATGGTCCCTTCCAAATTGTACGTAGGCGGGCAACTATATACAATTTTAGGATTAACGGTGCAATACTCAGTTCGTCAAAACTTTGTCATCATTTCTAAAATATATTTTCATGTTTAATCATGAAACAAAAATAAAATGATTTTTTTTACCGAAATGTTCATCACTATGAAAGCATTTCATTTACAAGATGTTTAATAAAAACTTTATTTCGACAATAACTACTAATAGTACCAATTTAAATAACTCATATAAAATGAGAATTTCATATTTTCTCCCAGATGGTATCGTATTACTTATAAAAACAATGAGTGATCTGCAAAAGGAGTGATGAAGAGTTGTTCACCAAGAACTAACTACAATATGATAGGAAACGAGCTTAGCCAAATAATCATGAGGTTCATGACCTCGATGGCACTCAGGAATACAATGAGAATAATCCATAACGTAACTCAAATCGAGATGAGTACTTGCTCAATGGTTGCATCACTAATACTAACATTAGGAAGAAGCAAGAAAAGATAGATAACATCGATACATGTAGAATTTAGCAATCAAAGATAGTCCTTTCATTAATAAAAAACAAGTCAAAAATTGTATCGTAACACATTACGTGTCGCTATGTCATACAATTCCAAAGACTCATCCTACCAACTGATGTCTTAGTTAAGTTTGTGATTTTAAAAGATATATAATGAATACTAATCTACAAAAGTCATTAGGTGTTCCACATGTCCCGAAAGATCCATCGGTCCCAATTTTAGAATAAGATTTCTTCGATTTATTTCTTGGACACTAGGCATCCTCGTCATTAGACAATAGCCTAGGAACAACCCTTAACACGAACCAACAATCATTTAAAACCTTATAATTCAATCACAAAACTTAACGACTTCCTCTTAACAGTCTCATATTCCATACGAGATAAATTTTACTTAATTCAAGTTTCAATCAACTTATAATCAATACGACATCCTACCTCATTCTCCAATTCTTTCAACCTTATTCTTAGATCTTGAAAGGGCAATAAAAGCTCGATATGAACAACACTTAATTTCCAATCCTATAGCTCTTACAACAATAGTTATCAAATGAGTCACTAATATGAAACGACTCACACATTCAATTAGACTTCTCAGAAAGGTACAAGTGGCATGAGGCCTTTGGGTAATGGCTCCAATGACAGCCTCAAGTGCAACATTCACCTTTTCGATTTCAAATTTAAGAATTGGGTGACACCGAATCAGATGACACCTTTCTAGGTGGTAAGGTTTTGTCAAACTCCACTCTTATAAGGAAAGATCGTCATGAGATCGATATCAGATTTAATCTCGCCAATTCTCCTTCAATACCACAATCAACTAATATCAACATTTCTATGAATATCAACCATTTTGTTGGGATCCTAAATATCCACAACTTGGTTTAGATCTGGAATAGCTAGAATTCCTACGGGAATAGCTTCAATTGATTTGCTAGGGGAGTTAGGGTTTCTTGTGACAATCTACGGTCGTATAAATACCTCGTATAAGTATTAAAATAATCATCAAACAATCATGTAATCAAATTACAACATATATATATATATATATATATATATATATATATATATATATATATATATATATATATATATATATATATATATATATATATATATATATATATATATATATATATATATATATATATATATATATATATATATATATATATATATATATATATATATATATATATATATATATATATATATATATATATATATATATATATATATATATATATATATATATATATATATATATATATATATATATATATATAATCTAAGTTATATATA